>JAINUG010000078.1:2287700-2887700 GCA_029706075.1 Aldrovandia affinis
AGAAGTTTATCGAAATGATGCCACGGTGAATGGGTGCTGTAATCAAAGCTAAAGGTCCAACGAAATATTAGAGTGTGTGACTTTTTTTTTGGACGGGCAGTGTAGATCAAGTTAAAGATTCAAATGTTATTGACTTCATCTGTGAAATGGTATGATATGCTGATGGCAATATTTTATACACTAACTCCACAGTCACACCAGGTGTACAGTTTAATTAGAGATAATTTCCAATCACAGTATCCATTTCCAGGTAGCAAATCCAAAAATGAATATTCATTTAAAATATAAATGGATTGCACTCTTATTTCAGCCAAGATTTCCATCAGCATATAACATCCATTTTACCCTCAAAATTGTTAGCCTCATAAAATATTTGCAAAATTAGCTCATTTTTCAAGAATGTAGAACACAATAATATTTGATCAATCACAGCTTTTGCTCTTAGACTTATATAGAATTCTGATCCTATTAATATGTCAGGTGAGAAGCCAGAGCTCCTTAGCTGTTGGATTTGTTTCCTGTTGTAACCATCTAACTCTAAATAATTGACATTCTGACCATGACACTGAATGTTCTATCACCGGAACTCCTTAACACTGGAACATCTTAACCCCAAACAACTCCAGTCCTGGCTGGAACTCCTTAGCTGAACCAGGAGGAAATGGAGAGAGCAACCATAGCCCACCATGGAACAGGTATCTGTATATATCAGAAATAAAGGCTGGCTGTACTTTTCACACAAGGCAGCTTTTGTTTTTATAAGAATGAATGGAAAGCTTCACAGTTAGTAATTATGAGAGAGGAAGTCATGCTCCTTCATGTTTCAAGGTTTCGGTTTTTCATTTTTTTTTCCTTTCTAGTTTTTGGCAGCGAAACTGACTGCCTTGGCATTACTGGTACAGCCTGTATACTTCAGGGGCACTGCTTGATATCTTTGATGACTTGTCTATCCCCAGACATTATGTACACATTATGTGTGTTGTAGAGTGCTTTATTGATATAATAAGAATTAGGTCAAAGAGGCACAAAGGAGGTGCAATGTGGTGGTGAAATACAGGCTTCAGTGGCCTTCATGTGTTCATGGCATGGTGAAACGGCCTTGACTGTGAAGAAGACTGCAGAGACGTTGATAAGAGTGTTCTCTGTCCAATAGTGGGGTGGGGAAAAAATATATGCATTTAGTCACATTGGTTTTGTTCCTATGTGAGAAACTCTCACTCGTTCACCCCTCAAAAACCAACCAGCTTTACTTCTGCTGTCTGATATTTGGGGCTGTCCGCTTTTGGCTGATATAAGATTTTTATTTCCATTGAATGACTACTGATGGCTTCTCTAATCGCCGCGAGCATACTATTCAGTGTAGAATTTATTATGGCTTTGATCTGTGACCTTCCTCGCACAGCTAAATTCTTACTGTGCAACCTGGCTCACGGTTTTTCAGTTTAGGCCCCCGTTGAAATCAACACACTGCAATCCAGGTTCACCGCAGCAGCTGCAGTTTGATCCTGCACTGTACATACACAACAATTCAGCAGTGTGGTAGACGGGTTGGTGAACTTGACTAGTAACCAGAAGGTTTTAATTCAAGCTGGGAAACAGCTGTTTTAACCGTGAGCAAGGTCCATTGATAATGTAAATGTATAAATTACTGTTACTTTTATAAATGTGGGCTCACACACATGCTTTATCTTTGTAAAATATTACAGTAGCTTTATTATACACATACATTTGTCAACATGAATGTGGCAATAACTGATTGGATATATAGTTTAATATGTTCAATATATACATATTTTACATGTATTAACTGTTTTAACTCTGACTTTATTTCATATTTGGTCCTATATTTAAATATGTAATATATTAATAAAGATTATACTGGCATTCCGGGCAGAACAATAGCAAAAATCTGGCAGCATTATAAGGGAGTATCATCGTGTACCATTAGGCATTTTTCATTCTCATAAATGTAAAAATGGAATGAAAAAAGCACTGGAGAGATGTTAGGTTGAAGAGTTTGGTTTTCTCTCCTGTTTTTCCAAGCTCAATGTTGGTAGTGTGTCACAAATGTTGTAATCCAGCTGGAAACACGAGATAACAACAAATGGGTTCCATCATTGCAGAATAATGCATACATTGTATATTACCTGTTGTTGTACATGGTACACCATATACATATGTTAAAAATAAGAATATTGATCAAAATAAATAAGCATGTACTTTTTTCAGTGCAAAAGCACTTTTAAAAAATGTATGTTCTGTTTCCATGAGAGTTCAGTGAGAGCTTTGAAAGTTCTTGCTCCTGAAAGTTCCTGTGTGTAAAGATAACAATGGGTCTGGCAGCATATTTTCAATTCTGTAAGAATGGGTGTTTTAACATTGCAAATTGACAGGGCACAGACCCAATATTTCTGTATGAAAATGGCTTTATGACTTTGTTAACAAGGATGTGTGCTAATGGAGTACAGAGTCTTGCTGCTGGTCCTCATGCAGTGCACAAAGTAACCAGCTGTGACATTATTGATCACGGGGCCTCGGGGACAGGGAGCTGCATGGCTGCCTGGGTCACTGTGAGAGAGGGACGGAGAGAGAAGCATGAGGAGACGGCTCTTCTGAATCCAGGCCAGATACAGCAAGCTGTCAATACCCCATCAATACCACTCTCCCTGTTTGAGGTCAGCCTTGCAATGGCACAACGACGAACATCAGGAAAGAAAAATTCCGGTTGTTTCCTGTCCATTCCCTCTTACTCCTACATTCGTACTCCTGCTTTCAAACTCTATCTACTCTATCTAGTTCATCTGACATGCATTCAATAGCCTAATTCCAGAACTGGCAAGCATGAGGAGGACACAGCGATGAAAGGAAAACACATCCAAAGCACACTTGGGACTCATCATACTTCACATCGAATGAGATTTTAAGTGCATTTGACGATTCAGTTTAATGAAAGATTTCAATGGTGTTTTCAACACTCGTGAACAGCAGATCACTGAGGTGGTCACATGCGACCAAACGTTTTTAATGTGCCATCGCGGGTGCACTCTTTTGAAGTGCAGTATTTAATACGCTGCCCGCAATCCGGTGTTTCGTTTTCGTTCCACGTGATGTTCTTACAGCCAGACGTTGAGCAAAGTTATTTTCTCAAATCATTCATGAATAGAAATGATATAATCAAACTGCATTGTTTTCAGTTACCACTATGGCTTGAGTGAGCAACTAATTGAATTTATGACCTGTTGCAAACCTACAGCATTGATCACAGCCTCGATCCCATTTCACCTGGCATTTAGCTCTCTCGCTCACTGCTTGAAACAGAATTCAATTTGCAGCTACCCTGGTGTGCATCACCAATGATTGAATTGAATAATGGTTTCCTAATTAGAATGCAATTTCATTGTAATGACATCTCATTAACTTTAAAGCTAAATGATGTTCATCACTGTGAATGTGAATCAAAAATACCCAAAAGCGTATGCTCTAAAGATAAAACTTGAATCATCACTCAATATTATAAAAATGGCAAATTAAATGAAAGCATGGTATGGTATTGGTAAATAGCAATTTTTTAGATTTAGACTTTTTGGATGCTGCCTAACACCCCTGCACAAGTGTCATAAACTTGTTTTATGGGATTCTAATCTATTTTGGAGGGGAGGGGGTACTCCCTGGTGCGCTGCAGAAATAAACACTCCTCTCAAAGAAATCTGTTTTGACAACTTCAATATTAAAGTGCACAAGATTGTATCAGGTAGTCACATGGCCTCTAACCATAGCACCTAATTCCAAACAATACAGAGCGAGAGAGTTTACAAAACCAATCTCCATAAGACAATTTATAAATAGTAAAATATTGAGCAGCTGAACAGTGCACTAAAGTATGGAATACACATACATAATTTAAGTTGTGCTGATGTAGTTAAGTTAATCAAACAATGAAGCAGGAACGACTATTGTAAATGAAGGGGTACTGTAATTGCTTTCATAAAACCCCCACAGTGAGAAGACCACAAACTGTCAGGTACAGTATGCTCAGTCCCTGCATATTACCAACAGGCTTTATGCTCAATCATATCGAGAGTTAACACACTGTGCCCCCAATATAAGGTACATTCAACACTCTGTACACAACCCTATAGACAGGGTTGGGTTGTAACGGAATACATGTAACGGCGTTACGTAATCAGAATACAAAAATCAAGTAACTGTATTCAGCTCGCGTTACATTTGAAAAACGAGTAATCTGAATACAGTTACTTTAATAAACCTGAAGTGAATACATTTTGGATTACTTCTTGGAATTCTTGGTGGAAAGTTTTCCTTACAAACATTAATGAGCTGATATTCATTACTAAAGTTACAGCATGAAATTATCACGCCTACATGATTATCATCACACAGCTCACGAAAACTACAGCCGCTGCACAGAACCAAAAAAATGCGTTTTAAAAAAAGCGCGCGCCCACACTCAGACAAACATTGATAGGGACAAGATGGAAGAAAAGTCAGCTTTTAGTTTGTGGCGTTATCGACACAATTTCCAGTTTAAAGAAGAACATGGGAAAAATCTGTCGGTCCAGTGTACCTTGTGTCTTCCAGGAATAAAGATACTGTCGGCATCAAAGGACTCGACTTGAATCTTAAAAGCACTTGGAGTAAGTCGACGTTAGCTAACCTTCAGTTTAATGAACACAGTTCTGCAGTAATTTGCTGTTACCTGACCATAGCCTACAGTTTGAGGCATCGCATTAACTGCTCTGCTAATTTTATACTGCTTTCTTTATTGTTGAAATGATGACATTTTATTTTATTATTTTTATTTTTCCCAGTTTTCTCCTAATTTGGTAGACAATTGTACTCTACTATACGTCAATTACGTTATGCACTGCCGAGCATTCGCCTACACAGCCCGCCAACACTGGCACTTTTCTAAGCCATATCCCTTACAAGTCGCTGTTATTCCAGTGCCAAAAAGTTTCAAAAGTTATTACATTGTTTCAGATGCTGTGTTTGAGTTATGCTCATGATGAGCCTTCAAAACAGTAAAAGAACTTGCCTTTCAATATCCCTTTGCTTTTCATTATGATTAATTTTGAATCTGTCCATTCTAATTCCATAACATGTTAATGACGGCGACTACAACAAAAAATGCAGATACAATGTTGCATATATTTAGCTAAATTGACATCTCAAATGTATTAGTATTTATTATTAAATGAACAGAAGCTGACCTGACCTCAACACAGTGGAAAGTTGAACATGACATCCTTTTTCAAAGTGTAATGCATAATAACTATTTAAATGTATTACTGATCAAATAAAAAGTGAACATGGCGTGTGCAAAAGTTTGAGCACCCTTTAGTACTAAGTAGCACCACCTTTGGCTATATAACAGCTTCCCAATGTCTCCTGTACCCCAAAACATACCCATCTGTGATGGAAAAAGTAAGTAATCCAAAAGTATTCTAAAAGTAATCTGATTACGTTACTTTTTTGAGACATGTAACTGTATTCGTATCGGATTACTTTCAGAGCTGTGTAATCAGTAATCAGGCACTAATTACATTTACAAAGTAACCCTCCCAACCCTGCCTATAGATAATCTATGCTTTGTACACTCTACCTCAATGACTTCATAATCTGCACAATCTCAAGTGATAATTCACACATTTATGCACTACCTCAGTGATAATCAAAACATTTCAGTTAAAATTGTGTATACTGTAAAACTGTGTATCTGTACACACAACCCCAGCAATAATCAACACACTACATTCACAACATCAGTTAAAATCAACAACAGTGTGCACAACCTCGGTTATAATTAAAACGCTGCACAGGCAATTCCTGCACAACATGACATTTACTTTCTGCCCTCTGGCTTTCTGGTCAGAAGCAGGGCTGTGGCTTTGCCTCGGCAGATGTAACACCCCATGGTTGTCGAGGCCCAAGAAAGAGCTTCTTGGTGTCCCTTTAAAGATGTTCGCCGTTGGCAGGTGAGAAGAAAGAAAACAAATGGTCACTTCTAGGGCCTCGCAACTAGAGAGTATGGGACAGGAAGACCCCAGGAAGCTGATGAAGCCTTTCATTTCTACCTCCATGCTGAATGGAGATATTTGCATTTGCATATATACACAGGTGAGAACGATAGGGATCACTTATACAATAACAAGGGGAGAAACAAGACATGGACTGGGAAACACATAAACACACTGAAAATAAACGACCTGGACTAGCAGGTAGACACGTGCACAGTTCGAAGGGGAGGAGAGCATAGAAAGAATCTGCGTGCAGATAAAGCGAAAAGAGAGAAGCGTACAGGGATAGGACAACGAGAGAGAGAATGATATAGGTAGAAGCGTGAGATCATTAGTCATTAGTAATGTTAGTAATTTAATCTAAATCCCTAATGTTAGTAGATTAGTAGGTTAGTACTATATACATCTAACTAATATATACAGAGTGTTTAGAAAGAAAGAAGGAAGTAACCGAGATAGAAAAACAGAAAACCCGTAAAGTCGAAAACTCCCGAATCGTGCATTAACAAAGACGAGGAGTGGAACTCGAACAACAAGGAACACAGACAGACGGGGAACAGAACGTGAATGATGAGTGATGAGAAAAATGATAAAATACAAAAACAAACTTCTCAAAACATAACACCACGTTCTTGGTGGAGATGGCACTCCCAATGCATAGCAGTTTAGGCAACTCCAGATCATGTTAGAAGCATACCAGCATACTGCCACCAACAGGTGACTTCCACTCAGTAAACTAATTTGCTTCTAGTAAAACCTAGAATGATATGCATTTGGACTATTATTTTCATCCCTGTCTTATATTACTGTATACAGATTTGACAGGCATTCATGCGTAAACTCAGGAATATAGCAGGAATAACTTTTGAACCTAAAACCTTTCAGCTATGGGTCTAGAGGTCCTAGTGTCTTCCACCTCCACATATAAATGTATCCTTTCAGTCCATACATACAGGATGAGGCCAGCCGTGAAGCACAGAGGTTAGGGAGCAAGACCTGTAATGCAGGCTTGAATATTAGGCATGACACCGCCATGCCATTGAACAAGGCACTCGAGCTGAATGTCTTCACTAAGGTTCAGCTGTGTAAATGGATAATGTGTAAAAAGAAAGCTATGTAAGTCAAGGGCATCCCTGCCACAAGGGCGTCCCTGCCACAAATAAAAAAAACAATTTAATCCATGTTTTATTTCCACCTCCAAGAAAATGGAGCAGCTGTCGTCCTGCTCTAATGTCCCTAAATCCACCGGAGAGGAAAGAGCGGGTATATGGGCCATATGTATTGAAGAATAAAGGTCAGGATTTCTTTGTGGGCTGGGTGGCATTTTTATGCCACAGCCCATGCCAGTGCGCTGGAGAGTGGGGGCGCGTGTTGGACGCCTGCATCCCAGGGAGGGGCGCTTAACTGTGTAGCGCGTTAACCAATGGGGCTTGCAATCATCTGCCCATGGGGCTTGGGTTGGTCAGGCTGAATCACGGCATTCACCCTAACCTCATCTCTCTATCCTGGTCCCAGTCGCATGTCTCATTGACCTGCTGTATTTCATACCCCAAAATACCCACATCTTTTATCATGAGGCAGTGTAGGCAGCGCACGGCAGTATTTTCATGTCAAACTGAATTGGCGGGATAGATTTACAGAAGCAAGTTGTAAATGTCTACCATTACTGCCATCATAATTTCACAGGTCTATTTGTCATGTTCCCAAAGCAATACGCCACACTGCTTCCCTTGTTTAATCCTCCCAGTCATATTTACTTTACAGCAGTCCTGTTGCCATGCATTAGACAAAGTTTACAGATTCCGCTGGCTGATTAGTCATCCAGCCGTAAGCAAGCAGTACATTGTGAGTGGGTTACATGGGCCTGCGCTTGTATGCCTATGAAAAGGATACTCATAATCCTTCAAGGTTTTGTTGGACGTATGATCTGGCCTCCCGTAATGAGAGCAGAATGCAGAGGCCAGACTTTGAAACAGCAGAGCAAAAGGCCACACATTGAGGAATGACTACCACCCATATGTGCCTTGATCTATTTATGTATGCTGAACACCAACAAATCTTGCTGTACAGGATACTCAAAAACAACAAAAAATGTGATTGAGATCAACCAACTCCAAGAAATTGTATGGCAAAAGAACTGAGAATTTTAGGGACATGAATGATTTGTATACCAAATCACCCAGATACACACATAAATGCACTGTCACTCACAAACCAACATAGACACGTACACTACCGGTCAAAAGTTTTAGAACACCCCCAGTTTTTACTGAAATTTAAGCATTTCAAGTCCAGTGAATAACCTGAAATGGTGCAAAGGTAAGCGGTAAACTGCCAAAGGTTAAAAAAAAAGTTTAGGTTACCAAAAACTGAAAAATAATGTACATTTTTTGGCAGTGAGTAGTTTCCTACACCATCAAAAGGCACTTGGGAACTGGACGAAACTCTGACAGGAAGAGGTCTGGCAGACCCAAAGCCACACCAAAATCAGAAGACAAGTTTCTTAGAGTCAACAGCTGGCATGATAGGTGGCTCACAGGACAACAGCTTCAAGCACAGCTTAACACTGGTCAAAGTAAGGAAGTCTCAGTTTCAACTACTGTATGAAGAGAAGAATTCGAGCTGCAGGTTTGACAGGTTGAGTGGCAGTAAGAAAGCAATTGCTAAGATGGCCAAATAAAAAAAATAGGCTTGCCTGGGCCATGAAGCACCGCCAGTTGACTACTGAAGACTGGAAGAAGGCCTTATGGACCGATGAATCAAAATTTGAAATCTTCGGTTCATCACGCAGGGTTTTTGTACACTGTGAAGTAGGCAAAACATGTCAAACACGGAGGAGGAAGCGTGATGGTCTGGGGCTTTTTTGTTGGATCCAGAGTCGGCGACTTGCACAGAGTGACTGTTAACCCATGTTAACCCATTACTTGTTCCCTGAAAAGTCTGAAATTGACATTATTTTTCAGTTTTTGGTAACCTAAACTTTTTTTTAATTTTTTTACCTCTGCCAGTTTACCGCTTACCTTTGTACCATTTCAGGTTATTCACTGGACTTGAACTGCTTAAATTTCAGTAAAAACTGGAAAATGGGGGGGTTCTAAAACTTTTGACCGGTAGTGTATACTCACTCATACTGATATACACGCTCACACAGCCATGCACACATACAGGAACCAACGCACACGCACACACAATCAACCATCTACCCTTCTCATTCCTGTGACCAACCAGACAGTCACTGATTAACAACACAACTTTATGTTTTGACTGTTGATTTATTGCTCATTTCTCCTGTGCTCAATCATAAAACCTGCCGAGGTGCTAAATTCAGCCACTTAGCTGACTAAGTGCCCCTGACTATGTTGCCCTCCTCCACAATACAGTATTTCCTCAGTTTCCATTTTAAGGTACTACAAGTATTTGTTGAATTGGCTTCACAGATGTGTTTCGTTGCCCATGATCCAAAGCATACCACCTCATCCGTGAAACATGGTGGAGGGGGTGTTATGGCTTGGGCCTGTATGGCTGCCAGTGGAATGGGCTCACTTGTCTTCATCAATGATGTGACTGCAGACAGAAGTAGAACAATGAATTCTGAAGTCTACAGAAATATTTTATCTGCTCAGATAAAACCAAATGCCTCCAAACTCATTGGACGGCACTTCATCATGAAACAAGACAATGACCCGAAACATACTGCTAGAGCAACGAAGGGGTTTTTGACAGCCAAAAAGTGGAAAATCCTTGACTGGCTGAGTCAATCATCGGTTGTGAATCAAATTGGACTTGCATTTTACACGCTGAAGAGGAGACTGAAGGCAAAATGTCCCCGAAACAAGCAGAAACTGAAGATGGCTGCAGTACAGGCCTGGCAGAGCATCACCAGGGAAGATACCCAGCGTCTGGTGATGTCTATGCGTCACAGACTTCAAGCAGTCATTGCAGGCAAAGGATATGTGTCACTGTTCAATTAATTATGGTGCTACTGTATATATGAATGTGGTCAAATGTGTTTTACAAAATAAAATAATATTTGAAATAAACAGTGTCACACGCTGTATGACACAACCCAGAGTGGAACGGAACAGCAGGACACAGGGAATGGTGTAAATCGGTCTGTTTGACCGGATTTTATTTATCTATCCCTCAGAGAGGGAGAGCGAGAGGGAGAGAGAGCTGGCTTTAATTGTAATAAATAAACAAAAGGACTTCGACCTTCCCCCTCACAGGTTTGGGACTAAAACAACAAACCAAAATAACAAACTAAATCAAAGAATCGCTGTTTCTCAACACACAGGTTATACGTTTTAAACTTTTCAGTTTCGTTTGTCTAGGTCGTCTCTCTCCCAGCTGTCCGCTCCCGGTTCCATGCCCCTACTAAGCACACTGCACACAGGTACAATTACATAGTGCAGCACAGCTCTGTGCCCTAGCTGCCCTGCCAGTAGGCGTGGCCATTAATCACACTGATTCCCTTGCCTAGACCAACACCTTCCACAAACAGTATGCAATAATATGTATATAACCTATCAAAGATTGTCTTCATATATTATTATATACAGTATTATTACTATTTGTAGATGTCGAAGGTCATTTGCAATGTATATGTTTTAAAACATATTCACAATATGTGAGCATGAAATTACATATAAGACATTATAAATAATGGTTGTATCCACATCGTGAAATATTCACATTCCTCATGGGTACTGTACAGCAGTGACCTACCTACTGTAGGTAGATTGTGTTTGTAGGTTTGTATTTGTATTTGTAGATTTGAACCTGCACATTTCTGTTTAGAAGTCCAGTTCCCTAACCACTACAAGTACTGCAGTATGGACAGGGTGTGCATTATAGAGATTGAAACTGATAAGGCTGAGAGCCCCTGAAAAATCTGATGAATTTACTTTAGAATATCTAGGTGATATTTTGGGAGTATACTTGCACTAACTTATGCTTGATTGCCTTGCTTCCTTAATCTCAAAATCCTACTGTTAATTAATAGTTATAATTACCTCTACTGCTTCAGAATTTCTAAACCATAATGTGTTTTCTACTGTACCCAAACTGTGTACCCAAACATCCTAATTATTTAAGGATCCAGAGGGGGTCTGAGAACAATTTCGAAGTTTGCATGTGTACAGCCACTATTGAAATGCATATGAAAAACATGATACGATAAAAATAAATGAGTGGGGAAATTTCTGGGAGATGAGATCTGTTCCTGGGATCTGTCCGAAAATATTTTCCCTGCCAGTTGAGAATAATGGTGATTTACGTATTTTACAAACTGAAGCCATTTTGTCCCTCTTAGAACAAGGCGCACCTGTACTCATTGAGCAAATGTCCAAGCATATTTTGATTAATGGGCGTTTTCGCGTACATTATCTCAGTTAAGAGCATGGATGTCAACAGATCCTCTGGCAGTTTACCGCTTAGCTTTGTACCATTTCAGGTTATTCACTGGACACATTTCAGTAAAAACTGGAAAATGGGGGTGTTCTAAAACTTTTGACCGGTAGTGTACGTAGGCTGATTACCAGTCAACCTCAGGTGTACATGCCTACAAGTGAGGTTGTTGATTCCTATAGCTCTGAAGGTCTCTCTGGGAGACAACAGCGAGCTATGACAGCATCCAAAAGAGAAGGAGCATTCCTTTTCACTCCTCCCCCCCTTTTTGAATCTGAGGGCAAAAGGGCAGGGGCTCAAGCCCCCCTTGGGCCCTATCTGTGCATGTGCCTGCCAGCTGGGGCCAGAGCTGTCCAACTAGCTTAGCTTTCATATTCACAATTTTGCAACACATCCTGCGGCTTCACTTACGTGACATTGTAATTAGTCAGGAGAGCAGTCTGCCTAGGACTGTGTGGCTCAGTAGGTAGAGCATGGCATTGGAAACGCTTGGGTTGTGGGTTCAATTCCCGCTGTGACCACATATACTAAAAAATGTATGCATTCACTACTGTTGCTTTGGATAAAAGCGTCTGCTAAATGGCATATAATAATATAATAATTCACCTAGTAATTCGCCCTCCCCGGAATATTTTTTTTCTCTTTTTTATTTATTTTTTAAATCTCAGGTATGTGATACAGTGTGGCCAGGCTTTATACACTGTAGCTCCTGTTGGGAATTCCATAATTTTATTAATTATGGACATATAATAGACAACCATTCACTTGGGCTTCACAACCACTCAACTCTGGTTTTGTTAGTCCACAAACAACTTTGGTGAGGTTAAGGTACAGTAGACTCTGTTTTTATTCACACCCTTGAAAAAGATGGAAAAAAGAGGTCCTATAAAATAAACTATATAAGTAATTAGGTATATTTTATGCTCAAAAAATGCTTACAATACTAATACAATTGTTCACAAAAACATATTTGATTTCATTAATAATATTTTATGTTTTCTGGATCACAATTATTCACACCCCTAACTATCCTTTTAAATTAATAAAAATTAAAAAAATCTTCATAAATATACAACTTAATTCAAGTTCATTGGAAGGTTATGGAACTATACGGTGGCCTACAATGGTTTTCTGTTTCCCTAGGGTATAAAAAGGAGGGAACACACATTTGAAATGCTGTGTCAGCTACCATCATGGTGAAAGGCAAAGAACTCCCTGAAAGCATCAGACAAAAGGTTATTGACCTCTACAGATCAGGAGATGGCTACAAAACAAATTACTAAAAGGTTAAAGATACCGCTTTCCACTGTTGTGTCATTTATTAGGAACTTTAAGGCCACTGGAACAGTGGCAACCTGCCAGGTAGAGGACGCAAGTCTATCTTGCCCCCACGTGTAGTGAGACGGATGATTCGAGAGGCAAAAAGAAGTCCAAGGGGCACATTCAAGATCTCCAAAACAATGTGGCATCTTGGGGTTACAAGATGTCTAAAGCTACCATTCGACGACGCCTACATGACAATGGCCTGTCTGGCAGAGCTGCAAGAAGGAAACCTCTTTTGAAGACAATTCACAGAAAAAGGCATCTTTTCGTCAAACTACATCTGACCTACAATTGGAACCGTGTCTTGTGGTCAGATGAAACAAAAATCAAGCTTTGTGGACATGCACATCAGCATTATGTTTGGCGTCCAAAGAATGCAAGTAATGTTGAAAATCACCTCATGCCTATGGTGAAACATGGTGGTCGATCTCTAATGCTTTGGGGTTGTCTTGCATCCACAGGCCCTGGGGCCCTTATTAAAATAGATGGAACCATGAACTCCAGCATGTACCAAGACATTTTGTCCAAAAACCTTGTTCCTTCTGCCAGGAAGCTACACCTTGGCCGCATATTTACCTTCCAACAAGACAACGGTCCCAAACATACATCCAAAGCAAAGAAATGATTGACAGAGCACAAGACATGGCCATCTCAGTCTCCAGACCTAAATACAATTGAACATTTGTGCTTTGAACTCAAAAAAGCAGTCCACAAATGTCAACCCACGAATCTGAAGGAACTCAAACAATTCTGCATGGAGGAATAGTTGAGGATCCCCTCAAGAAGTTCTATAACCTCATACACTACAGAAGATGTCTACTTGCTGTTATAATGACCAAGAGAGGAACCCTGATAACAGGGGTGTGAATATTTGTGATTCTTGATTTTTCTGGGAAAAAAATAATCATTTGTGAATCATTCTATTGTGGTTCGTGCCAATGCATTATTATTAAATAATATAATTTTCAGCATTTTGTGACATAAAATAAATCTCATTACCTATATTGTTTATTTTATACGTTCTCTTTTGTTCATCTTTATCAAGGGTGTGAATAAAAACAGAGTCTACTGTAGATGGTGTCCCCAACCACAATCCAGGATCAGCTAACCCAACCATTACCCTAACCCCAAGCGTTTAATGCAAAATTCTGGAATGAATCCTAATAAACCAGGAATGTTCCTTTTGGTCTACAGTACATCAAAAAAAAGTATGAAAATCAAAGGGAGACGATGGCAGTATAATGAAATAGTCATTGATCGACAGCTGCACGAAGATGGGCCGATTGTGCGGCGGAAATTACAAACCTCGATTATCACCTCTGATGAACGAAAGAGACCTGCTTGAGGCCTGCTCTGGCCAGTTGCCTCCAGCCAGCTCCTGTAATGACAGTTTCATGGGACATGCTGGCTTCATTTCAGGCTCTGCCCCAAAACCCTGCACATTGATTCCTGCCAGCTGCCCAGGCCTCAATGTGCCATGGGACAGGATCCATGTCTGATATCATTAACGAATTAACAGAGCGGGCTCTTGAATGCCCATTAAAGGGCAGGAAGAGATTGTGCCAGCATGCCTGAAAACAGTTGCAGTTGGGTATTCCAACCGCGAGGCTGCAGGGCATTGGGAAGACGAGGCAGGTGACAATTCCGTGCTGCTATTTTCAACCACTGATTGGAAAGCACATCAAACTTTGTTACAAATGGCAAAAAACATGTTCTGCATGGGGACACATGTCTGACACCTCGCACAATGGAACCGGATAGTTGTTTGTCAGTTTTGGAAGAGCAATGAGCCTCTTCTTTTGATTCATTTTGTTGGACTCTACCAAATGCACTGTCATCGCATCAACTTTAACGTTAATGCTAATGAGCACTCTAAGTCTGAGGGAGCATCCTCATCTTGGTTGTGACCATCTGTGAGCTGCTGGTATCTGCTCCTGTTCCTTTTCTGTCCTGCTTTTATACTGTTCCTTATTTCTCGGCACAGACTCACAGAGCTCTTTGTTTGCTACAGTGTCACCGTGCACCGTATCAGAAATAGATTGGGCTGTGAGCAGAGAAACGATTTAATGGCTGTGTAGGCGAGAGGGCTCAACTGGAAATTAAAACGCATGTCGCAGACAGCGACACTCCATTAAATCTTTCTCATTCTTAAGCCCTAATGAAGAGAAAAAGCAAATAAGCTTACATCTTGGGAGTTGTAGGGGTAGTTTGGCATGATAGCCATACAACATCAATTTTTTTTTCTTCTCACTTTAATAGCAAGCTTCGGGTGGAACACTTATCCAAAGGAATCTGGCAACAGCGAGAGAGCAGATGCCATATGAAGATGGGGGATCCTGCATGGTCAGGGGGAGTCAAATTCACCTTGTTATTTTCCACACTCTTCACAGAAAATCACAGTGTTCCTAATTAAACGGCCATACCATGTAGCGGCTTATTACGAAAAGAATAAGTCCATCAAAGTGATTGCAAACTGACCGGAAAATCTAATCTGCTTCCCCACCAACCCACAACCGGCCCAAGACTCCCAGTCCCCGTATTTGCTGCAGGAGTGCAAATGATGGGCTCTTACCAATTTTCAGGACTTTGCATGCTCACAGCATGAATGAAACCTGAGCAAATTTTGCCCTTGGCAGCCTGCATAATATGTCAGTGTACTCTCCCAACAAGCCAGTGCTGTAGTCTGTAAACAAGACAAATGGAGCGCATCCTGATTTGGAGCGCATTCCTGGCAGCGCATTTCTCTTCTCTTCTTCTACCAGAGTAGAAGAATCCTTTTTTTTTTTGTCACCCCCATTGGAAAAGGACAGAAAAAAATCGTTGATGTCCGATTTAGACACTGGCAAAGAGATGAAACACTCTCCCATGTTTATGCATTTTAAGCAGCACTAATTTTCTGTTTGAATCATGCAGGAGATATGCTAATAGGTCTATGACTAGGCAGCTGTGACCAGTCCGGGTGGGTCGGGGTGATATGGCGGTGGGGGTGGGGGCTTCTCCAGGCTGTCTTGGTCACTGCTTCTAAGTCTCTTTCTCAATTCACTATATTTCTCTGCAGAACCCCCTCCTCATCCCTCGGTTCCAGTTTCACATTTAGGCATCGCTGCCGTGACAAGGACATTGAATTGCACAAGCACTTGTGGAGCAGCGAGGCACAGAGCAATTAGAATGCAGTTAAATCAAGAATCGGCCTTTCAGCAGTGAGAACTTGCTGTCCCTCGCCGGCTCCCTCTCCCTCTCAGTCCTGTTGTTGCTTAGGTGACACCTTGGAAACGAACTCCTCGAAAGGTAGGATGCACTCTTCAATCATTCCTTTGAATTTAGCATGAGTGCAGCACAATGGAGCTCCGTTCAGGCATATGATCTGTCCTCTTTCATGGGCTTTCTTGCAGATAATTCTTTTGCACTTTAAACACCCTGGAAAGGAAAGTCGTGAGGGATGGGTGTGCACCATAAAGAGGGGCTGAGGGAACACGGAGAATAGAGCCCAGTTCTGTCCACCATTACTGCATCCTGCTCCTCAGGTTCAGGATGAGAGACTTATAGCTTCATATGAGTGGCATCCAGGCTCAACTCAACACGCGCACATACACATGCACATGCACACACGCAGAGGTATGCATACACACACAAACGCATACACATAGGTATGCACACTTGCGTGAACACACATGCACACACGCGAACAAACAGACGCACATACAATCCCATCCACCCCCCCGAGCACACACACGCACCCGCTCCCTCAACAACACAAACACACACATGCATGAACATGCACATACGCATATATACTTATGCACACACACACACACACACACACAATTATCACTATCACAAATTTTGGCTGGCCACAAAACAAGTGGCCAGGCAGCTTCCACAGCCACAAACACAGGGAATATGGTGGACTCACCCCACCATAGGAAACTGTCCTGCCCACGTCAGCCCAGTCTGCAGGCCACTGCAAGGGGGCTGGCGCTGATTTACCTATCTCCATTTGTAGCATTTAGTTTTGGATTTGGACAAACAAAAAACATATAACAAATACACAAAACAGGTGCGCACAGTTTTAAATCAGGGTCCACTCTCCAACAAGAACACAAAACAATAGGAAACGAACAAAAGCGCAAGACTGCCATTGCTGTTTCTCTTTCCAACAAACCCGTGATTGCTGATGGTGTGATCTCCCTCTCCGCATCTGCTCCAGGTGAGGTCACACCTATAAGCCCATTTGGAAGGGAAGAACCTGTGTGTTGCGTCAAAAAAAATTATGTGTGTGTGTGTGTGAGAAACGTGTTAGACCTTAACCCGTCACACTGTGTTTGAGTGTTCTTATAAATATGCCTTGTGTTAGGCAAAGCAATCATGGTAATGTTTTACTGAGAAATTGTAAAGTGCTCTGAGAAGCACTACAACCTGAACCTCAGACTAAGGGAGCATACGGATGAACATTGTCTCCCAGGGCATAATGGTGAATGACTTTAAAAACGGCACACATGGGCTGCTGGATGGCTCAACCTGTTAAAGCACTGTTCTAGTGTGTGGATGAGCCCCACTGTCTGCATCCTGTTAAGACACTGTTCTAGTGTGTGGATGAGCCCCACAGTCTACATCCTGTTAAGGCACTGTTCTAGTGTGTGGATGAGCCCCACGGTCTGCATCCTGTTAAGGCACTGTTCTAGTGTGTGGATGAGCCCCACGGTCTGCATCCTGTTAAGGCACTGTTCTAGTGTGTGGATGAGCCCCACTGTCTGCATCCTGTTAAGGCACTGTTCTAGTGTGTGGATGAGCTCTACAGTCTGGTATTGAATCATGCTAGTGCTGACTACGGCCAGCAGCTCCACGAGGTGACGCATAATTGGGAGTAGTGTTGCCCTGGGAGGAAGGGATTTAGTTAGTTTCATAATTTTGTGGTCTGAAATGCGTCCACATGGGTTGGGCATAACAATGGACAGTGTGTCAATAAAAACATTTCATGTCTAAATGTGTTTACGTCAATGCAGACAACCTCTTAACTCAAACGCTGGCTTTATGTACTAGTATGGTGACGTTATTTATGTGCACATACGAACCGATATGAGAAACAATAACAATGTCACATTTCAGAAAAGCGAGAAATCCCTCATCACACAAGACTGCTTTGTGGATGTTCTGTATTTTACCTCACTCTGAGGCAAATCGTTCAATATATATATGAAATGCAATCTGTATTCAACCAAGCAGTTCAAGGTATTTAAGCTTTGCTCTTGTTGGAGTGTAAATGAGAAAGACATCTCTACACCCGTCAAATTGTGTAAGATACTTGTTTTTTCAAATAAATCTATGTACTGTATGTATTATGCGCACTGTTTTTTGTCATGTTAAATATGAAACTTGCACTACAGTAATATTGAGTACATAATTGTACAGCGTATCATGCAGCAATGCCCTGAGCGATTGTGGAGGTGGGAGAGTGCATCAATGAAATGCAGTTAATACAGTTGAGTCAGGTGTGCTGGTGGGGGAATTTAACAAAGACATGGACCGGCTCGGGGGTCCCCGAGGAGAGGTTTGGGAACCACTGTGATATGGAACTGGCATTGATGGGGAAAAAAGCTGTTGATCTGATTGGCCATAATGAAACCAAAACCTCACCACACCCACAGGTAATTTATTCTTCTTAAACCAACCTCCTTTAAACTGTGCCGCAGGTGCACTACTGTCTCTTGTCACAAAACTACCGGAATGCAATAGGACACTCCTTAATGTGCCATCGTCCTGGATTAAGGCTAGTGTCTTCCTCCAAGACAAGTTATGTCTGCGCAAACTGAGGTTGCAGCAAGTGTGGCGTAAGAAACGATTGGGCATTCCAAATTGGGAGAAGTGATAATGATGAAAAAAATGATAAAAATGGCATTAACAATATTAACAATGACAAGGGTGTACATGACAACATCACTGCACATGGCCCGCTTCTTTACACATAACTAGTGCTTGTGAACTCTTGAGAAGAAGAGGAAGATGGCACTTTAGGGCAGGAGAGGCAGGATCATACAGTTCCTGCCCTGCTGGACACCTACATTTACATTCTACATTTTGGCATTTAGCAGACGCTCTTATCCAGAGCGACTTGGCCCGATTGTGCGCCAGCCCAATCTCAGCTGTCACCGGACGTGCTCTGAAATTGCAGCGTGCCAGACTACAGAGCGGCGAGGATTATTTCTAATCTTGAATTGGCCGATAAGATAAGTCAACATTGGATGGTCTTTCAGAATTTGAAGGGGGGAAAAACTGGATACATTCTGTAGAGTTTCCATTTGGAACATTTTTTTTGATATGCAATACTGTTCTCTCAGCTTACTCAATGCCCTAAAGCCAGGATGGCCTCTTCAAGGGCCAATGAATTATGCTGAGAACTGTGAATTGAGTTGTCGTGAGATTCAAAATCTGCTTCTGAACAAGGTCCTCCTACAAAGCCTCTGGTACACTTTTTACATGGGTGCTTTCAACAGGAGAGTTGGCAATGACAATGACAATGAAACTCATGGACCCTACATTTTGTTAGTGTGAGAGTGGCTCTGAGTTCATCAGTCTTCATAACCCAACCACACATGCATTTATTCTGACTACCTCTTGAGCAGTCTGTATGTCTCTATGTGTGTTCATCCTGTTTGTTTCGCGATAACCCCTTATTTATAGGTCTCCTGCAAACATCAGTGGACAGTCATAGACTCCATAGTGCTGTGCGCTGCAATGTCAGTTTTAAAATGTCATGTTGGAAAAAAGATTGAAAGAGGAAAAAAACTAACAAAAGGGAAGTCACTGCATTTGGTCCTTGACCATGATTGAGTTAAAGCGTGAAGACTCTCAGCCCTATTACTACTCAATGTTGCTGTTTTTAAGACAGGGACTGCAATTGTTATTTTTGACCTTTGCTAATTGACTGCAATGCAACGTAATCATGTTCTTGGTTTCAGAATGGTCCAGATCATTACATGGGCCAGCACCGGTATAGATCCGCAGAACCCCACAGCTCTCTCTATGAGTGGTTCTTGTCCCGTTGCTGCGGCTACAGTTGGATTCCGACCAGTCAGAGCACACAGCGGCTCAGCCACTTCTGTCTGTCCGGAATGACCTGGTTTGGCGTGAGCTGGCATCTTCTTCCCCAAAGCTATCAATATGGGTGGAATGAGTGTATGTGAGCACGAGGTTTTCACACTACTGCGCGCGGCATGGGTCACGATTTCCTCTGTGGGCACAGTGCCCCCAGCAGACGACAGCAGGGGGGTGACCAATGTGGCTTATGGAGAGGGCCGGAAATACTCCACTGCCCCCGTGGCCCATGTCCATTTAAGGCCCTGACACGTTCAGGGGGCTGATGGAATGTGACAGTTAGATAAGGCCTTATCACAGGCAGGCTGGTGATTTCTCCGTTTTCCACAGCTTTCTCATCGCTTCCTATTTCACAGCCGGAGAGAGCTATAAATTATCGAACGGAGACGCTGAGGAATTTGAGCCCATGGGATGGTGGGACACTTGTTATACGAGCAGACACCGCATCACTGGCTCGTGGCCAATTTGTAGAAGGGGGACTGTGGATCGGAATTGTCACATCTCGAGGGAAGATCGTGTCTCGTTATCCCCAGCTTTAGACAGCGTGGTTTCCCAAGGTCCAATCGATCAGGAATGTTAAATGGAAGCTTTCCTCGTTACTTTGAAAAATGGAGCATCTTCACCTGATGGTGGATCATTCTCAAGTGATCTATTTCACATGTGCCCTAACCTCCACTTCATTCAGGGATATCATCTGTCTCTCCAATGAAAAAAGTTCATAAAAAAGTCCAGACACACAAAAGCTTAAAACTAAAAAATCTGCCTTCCAAAAAAATTTAAGAACAAATTCTATTTATGCATTGGATAGCGAAAGAAAACTATATAAATACTCAAAGGTACAGTACAAATGGTAATCATTTAATCAGTTGTTAAAATGCCATGTGTAGTATTTCAAGCAAGTTATTTCAACATGAATGTATTTTATGTATTTCATTCATAATTCCTGGTTATTTTCCATTAAGTAATATGTGTACATAAAATATCAGTGGAATCTCACTCACGGGTGCTAATTACGTAGACAGAATGTGGGCGAAAAATGGTGAGCATACTGCCTGATGATCCTGTCTGCATTTCAGCCAAAAAAGCATGAAAAAAGCATTAAGGGAATCATCATTCAGTCCCTGCTTTCATGAGAGCTGATGGATAAATGGAAAAGAAACATTTTAAAGCCCAATGTTTCAGTGTAGACTCCAAACACACAAACAAAGAGAGGTCAAAATTTATTCACGATTACATCATAAAATCCTAAATTGAAAATCGTTGACCAATTTTAGATATGCATGTTTATATTTGAATAATTTTAGCTACAATAGATCATCTTCATAGATGCGACTGAAAAATATGTTTCTTATGAGAAAGAACTGTAACAACCTTCAAATCATTACTGCAACTGCACTGTAGACAGAATAATGCTAAAAGTGGGCGCACTGAAACTTATATGGATTTTTAAAATGTGAAGTATCAGCATTAGGTTAAATAACAGAAAATGAATGGGACATGCTCACAAGGTGAAATCCACTGTTATAAGGGCCCCTTTCTCACTTTTTAAAAGTGCACTATTAGCATGAAGATTCCACCATGTGACTCCCTGTCATGCGGGAAGGCATTTAAAAAATGTAAAGTGGATTTGCTGAGTTTCCTTTGCAACAGGAGGGGGACAGCCCTCGATTTACTAAGTGTACATTTACGAAGCCCAAAAACTCGATGTCCACTACGTAACCACTATAAAGCATTTATGATGATGAAAGCCCTAAAAAAACACATAATAACAACTCTTCCTGGAATCACACACTTGTGATATGTGTAGGATATGTAGGATTATTGTGGCAACCGGCTGAAGGAAGTCTCGGGGATGGTAATCGAGGGGCGGTATGTGACTGGCTCCACCCCTGTGCCTTGAATGGGATTATGAGCGGTAGAGCTACACGTTTACCTGAGTGGACCAGGGGAAATAAAAACGCTGTGTCAATAGCTGCTTGGGGCAAAGTATCGTGAGGGAAACGCATTTGGAGAGAGTGAGTATTGAAAAGTTCATTAGTGTGGATTATTGGATACGACCCGGATTGTTTGGGAAAACCTGCTTTGTGTACCGACCATCTTTGTGTACATCAGTGTATAGTGTCTCTTACACATATTTCTATTTGAACAAAGAAATATTCACAAGAAAGTCTATCCATTTTATTATTAACAGACCATAAGCACCAAGCAATAAGAACACAAGGCTTAAATAAACTGCCGTACATTACAGTGGGTATTAAAGTGGTCAAACAGGTATCTTGGAAATGAATATGTGTGCTTGCCCTACACTTTCTTTGATACAATACTTACCACTTCAAAATAAGTAGCATAAAAATTGACTACATTTTGTTCCAGGTGTCAAAGCTTTCTGTATTTATTAAAAGTCTTTAGAAGCAAGGCACCATTCTCATTAATAGAACACTGTATGTCTATGCTATAGGGCATTTATGTAACAAGCCATTATTACTTTCAGCCTGAAGAGTATTATGTACAGTAAACTGTACATTCTAACACTGAGAAACTCAGTTCTGTTAAACATATTCTCTAAAACTTCATTTTAATAAAACATTCTAAAATAATGCCAGACACAGGTATGATGAAAGATGCTGGAGGCTTATTAAATCGTGACTTTTGTAATCAAATGAATTAATTAGTTGGGGAAAAGATATTGATAGATAACTGCCTCATTCAAAGTTAAAGGAGGCTAAAAAACATGTGACCCTCCTACCTCTATTGTACTTTAGCTGAGAGACCAGACGAAACCTGAGAAGAACTGAAGAATCCCTGGGAAAATTTCAACAGGCAGGGAGAGACTAATAGAGAGTACTATTTTCCTTATTTTACTTTATATTCTTGTGCATACACACACGCGCACACACATACACGCATGCATACACGGACACACACATGCATGCCTACAGGCTCACATGCAAGTTCAGCCAGAGTTGTCCATAGGAGGACTCCCCCTGGCTTGAGATTATTATATTACCCATTACTGAGCATCTTTGGAAGTCCCCCATTTATTCGTTAACCAGCTGCTGAATCTCAAGCTGATGATAAATGGGATGCAGGGAGGCCCTTAGCAACCAACCCTGCACTGGCTGCTGCTCGGCAACGACGCAGTGAGAGTGCGAACAAGAGACATAAAGAGGGAGAAAAAGAAATGGTAAAGCAGAGAAGTGTGACAGGGAGAGCTGGATTTGTACAATGTAAACAACACTCCATTGTCAAGTCATCTTGCTGGTTTCTGGTATCCCTGGCACTAATGTGCACAGCAACAATATTACAGTGTCCTTTGTTTGGATCTATCTGCCAATTGTGTCTGGATTGGTCCTGGTGGGAATGAGCACAAACAGGAACAGAACAGGATGTTAAGCATGAATATAATTTTAAATATTGTGAAACAATGTGGCTGTGTATTTGGGGCAAGAAATATAAAATGCAGTAACCCATATAAAGTTGATGTTTCAATGTATCAGAAAAAACAATAGTTATCTTACTTCTGAAAATAAAAATGGCGATTAAGTGATTCACACCATTGGAGAAATGGTGTAACCATGGTGAAGTCCCCTCATGTAGACAACACACCAAAATCAAAAACATACTCTGTAAGTATAATGTAAGTGAACCAAACTTTTGCTAAAATGGCATTTTCATACCAGCAACATGAACAGTTCTGGAATACCTGGTGGATATATATTATATTCTCCCCAGACAGATATTTTTGGATGATGTTCCTAGCCTGTGAACATCATTGCTTATGACCTTCGATCAGTTTCAGAAGCCAAATCTCAGGTGTATATATCCACAATTATCTCCCTACAGTTGTATGCATGTATTGTGGAAAATAAACAGTCATGTAACCTGCAGCTTCTTTTGTCTCTGGCTTTAAGCTTGACTTTTTTGTTCTTTCTTTGAAAAAAAAGACATGTCTGAGTGATAAGACCACAAAAAAAACAGACAATCATGCAAAGAGTAATACAGGGTACACACACATTTTTTAGGGGTAATACATTCCTCCTGTTACCACAGAAAATGGTTTAAGATTACAACACGTTTAAGGACTTTGTAATATAAGGACTTTGCTATAATTCTGTTCTTCGGTACAATGTGCACTGCAGTGCAAGCTGGAAACCGAGTGCTCCCCCTTCATATTGTGAATGTGAGAGTAATAAAAAAGAGTTGCATTCTTTGAAATCCGCAGTCTTCGTCACAAACACACTAGTAACCTACAGAGGGGTGTACTGTGATCTCTGGGACACATCAGTGCTGCAGACAAGTGATTCATGGGTCACACGGGTCTACTCTGGGACTAGTAATAAAGGCCATATTCACTCGTTGAAATGATCCCATTATGACATAGCTAGACATGTAAATGTACACTGTAGCTAATATTTACAGGCAGAAATGTTTTATTTTCCAGGTGGAAAAGGGGCGTTTCGGGAAACTGCTGCAAACTGATTCACTTCAGAAAGAATAGGGATGGCCCTGTCTTCCATGTTTCTTAGCAGGCAGCACACAATTTTCATCCTGATTCATGCACTTGATATAGTACATTTTAGCTTTTTTCCTTGTGCAGGCGGAAGGCCACATGTCTGGATTATTTGTGTTGGGGACTTTTCATAACCAAATCTAAGAGTGTTAAGTATATCTTTTTTTATATTTACTGTACTGGTACTTTACTGTATGGTGTTCCTGTCAATCCGATTGATGAACATGGACGGGAAGCTCTTTGTGGTTTTCTAAGCACTGTATTACAGTTTATGTGTTGCCCTCTTAGTGAAACTAAATCCTAAATCTTCCTCTTTATGTCCAGGATCATCTGTCTAGCACAATGAACAAAATGAAGAACTTCAAGCGTCGCTTCTCGCTGTCAGTGCCACGGACAGAGACAATTGAGGAGACTGAATTCACTGAACAGATCAACCAGCTCAACATTAATTGCAATGAAGGTAAGTACCCTCCACTGCACCTTCTATAACTGTGGTTAGTGGTCAAGACCCAGTGGTGGATCATGATTCATGTGTTGGCTTGAGGCGGTTTGTGAGACACACTTGTACAACACACCATATTAGTGATTGGCGAGTGAGGTTTCATGAACCCCGTGATGCATGGAGAATCAATGTGCTGTCCATCACTTGTTTGAACCAATCAAAATAATTTGCTCCCCACAGTACAATGATTGGTTCATATGAGTGAGCATATGATAGCTCCAGACATTTTGGGTTTCATTAAGCTTCACTCTCCAATTACAGCATCATTTCTAGAACACCATGGTCCTAGAATACTATACCACGCACTCACATGAATCAAAGTGAAACTTCACTGGCTAATGTACATGCTGATAAGCTGTTGACATTTGCAGCATTTGAAAAATGTAATTCCATATTTGAGCATATGCTTGGAGGCATTGCAATAACAGTTGGGTGGGTCACAGAAACTATACTCACTCATGAAGTGGGTTGAGTGGTTGGCAAGATTAGGAGTCCCTGTTCTATAAACAGCTCAACACTCATGACCATCATAAGAGGCAAGTTATTAAGCAATTAAGCATGTTCTGTACATGCTACCCCAGGGACATACTGTATATTGTTACAGACTCACAAATGGGTTGAAACATTTATCAAAATATAAATGAATTTGGTAGGAGACAGAACTTCCACAAATAGGCTTCTGCTTGCACTGTGGCTATTTATGGTAGTACTGAGACTCACTTCCTGCTCTTGCCAAATTCCATCTTATTTAGTCATTGATAAATGTATCACCCTTTTGTGAATCTGTCCCTTAATCTCCTACGGGGTGATACACAGATTTTAATCTTAGTGATTTTTCTTTGCTTCATTTGATCAAAATAAAGAGAACAATAAGACACCAGTACCTCACCCTTATCACAGATACAAGGCAGTTGAGCAATAATGTAGAATTTAGGACATTCCTCAAGGGTACAGCAGCAATAAGGCCCATGAGTCCAAAATGAATAAAAATGACTGCCATGAACTTTACCAAAGTTCCAATTCATTTCCAGGTCACCGTTATGCTGTTAATATAAGAGTGTGGGAGGGAGGGGGGATGTGACACTGCGTCAGACTGCAGGAGAGCTCTCTCCACTCCAGCTATCTTAAGAGAAATCTAAAAGCTCAGCAGCGGGGGCAAACAGCTGACCAAACAGTTCTGCAATATCTCACAGCCCACGGGGTTGAAGCTCACCCTGAGAGATGATGAAAAGACAAATCCCCGGCTGCCGCAGATCAAATGTCAGCCCGCCACTTCCCCGCAGCCTCTCGCATTTGACATGCGGCAACACTCCGAGATCAACCCCATCTCCGACAGACGCGGGGATAGGGGGGTGGAACACCACAGAGGGCCGACGCAGGGGGCACATGGCACACGGGTGCATGGCGCGGGCAGTAGTGGGTCAAAGCCCCTCGAAACAGCAGTGACTAAAGCGCATCACATTTCAAAATCTGCTTTATTTTCCTTGATCACAAAACAGAGGTGGGCGGGGGGTGGGGGAGGGGGGGTTATTTCAAGGTGTTATAAAGGATCAGGAGCAGGATTGGAAATTGATATGCTGTGAATGCAAGTGTGTCCTCGAGGAAGCAGCAGAGCCGTTTTGGAGCAGCGGCTGGCTTTTAAATCAGACGGTCCCCGCTACTCTGAGGAGAATGATGATGTCGAGCGGTATGGACGACCCTCTCTCAGACAGCTGCCGCAACAGCAAAGATGGAGATAGCTGGAGGCAGGGGGAAATGTTGGTAGATTACCAATTGGTTTTTTTTCTTCCCCCAAGCCAATAATTACGTTTCTAAAAGCCTGGAACTTCTCAGTGACAAAGCTGGCCTGAGAAAGGTGTAAAACTGTAGTGAGGCTTGGCTGGAGTTGAACGCCTTCTTCCCACCTTCCCTCCCTACTCACAAAATGTTGTGTGCATATAGACTTCATTAAATTTCATTAGATTTCCCCAGATCAGTCCATCTTGGCTCAGGGATCCGCAGAGGCATGTGCCCAGATGCATGACCGCCTACACTAATTAACTTTGTTAGATTGCCTGTCTCTCCATTTTGGCTCCGGGAGACATGAGGGCACACAGTGAATCACAAGCTCATGATTAAAAACTGCTGATTCAATGGACTTCCTCTGGTCTCCTGGCTCTCCATGTGTTGCTGGACGACATATCAGTCGAGCAGCATAGCATCCCCTTTCAGCCATAAGACTAATTACCAGCTGTTCTGTGAAAGTTCTAATGGCTCAAGGCCAGGCTGGAGGGCTTGTGTACGGAGTACCCATTGCATGGCATTTGGAGCCGCAGCACCCTTTGTGAGAAACTCAATTATACACAATTATGCTCCATTATACCATAGACACCGGCAGGGAATGCTCATCCACCATGGAGAAGAAGACAGGCTTTGGCATTACCTGAAAACTGTCACAACTGCAAAGGCAATTGGACACCTTCCCCAAATTGAGCAAATGTAGAATTCGACAACAAAGCCCAATAACCCATCAGGGGCTGTTTGCATAGCGGGTTTTTGAGTCCAACTGTAGTGCATTTGATGTGGGAAGCATCAGGGGAATATTAGGGAAATGTAGGACCACAAACCCAGACGTTTCCACAAATACCATGGCTGGAGTTTGAAGGACCACGATGGAGCTGGAGCCGGAGCCAGAGCCATGTTCGCAGAACACGTCTTCTGTTCTAATAAAAGATTACAGTTGCCCAGAAATCCCTGCCATCTGCTCTTTTGCAGATGGTTCTCTAAAATTGTAATTCCTTCTGTGAAAACTTAATGCTCAAGTATTTCCAACAGCCCAACGATGTCCTTTCTGTCATTCCCTGCTGTTTTTTTGTTTTTAGACTCTTATAAATGACAACAGACTCAATGTTTAGACTTCTTCATTTAAGTCTCAGTGCCATGTGAATATCTTGTTTTTTTCCCTTTATAAGGACGGAGAAGCATCTGGCTGATTTGCTGCCTCCAGAATCTATTATATACGGGAAAGCAATATTGGTTAGCAGGTCAAATGTATTTTTTTTGTCAGGGTTTGTGATGAATTAGTATCACCAAACCCTGATTTGTGCCTGGTGACAGCTTCATTGTTTATAATGACAGTAATGGAACGCGTCTCTATTCCACATTGATCATCCTCGAGCAGTCCACATCATCACTCCTGGTTGGAATGAGATTCAGGCTTAACAAGGGTTGACAAAGTCTCTAAATCTTGGCAGTAAATACTTGCAACGTGACCTATGAAACATCATATTATATTTTTAAAGAGCTGTCCTTTGAAGTCAGACTGGCCAGCCAAGGCAACATTCAGGATTTCAGCATTTCCTCTTGTGAGCTCAGCTCGTCAGACTAAAGACATTCCTTGGGATTCACTTTCACGTGCTATTTTTTTCCCCAGAAAATGAATATGTATTTAAAGCTTTAAATAGATTTAAATGTGACAGTGACAACTAGCATCTTCGTAGCCTGAGGAGGCAGATATGAGCTATGAACTTGAAATGGGTTGTTCCATTCAACAAAGCTAAAATCGAATTATGCAATGTATCAAAACATCCAAATGAATGTAACCAGCAGTGATATTAACATCCGAAGCACATATAGTTATAGAAGTTAAAACCTTTCCCTGTCTTCCCCATGGCCATGGTCCCCACTGTGGACTACCGAAATGATTCTGATTGATTCATTTCCCAACCCACAGTAAGATAAAGATGTGATATATTTATTAGGAACTGTAATTGGATTTGATCCCTTGCTCCAGGATAACACTATCCTCCATATCATCTTCATCCAATTAGATGATGATGGGGATCCATCCATCCATCCATTATCTAAGCCGCTTATTCCTGGTCAGGGTCGCGGGGGGGGGCTGGAGCCTATCCCAGCATGCGTTCCGGGCGAGAGGCAGGAATACACCCTGGACAGGTCGCCAATCCATCGCAGGGCACACACACCATTCACTCACACACTCATACCTACGGGCAATTTAGACTCTCCAATTAGCCTAACGTGCATGTCTTTGGACTGTGGGAGGAAACCGGAGTACCCGGAGGAAACCCACGCGGACACAGGGAGAACATGCAAACTCCGCACAGAAAGGCCCCCGGCCTGGATTCGAACCCGAGACCTTCTTGCTGTGAGGCGACAGCGCTATCCACTGCACCACCGTGCCGAGGATGATGGGGATATTTAGTTATTTTTCACCATAATTCATTATAAGAGGCAACAAGTGTCATATGGCCCATTATTCAGTACTCTGTAATGTCTCTGTTTTTACATTTCAATTACAGTGTTGCTTTGCTAATGTTTATTGTCATTGCTATATTCACTCCTTTATCTTTTATTTCTTATTTCAACATTGGGAAGGCCAGCCATGTCATGTTAAAAAAAGATACGCTTTGTTAAAAAAAAAGATACAGTTTAGTGTGTGTTTGTGGTGTTCCTCACCACAGGGTCAAGGTAAAAGGGGCTCTACAGACAGGTACTGACTTGAATGCTCATCACTGAAACAGAGCACAACCCAGGTTGTCTTTGCTGTTAAAGCCGGGGGTGGATAAAAATAGAGTATCCTACAAAAAAAAAAAATAGAGGGGGATGAGATATGAGAATATTTTTTGACATTCTGCTTGGTGCCAACCTTCCCCTCTCCCCCACACTGGCAGAGATAAAGGAGGGTAAGTGGCTCTGGTGCGCCCCGGGCTGGTTAAAAATAGGGCACAGAGACAGAGGTTCGTCAACCGCATCCTGTGCAGGCACGCACGGCCAGGACCGTCACACGGGATTGATACATTGCATTCTGGGAGGTGCCAGGAGGAATCAGTCTCTCTCTCTCTCTCTCTTCCTCTTTTTCTCTCTCTCTACCCTCTCCTGAGCTGAGATCTCTTGCTGTTCATGCAAAGGGAGACAGGATTGGGGAATCTTCTTTAACTGGGGAAGACTGCCAGAGACACACAGCAGGAATTCCCCCCCCAACCCCCGTCATCCAGAATGTGATGCTGTACTTATCACCAGCAGCGGTTGTCTGAGGAGGTGCCAGTCCCCTTTTGTGCTTTGCGAGAGAATATTTTAGACATGTCTGCTGCTGTCAACAATGCTATTAGCAAGACATTCAATGCTTGAACACACTCTCTCAACACGTTGTTTAAATCCTGGTATACCGCCTTGCCGACGCCCACCAAACCCCCCGCCTCACCCCCCTGCCTCACCCCCCTGCCTCACCAATCGACAAACCCAGCAGAACATGGAAGAAAAAGAAAAAGAAATTGACTTCAGCTAGCCCACTTATTGGATTGTCCTTTCTGACAAGCTGTCTGATGTGTAGTGGCGAGCTGTTCTATAAGTCGAAGAGGGCTCCAGATTTGGATGGGGGATGTAGTGTGGAAAAAGCGGGCACAATTCTCAGCTGGTTTATCTGATGGAGGACAATTATTAAGGGAAAGAAAAAATGACTTGCTGGCAATGACCCCAATTAGTCACAGAAAGATCAAAGTGTACGCTGTAGCTGTGATATTTAAATCATAAACCCACATAGGCCTCTGCTTCCAGATCTGCAAATAAATGTGCTGTGTCCCTCCCCCTAGCCGCCGCCATGCCTTTGTGCCACGCAGAAATGGAAGGTTACTGCTTTTGCTCGCCTGCCTCGGAATATTCATGAAAAAGCGACCAGAAGCAACAGCTCCCTCCCTCTTTGCTCTCCAGTCAAGGATGGTTTGATTAAGGACGTATGACTACAGCAAGGTCCTGGCTCTCCTTCCCACCTGTGCTGTAATTGGTAATTGTGCACAGGTGGATGGGGGGACTTCTTTTTCAGGTAGAAAGTCTTACTTGGACTCCAAACTCAATTCTCCAGTACTCTTCTTTTTTTGTTTTGTTCCCACCCACCACCTGAAGCTGAACCTGGGGAAGACAGAGCTGCTCTTCCTCCCAGCGAAGAGCTCCCCGATGATTGATGCTTCAATCATCATGGAAGTCTCCATAGTGTGTCCATCCCTGTCTGCCAGGAGCCTTGGAGTGACCCTGGACAACCAGCTGTGCTTCTGATCACCCGGACCTGCCGATTTTGCCTGGACTACTGTAATTCCCTGCTGGCAGGCTTACCAGCCTGTGCCATCAAGCCACTGCAACTGGTGCAGAATGCTGCCGCACGGCAAGTGTTCAACCAACCCAAGTTCACGCATGTCACCCCACTACTCACCTCTCTGCACTGGCTCCCTATCGCAGCATGCATCAAATTTAAATCACTGGTGCTGGCTTACCAAGCCACTAGAGGAACTGCTCCCTCCTACCTCCAGACACTCATCACACCCTACACACCAGCCAGACCCCTCTGCTCTGCCTCCTCTGGCAAACTGACTGTCCCATCCCTCCGGGCCCCAGGCACCTGCTCCTCGCGGTTTCGTCTCTTCTCTGTCCTGACCCCTAAAAAATAATAATCGACTAACCTTTTCTTTCCTGGTGTTACAGGTATGATATGCAGCTGCTAACAATGATGTCTATTGCTGTATTGGTGCACTGATCTCTTGCGCAAACAATGATTGATCATACCGTGTATTAATGCACATCTTGTAAGTCGCTCAGGATAAGAGTGTCTGCTAAATGCTTAAAATGTAAAATGTACAATTCAACGTGCTACAATTTACTTTAATATGAACAAAGTCTGAGAAAGGAAGAAGGCTATAGAAATCACTACAGTAAAAAGAGAACTCACAGAGCATTCTTTGAATTCTTCTGACATGTCTTCACATAAAAGAAAGCAGGAAAATCCTCTCACTACATTGACCGTGTGGATAATACTCTAGATCCTCTTTCCACAAAGTGTTTTAGAAATGGTAAAGCCAACCAATACCAGCGTATCACAAGGAGGGAGACCGGCTTTTGATCCTAATTGACTTGGAATAACTTGTCAGACCAGTCTATTTCATATAAAGATTGGCATTGTTGTTCATACCACAAACAATTCAATGCATCACCACTAGGGCCGGTGTTAATAATATTATGTTTTATAGAGGTGTGACCGGTCATTGGTGCTGTGAGCAAGTACTGTAGGTGGAATGCCTATGGTGTCTCTGGTGTCTCTGGCCTGATAAGATAGCATCACAGGGCACTGAGTGAAACACATAACCCTCCTGTTTCCCCCATATCTTCACTCAGAATGGAGTAGACAGGGGGGTTATGTGTCTATCTGTTGCCATTGTGTACTACTGTGGGTGCATAAGTGAGTGTGTGTGTGTGTGCATGTCTGTAGGCATGTGTATGTAAGGGTGTTTTCGGTCTAGAGGGATGATTCACTTCAGCCTGTCTAAACACTGCATTGCTGTTTAAACACTACATTTGTTACCAGTTCAACATCTCCCCATGGTACCTAAAATTACTAATGTACATAGATATTCACATGCACCACAACCTTACTTGAAACTCATAATTCATTTTAGGTTTTTGTCCAAAATAAAAGTATAGTCAAAGGCTATTATATTATTTGCATTATTATATTATTTGTATTATACAAAAATCAGTGTCATACCAAAAGATTGAACGGGTGGCTGATTAAGCATTGTCCTTTTTCTTATGAATTGATCTTTTCTAGAAAAACACAATTCTCCTATTTATATATTTATATTTATATTTATATTGACAGTATATGCACTGTATTATTAGGATGCAACATTTTTGTCCTTGAAGTGTGCCAGAGCCCTACATTAAAGAACAGCTGACAATATTTTACAAAGAATACATTCTTCAAACGCCAGGCTGAACATCCTGATAGATTGTTTGCCGTGTGCTCCTGTGAGACATTGGCTATGCTGATTACACCAGATCTTAAACAAAGTTGCTCTGAGAATAGCTTAGTTCTGATATCCTAATGTCTTTTGAAAATAAAATTAAAGAGATTTGATTGTTTGGTTTCTTATCTGTGGTTTTACAGAATGTTGGGCTGCCTCTTGATTATGAACGGATCCCAAATCAGTGCTTCCCCACTGCTCTAACAGATGACATTTAAGGCAGTAAGTGACTGTGCTGTTCTGGCCCTGTCTGAAGATATTGCTGCAGTCAAGACTGTGAGCAGATTTTACATTTTTGATGGCATTCCAAACTACAGGTAACTACCAGGGTAAAAGAAAAAATGCCAGGTAAATGGCAATAAATACAAAGCCATTCTGAATGATCACCTTCAACCTATGGTGAAGCATTCCTATCCTGGTGGGAGTGGTCTCCCCCAGGATGGCAATGCCCCCATCCACAGAGAACGAGTGGTCACTGAATGGTTTGATGAGCGTGAAAACCATGTGTCACATGCCACGTGACAAATCACCGGATGTGAGCCGAGCAGCTAATGGTAAGAAGTGGCAGAGGAGTGGGGTTTGCCAATCTAATCTAATTTTTCCGTCCAGAGTTCCACTATAACCTCAGCAGGCACACACATATTTGGTGACTTTTCAAGTGCTTCCCAAACTCATGCACACAGAGACACAAACTTTTCAGTCCGATTTCTCTTTCAACACACACACACACACACACACACACACACACACACACACACACACACACACACACACACACACACACACACACACACACACACACACACACACACACACACACACACACACACACACACACACACACACACACAGAGAGACCCTCACCACTCTTCCAGTGAGAGTTCTCTAGCAATCAGCCCGAGACACTCCACTCTTCCAGTGAGTTATTGGACCATTGCCTAGAGACACTCTCCACTGCCTTTAGTGCGAGTTCTCTTCACAAGCACAGAGAGAGACTCCCCACTCTTCCGTGTGAGCCCTCTCTCTCTCTCCACAATCACAGAGAGAGAGAGAGAGAGGCACAGACACTATTTCAGTGCACCCTCTCTCTCTCTTTCCCATACACACATGAAGCACTCTACTCAGTCACTTTAGACAAACGCACATAGACTCCACGTCCTCCGACGTGGAAATCCACTTGCGGGGAAGACACAAACACTTAACAGTACGTCAGACCTCACAACAAACAACGCACGCACGCACGCATGACTAACAACACTGATTCCCCACTTGCCCCCACCTGTGCAGTACAGGGTGTGCAGTGTGAATAGGCTTACTTTCTGCCTGACTCAGGTGGGACTCGTGAGGCAATCACCTGTCTATAACTCACACACCCAATCACAATCACTCAACACCAAACAATTTACATACACCACACCCACTCACATTCTCACACACAAACACAATCAGTCAAGTCAATAATCACTTGACATCCACACCAATGAACTAATTTAATAATGACCAATTATGGCCTTTGGAACAACCCTCCGGGCAACAGTTAACACTCTCGCAGTCTCATACCCTTTGAGAGTGCCAAACACGTTTTCTACCACCACCAACAAAACACCAAATGATGGAATTTCTCATAGAATGGTGTTACATTCCACCAGTAGAGTTCCAGACACTTGTAGAATCTATGCTAAGACACATTGAAGCTGTTGTGGTGGCTCGTGGTGGCCCAACGCTCTGTTAAGACACTTCATGTTGGAGTTTCCTTTGTTTTGGAAGTGACCTGTAGATTAAGACTTAAAACTGAACTGAAAAATGTAATAGCGCAGGTGTTACTCAATGTGTGGAATCCACTCTACTCTATATTTTGGAATCTGGCTATTGGATATATTTTATAACTGAATGCTTCATACATTATATGCTAAATGACAGGCTGTTTCTTTGAGGAAATAAAACGAACAGAGAGTGTACATGTGATTGGAAATTCCATATATTATTTCGTATATATTCTTCCTTGCAAGGGCCATTGATTGACTTGTAGTTGGCTTGGTATGTCCAACTAAATTTACCTGGAGTTCACTTCATTTGTTTTTTTAAATAACGCAATAACCGCTGTGTGGCTCTGTCCAGTCACAAAAACCATGGTCTGCCCATTAGCTACTGGGTAATGCATCATAGAGAGGCGACTATACCTAAAAGCCCCCATTAAAAAAAGCAATTGCTGCTTCAGTTTGTCAAAACTGAACCGTTTGCTTGCACACCTTGGGTGTCCGCATTAGTCGGAACATCAAATGTCACCCAGAGAGAGCTGCTCATTCATCTTCATTATTTATTCATTTTTTCCCCAGATTAATGGATGCACTTGCTATCACAAAAAAGAGGGGGTGGGAGGTGAATCACCTTCATTAAGTGTGGACGGGGAGTGCGAGAGAGAGAGAAAAAAGCTTTTGATCAGTGGGATAGATTGGTCATGACTGTGAGGCAGTCATTACCATAAAAGTGCATGTGTGATCTCCCATTCATCTCTTTCCAAACAAGAAAAAAAAAAAAAAAAAAAATGTAGGTGGGTTGAGCAAAAAAAATTGTGATTTCCATTTTATCTTTTCCCGGAATCCCAAGTTTGGTTTGTCAGCTCGGTCACGGTTGGGGCCCCGAGAGAGGCATGTTATTAAAAACCGCAGCGCTTCTTCTGCCGTTCTTGTGATCTGATGTCGTTTCTGAAGCCTCCATCGGGCTGTTCTGAAAGGGCGATATTGTTGTGTTTTCTGACAGGGTTTTAACGAGAAATGAATTGTCTCACACGGTGTTCCATGCCGTTTGCCCCAGATGGGGAGCTTCCAAATTGTGACACACACCAGAAAGCACGCTTTTCTCATGCACGTTCAGTGTTGGGACCGCAAAGTTATGTCCTGCGGTATCCACATCCTTTAAAGTGCATGGGGGACAACTTGTCCAGATGAGTATGTCAACACAGGTAGGACTGCCATTTTCTCATGAAGCGACAATTCTTACTGTGCTAGGTCACTTGTCAAGTGGGTGACATAGTAAAGCAATATCACAATAATACCGTCTCATATTATAGAACCATTGTCAATAAAATAGTGGAGCAGGACCGCATACTGCTGAATATAATCCCACTTTGATGAATATTTAAAGATGTAATTTATGTGAGTCTGAGGAGCCTCACTGTGTGCTGTGTGGAGTCTCAAAAAGGTATGCATGGCATTCAAAGACTTAAGACTTGCTAAAAATCATGTTTTGTCAGACACTGCACTCGATTTCTAGCAATCTGCAGCCATCTGTCTTGCTGGGCAGCAACACTGCAAGAGAGAATATCTTTGACACACATGCATTTGGTGTTTGTGTGGAGTGGAGTGCTTATAGCTAATAAGAATGTCTGTAGGTGGATTTGAGATCTGTACCAAGCATTCATTACTATTTGAGCCTCTCAGTCCGTGCACTGTCAGTCAGTCAGTCAGTGAGGGATGCTACCATTTTTAGGGGTGCTTCCTCTAGCTAGAGCCAAAAGCACAAAATGGATCCATTGTCATTCACTGTGTCACATTGTGGAGAATAACCTCTGGCCAAACTTCTGTTTCTTAACTCTATTCTGTATTTTGATACAATACGTGCATATCAATGAATGCTTGGTCACCCTGGATGAATGGGTTTTCAAAATAAGAAGAAGACTAATTTGGAATAATAATAATCATCATCATCATCATCATCATCATAATTACTGTGGGGAAATGGTTAGGGAACCTGATTTCCCTAGAGCTGCAGGTTTAAATCTCTGGTGGCATTCTAATTCACATCCCATGATAAAGTTACTTAACCCAAATTGTTTCAGCAAATATCCAATTGCCTGTGAGGATAGTGTAAGGTAAGTACTCAGCATAGATAGGGTGGCTAAGCAAATACATTATGCTAATGAAAAGCAAATTAAAATGGAACATCTCATGCCAGCTCAATTATTGTATTACTGCTCCATGTTACTGTGGGTAGGGTTAAATTAGGCTCTAAAATGACACATGCATTCTTTTTGATTTCTCCCTGTTTCATGAGTGACATAAGTTTGCCCTGGACAGGAGGCATTATCAAATAATATTCATGATGTCATAAGTACGAACAAATCACAACAGATTCTAATTGCATATTGCTTCAACAGCTTCCAGAATCCACAAGCCGTCAGCCCGTGCTAGCAAATATCAAACAGTTTTTATTTACATAGTGTGTTTGTGTTGAGTCTGTTGGCCTGGCCTAACTGCACCATTAAGTCCCCCAAATACTCCAAATACTCAGCGTGTTCCTGCTCAGTGCTGTCAGCACCATTTGTTCCTTCTTTCTGTAACTTGTGGATTCAGACCAGGCTGACCAGGAATCATAGCTGTGTTTCCTCAGCTGTGATACATAGCCGTATTACCTCTGATGTGCCGCTCGTGTCTCCCAGCTGCTGAAAGCCATGACTCCGGTGGACACTTTTTGTTTTTATGGCTTCCGTTTTGAAGGGATAAGTTGGCATTTAATTCCCTTGTTCTCAAATGGGATTCTGCTGGTAACATGAGACAAGGATGTGGGGTTGGCTTTGTCTGTCCAGAAGAAATAAGCTTTGATGCCCACTATCCACAGGAGTCGCTGGTCCGGTTCAGATCAAAAAACTTGGCCCACCTGTTCCTCATTCCGGTTTAGTGCATGTCAGGATGAGGGCTGCCTGGTTCTGGGTGGTGAAGCTGACAATGTGAACCACCATGAGCTCACAATAAAATAATCCTCCTTTCAATACAAGCTGTGTACATCTGTGTATACACAAACAAGCATACACGCACACGCACACACACATCCATATACACTTGAACACACACACACACAAACACGCATATACACACACACACACACTCAAACATGTATGCACCTAAACCTACACGCATCTCCACTCCATATCATCAGGGGTCAAATAGATGACTCACTAATAAGATACTGAGACAAGATCATTCCCCGCTGCATAGTAACTTAAATAACATTGCAAAAACACAAGTCATGGATCAAAGTTGGAGACCAGATGGAGATTTATAGGTACTGCATCCCAGGTGACTCTAAATCCATGCATGAGTCTGGGCTTCGGTCCCACAGAATACGTTGGCTACTGAATAAGTGATTATGCAACAAAGCTAGCGTTAGCTTGCTAGCTTGGTGCTTGCCTATTTTGCTCACGTGGTTATGTTTTTCTTCAACATTTTTCTCACTCTATGTGGCTGAAACTCGGCTGGGGATCCAGTTTATTTAAAAATAACATGCTATAGCTAGGTACAACCAATAACATGCAAGCTGGCTAACTAGTCTCCTTGTAAGCTGACCTAAGAGTCCTTAAAAAGTGGCCTGCCTTTGGTCATGATTGCACATTTTAACACCTGCTGCTCTCATGCTTGGACTATAAGCCATCGCCTGGCAATTTGGACTGGCATTTGATTTCAAACATGAAAGGCACTACCATCTTCCTACTACATTCCACGATGAACACTTTTTTGCATTCAGTTTTTGGGGAGCCCCTGATTGTACATGATTCATCATGATATTAAAAAATTGTCACTTGCCAATCGCCACTGATTGCGGGCCTTCTTCAGAGTTTGAGATGCCAGGAGCAGTGTGGCCTTGTGGATGCATTATATAACTGCTGCTGCGTTGCAGTTGAAACATTAGAATTTTGAAGTATTACGTTTAATCCTGGAAAGCCATCGGATGAGATCAACTGGCATCGGGGCATGACCTTCGCTCGTGAAGGGCAGATGTTTTAACGACGTATTTCCCTTGCTGTGCAACCGACAAACCCTTGGTTCTCCGTCAATCTCACCTCCAAACCAAACCGCTGGAGCAGAAAAGCTGTTCTGATAGAATGTCCACTCCGGCAAATGAACCGATAATGACCAGCAGCTGGCATGGGTATTAATGAAGCGGGCGGATTTTAACCGGGCTCAGATATTATTAACAGTTCAAATCACAGGTGTGGTTTGAGTCCACATTTCATTTGTGAAGATAATTTGCTGTAACAATGTACCAGAATGTATTCATCTGAGCTGTACAAATATGGGGATGCGTTCGCATTCCCATTAAAAAGTAATAAACACCATGGTAATTGAGTAATGAATGTTATAATTGTCATTCGTCGGAACAATCACAGAAGGGTAATTACATTATCAACACACAACATGACCATGATTGAACCCCGGAGGTGGCTGTAAGAAATGTCTTGTGGCCTTGATTCCAACCGACCCCTGATTTCCCCCCCCAAACAAAGTCATATGTACTTGTATGAACTTGTATGCCATACAACTAAGTTTGAATAACTTTCAAAATTGAGAATTAGCCAAAACCTTTGCCAAAAGATTTATTTTCTTTTACATGTTGACATTGTATTGATGTGCACTGACCAGAAAAAGACCCTGAAGTGTGTGGCTGAAGGGTATTCTGTTTCCTCCACAGACCTGGTGCCTGGAAGGCTGCTTAAACCAGAATGTGGCCCTCTGCCTGGAGATGACGGGGCCCAGTCCCCTACCCAGCTCCACTATCGAAACAAGCACCAGCACCGCCGCTTCTCCATGGAGGTGAGAGAGGCAGACACGCCCGCCCCCCTTAATGATGTCACTGTTGTCCTTGCTTTGTAATTTCAAGGTTCCTATGGTCAGCAGAACGCTGACCTGTTCCCCAGAAGCTTGGCATGTTATCAGGTGTCCTTGCCTCCAAAATTACTAAGAAGAGTTCACAGTAATTCATTCAATTCATTCAATGCGGTTGCATTCTAGTTTTACAAATTATTTAATAATTATTCCCATGTCACCCCACTACTCAAGACCTTGGTCCTTGCCTACAGGGCAGTGAAGCCATACTCCCAAGCTCAGTCACTTCATTCTGAAACCTCTGGCTGCAGCTGCTCATGTCGATCATGGCTCTTCTCTGACCTACCACCATCAGGACAGCAGAGTCACTGCCTATCTTCCGTCACAGACTGAAAACTTACCTCTTCAGACTACACCTTGGCTCCCCCACTCCCATCCCTCCACCTAGCACCTCCTGGAAACAGATGACATATGAACCTAACCTGTCTCTTCTTTTTTTTTTAAACGTTCCCCATTTCTCTTTTCTGGGAAGCACTGTGTGTGCTCCTAGCAGCTATTTTTGGGAAGAAATTGTACTTATTATTTATGTGATATGCTGTCTCACCCCACTTGATAGAATGCACTTGTTGTTAGTCTCACTGGATAAGAGTGTCTGCTCAATTATGTAATTGTAATTGCAACTGTCTGTAAAGTGTCCTTGAATAAGGGAGTCTGCCAAAAATATAACTAGATATTATTATTACTATTGTTGAGAGTGATCATTATCATTGTCATCATCATAACAGATTTGAGGAACCAGACTACAGTAGTGCTAAGTGAAAAGGTCACTTTCGATGTCACGATGATGATTCTAGCACAATCCCCACATTAAGACAAGCTAGTAGAAAAAGAAAATATATGAACTTCATTATTAGTCACCATAATTTAAAATTTCAGCTTTTGAATTTTGTGATAGAATTCAGTCCATATGTTGCGGGAACATCAAATCACAATATTTTCAAATTATTCCTTAAACTATGCTATATTCAACTTCCATCATTCTTATTTAAATTACATTATGTAGAAAGGTGACTTTAATGCGTTGGGGGGAGATCAAATGTTCACTCAGAGGTAATAGCAGAGATTAATCGCAGCTACTGGATGCAGTGACAGTCATCATCGCTAACATCACAGTCTATTCAATTGCAGTCTGGTGGTGTGTGAAAAAAGGAATACTGCTTCTATTATAAGCTTCTCAACGGCCTGCTTCTTCACCTTGTATTATGGGAGCAAAGAATGATAAATCTATTCTCAAACGGAGTCGATGGGTTCTCTTTGAGTTCCTCTAATGACACAGAACAGAGACTTCAGATTCGTACACTTTTGCCCTCTCTCATTTGCTCTACGTCAACTCTGAATTCATCAGCCACAGTCTCTCTAGGGGAAAATTTGGAGTGAATACCTTTAACTTTTAAAGTTCATTGGGTCCTTTACAGTGTTTTCAACACCTTTCTCTACACAATCATTATACCCTTTTCTATAGCCAATGATACATTTTAAATAATCTTTTTGATTTATTTGTTAGGTACTGTGCTAGCCAAACTTTAGCCATCGCAACTTCTGTGCCTCTTCTGAAATTAACCTTTGTTCCGTTTACCTTTTACATGTTCACGTCATGTGAAAAGTGTGCTTCGAAAGGCTAGGGTGATTACTGTGGCTCGCAAATGAGAACAGTTCTTGCTGAGCACTCAAAGTACAGCCAAGCCTAAAGAAAAGGCTCAGTATTTTAAGTTGCACTTTAAGGATCAGTAGCTGAACCTCACCTGAACCTCCAGTGCTCGGTCTGGATACAGTTGTTTGATGCCTGGTTTTACTTGTCTCTCCGTGTCTGTCCTGCAGGACATCAGCAAACGCATGTCTCTGCCAATGGACATACATCTGCCACCGGAGTTTCTGAAGAAGCTGCAGCTTGAAAGCCCGCCGTCCACCAAGCCGCTCAGCAGGATGTCCAGACGTGCTTCCTTGGTCAGTTCCCATGGTCCCATGGTCACAGGTGGCAGAGTGGGTTAGGGAACTGGGTTTGTGACCCGTAGGTTGCGAGTTCAAACCCCAGGTGTGATGCTGCTGTTGTGTCCCCAAGCCAAGTCCTTCAACTGAACTGCTTCAAAACAAATCCAGCTGGGCAGATAAGTAATGTGCATGAACATAATCAAATTGAATATTTGAAATTGCGTAATACATTGCCTCCAGATGAGGCCAGCAGCTGCTGTCCTGCACTGCACGGGACCTCTGTCCCAGGAGACCCAAATGCAGTTTTGCCAGACAGGATGTTATTTTTCTCTGTTGTTGCATGACACATTTGAGGGATCATTGCCAGGTGACATTTTCCATCAAACTTGAGAAACAAGGTCACTTTGGAGGTAAGACGGATTTGAGCTGAATCCATGCAAGTTTAATTGAAAGGGCATTAGTGGTTGTCATCTGGTGTGGTATCTCCCTTGAGATTCTCAAATCTTCACCTTTTGATGGTGTAGGAAACTACTCACTGCCAAAAAATTTACATTATTTTTCAGTTTTTGGTAACCTAAACTTTTTTAACCTCTGGCAGTTTACCGCTTACTTTTGTACCATTTCAGGTTATTCACTGGACTTGAACTGCTTACATTTCAGTAAAACCTGGAAAATGGGGGTGTTCTAAAACTTTTGACCGGTAGTGTATTTTGTAATAATATATCTTGAGAGTACACCCAACAAGCATGTTGCATGTTGCAGCCTCTGGTAATGCTTTTTTGCGCCGTTGCTAAAATATCCTGAAAGAACCTCTGAACAGCATGAAATAATAGTATACTCCATTTGTGCCAGTATAACTCACTATATTGAAGATGGGAAAAAATGACACAGCAGCTTGTGAAATGATTGCTGCTACTGATCCTGCTAAGACACAAGGTTCTAGTGTGTGGATGTGCCCCCACGATCTAGTATTGAATTCTGATTGTGCCTGTGCTGACCGTAGCCTGCAGCAGCTCCACAAGAACATGCATAACTGGCCGTGATGTTGCCCAAGGAAAGAGGGTGTCAGGCGGCGGGATTGTCCTCATCCCACAAGTCGCACAAGACAGACTTCTATAGTGTATGGGGTGCCTGCAGTCTGCCTGTGCAAGCTGCTCATGAAATGTACTCATGAAGTGTGGTTCTCTGTGGCTCAGTTGGTAGAGCACGGTGTTGGCAACGCTTAGGTCATGGGTTCAATTCCCACTGGGACCACATATACTGAAAATGTATGCATTCACTCCTGTTAAGTCGCTTTGGATAAAAGTGTCTGCTAAATGGCTTATATTATTATATTACTCCTTTAATGTAAGGAGTAATGATTTTACTGTTAGCAGGAGGTTTGTTTTAATAAATATCTTCACAACATGGCAAAGAAATACTGTATTTGTATTAATTTCATTAGAGCCATTCATAATAATGAACCATGGAGCTTTTTGCCATGGAGAATTTGCCAGGCTGGAAAGATTCATCTAATTTTTGCACCAGCAATCTTTTAAAATCATCTCTTCCATTCTGTACTCAGCTCAGATGTGGCTAGCAGTGCTTTTGCATTGCAGACTTTGTACAACCATTTTGAAGTGGTTGAACATCTATTCTATCTATATAACAAGTGTTAAATTGCACATAATGCATCGTTCCTGACACTGACAATGTAGACATTACATTAGCAATGATATACAAGTCCTTTCTTGGCCCGCGGGCCTCTAGCGCATGTTGATTTTGTCATTTCTTTCTGTAGTCTGATATTGGCTTTGGGAAACTGGAGACCTACGTGAAGTTGGGCAAATTGGGGGAGGTGAGTGCCACTATATTATCATTAATCGTGTCAGTTGTCTTAACTTCAGCTAATCTCTCTACGCCTTCCCTACACAAAATTGTTATGAAACCTACAGGACTGAAAAGAGACACTAACCTAGTATTGGTCAGATCAATCTGCCACATATAACATTCATTTGGCACCAAACTGCTTTGTCCCAAACCAAGGGTAAGCCATGGGCTCGTCTTCCAGGTTTTGTTTAACATACACTCCTATCATAAATGAGTTACATAAATGAGATAAATACTGCACTAAAAACATGAATCCTGGAGGATTTTCTTTCAATAAGGTTTAGAGTCAAGGTGGTGTTTCGTATTTGTCAAATTGTCCTCATAACTACAAATGTATTTGTGCAATATGGAAAAATCACTCAACATAATCCAACTCTTTATGAAGTAATAGGCATAATAGTGCATTAATATTCTATAATATTCACTGGGTTTGAATAGAGGCTGCACAAATTATATATAATATGTATTTTTTATGCAGGTGTAGATGACTTGGCAAAGGCTCAGGACTCTGTTGTATTAATGTAACTGTTACATTTGTATTTCTTCTTGTTCTGTTCATTTCAGTGACCTTTGTACTCATTGTGTAAGAAAAAAGAAAACAATGCAAAAATGAAGTTCGTCCTTGAAATGCCTCGGCCTTGTCGGCATGATGGTGTCAGGGTCAGTGAAATTAGGGAGGGACTGATTATAATGGACAGCCTATGAGAAAAACATCTGCGACAAAGACATGCCTGAGAAGTTTACATGTGCACACACCCACACATACACATACACATACACGAACGCACACCCACACACGCACATTAAATCACAGCAACGATTAACAAAGCTGTAAGCCCACACACTAGGCAAACACAGACACATGCACACGCACACACACGCACACACAATCACACAGACAAAAACACATTCACGCTTACATGGGTCAAACACACACCCCAAATCACGGTAATCACACAAGAATGCCATAGGCCCACACACACACACACACACACACACACACATAATGCATGGTGTGTGATGCCCTTGTCGATATTCTGTGCAGACAGCTGTCTGTCTGCATCCTTCCCAGGTGGGGACTGGCCCGGCCCTTCCCTGACACATCACAGTACAGCATGTGCTCTGCACACATCTGACAGACTCCAGCAGGCAGATGGAGTAAACAGTCGGATGGTAACCCCTGCAGAAGGTCACAGATTCTGTGTCCAGGGGCAATGGGATGACAACTGACTGATAATGTGGATTAGCCTCCCTCCCTCTCTCCCTGTCTCTCTCTGACTCATACAAACACAGAGGGGCACACATACGCACACACACACACACACACACACACACACACACACACACACATTCTGTCAATTCAAATTCAAATATATTAATGAATAGTGGGGCAAAATGCAGAGAGAGTGTAAGATTGTGGGCTTTTGACTGCATTACGCTCTTGAAATGGGATCATAGTTGGATAATTGTGCAGACTAGGCAGCCAATGCCTTAATAAAACAAAGAAAAATGCATCTTTTTGCTTTGATTCATACAAGTCTATCTTCAAAGCCCTTTCTAATGATTTAAAGACACTCTGCCTCTGCAGCCCTTAGCCTTTTGAACAAAACAAGACTTTATGTTTCTTCCATCGTTTGTCAATCTCTCTTTGCATTAGGGAACCTACGCCACGGTGTTCAAAGGCCGCAGCAAACTGACAGAGAACCTGGTGGCGCTGAAAGAGATTCGCCTGGAGCACGAAGAAGGGGCACCGTGTACCGCCATTCGGGAAGGTACTGTGCTCCTCTATTAAAAATAAAGGGCAGTGAACAACCCCGAATTGTCTGAAGGTTTATGTGACTTGGTTAATATCTTGTGGTAGCATGCAGTTATACTGCCACCTAGTGGGACAAAAAGCAAGGCTGCACAGCGTTTTTGGCCCTCCAGGAAGGAAGGCAAATACATTTTCACTACTTCGCTGAATAAAAATGATTTATTCTCGGGTCTCGTAAATGTGAGCTTGATTAGGAGGCATGGTGCTAGTGGCAAGAGGCTAATGACTACTACTAGTAATTGCCACCTCTCTCTCTCTCGCTCTCTCTTTCTCTCTCCAGTGTCGCTGCTAAAAAACCTAAAGCACGCCAACATTGTAACCCTGCATGACATCATCCACACCGATCGCTCCCTCACCATCGTCTTTGAGTATTTGGTAAGGAAGCATTTAACTTTTGTTTATCATTATTATGTTATAACTGAAGGGGGAAAAGAGAACTCCAGGGACTCAAGGTCTGACCCAGGGTCATTCTCATTTCCTAAATTTACATAGGTGGGGTTGAATAGCAGAAGCCTATTGTGAAATCTCTGCCCAGTCGTTTCGAGCAATACAATTGATGGTGTTTATCTATTAGTATCCTTTCGAGAGGAGGAATAGCCTGGATTAAGTATTTGTTACCTGCGTCGCTGTAGCTGAAGCCTTGATGAGAGGCAGCAGAGGGGGTACTGAAATGCTTCCTGAATTATGAGGGCAGTGAGTTATTCCCAACCCTGAATTGAGCACAGCAGTGCAAACCAACTTCACCAAGCGAATTAGGTTTAATTGTCACTCCCTTCCTCCCCCCTTTATTTGTACACAGTGGAGTGTCATGGGTGTTTTTATCTTGCCAATAGGACAGTGACTTGAAACAATACCTGGACAGCTGTGGGAATCTGATGAGCATGCACAATGTCAAGGTCAGTGTGGCTCTCATAATCAATCAGAAAACAGAACAGAGCAGGACACAGAAACCTTCACTGCTATCCAATCAGGGAACAGAACAGAGCAGGACACAGAAACCTTCACTGCTATCCAATCAGGGAACAGAACAGAGCAGGACACAGAAACATTCACTGGCTATCCAATCAGGGAACAGAACAGAGCAGGATACAGAAACCTTCACTGCTACCCAATCAGGGAACAGAACAGAGCAGGACAAAGAAACCTTCACTGGCTATCCAGTTAATGACCAGAAAATAAGGCAATGCTGTCCATTCCTGGTCAGGGAGGCACAGGCTTTAGAGATGCCTTCCGACCACCTGACTGACAACTGGACAGGTGTTTTCAATCACAGGCTCCAATTAAGCAATCACACATTAATTTGTAATGCAGACCGGAAATTATGCCCATGAATGTCCATTTAAGACCAGAGGTCAAAAAACCTCAGATTGTCAAAATCCCACAACACCTTTCAGGTGCCCCTGCACCTGAAGCCCAGCCACACCCCGACCAGCAATTCTCCACTCTAGTTTTGTATTGGCTCAATACAGCATATACTGTAAATCATAACAAGTTGCATCCTTCTTTCACATCTTTTTATTTGTTAAGTACATTATGCATTTTTATTTTTGTCCTGATGCAGAAGAAACAGATGTGGCAGAACTGGCAACATTAATTGTGGCACATTCTGTTCATAATAGCCGGACATACTTCATTGTTAGACATTTATTGACTTTAAAAGGTTGAAGCCCACAGGATTCCAAACGCTTCAGGGCTATAGCTGAACATTTAACATCTTTCTTTGAATCATTTTCACAAGCACCTAAGATCCATATAATGTGCAAAAGAAAAGTGTGAATCCATCAAGATTGAGTGATGCATTATCTCATCGCTTGACAAACTGCGTTGTCACTTTTTTGTCAGCCATTAAGGCGATGGTTTCCACGGTTACGAGCAGAAAGCACATTTCCCTGGAGCCCAGAATGTTCCTTGCAGTCATGGGTACTATCACCCAGACAGATAATTAGAGACTCACATCTCTGGCAACAGATACAAGCACTTTGACTGAAAAAGAAATTGCTCTTACTTGTTACAAAATATTTTGAACATTTTGGGCTGAATTTTGACCATCAACACAGATGCCCTGAAGATACATTAGATGTTGTTCTTTTTAGTCCTTAAACATGGTATTCCGATGTCTTCCAAAAGATACTACCATTTTCCCACAATCAATTAAAAGCTTTCCCTTTTGGGGCATTTTTCAAAACATGTGAGGAAGCATTACAGGCATCTAGCAGACGCTCTTATCCAGAGTGACTTACACAGTTTACATTTCTTTACATACAATCCATTTATACAGCTGGATATTTACTGAAGCAATTCAGGTTAAGTGCCTTGCTCAAGGGTACAAAAGCAGTGCCCCATGTGGGTATTGAACCTGGGACCTTTGCTTTACAAACCCAGTTCCCTAACCACTATACTACACTTCTGACTGAAGCCTATATGTGGGGCTTTCAAATGACCAAGTGGGAATATGCACCCCCCTCCTTACCCCTCACCCCAAATATAAAATGAACATAAACCTACATATGCTTAAATAGTCAGCAGAATGTCTAAATGTAGCCATAAATACTTAAATGCATGCTTATATGATTTTATGATTTTAAATTGTGATAATAGTGCATTAACAAATTCCCTCCCGCCGTTCCTCTCCTGGCTGTAGATCTTTATGTTCCAGCTGCTGCGCGGGCTCTCCTACTGCCACAAGAGGAAGATCCTCCACAGAGATCTAAAGCCACAGAACCTGCTCATTAATGACAAGGGGGAGCTCAAGTTGGCCGACTTTGGTGAGAACCGAACGACCGTCATCTTCCAACGAATGACTTTTGCCCGGCTGTGTGAAACACAACCTTGCTTTTCCAACTCTGAGATGGTTTTGTCTCAGATTCAAAGCCACTGATTAACTGCCCACTAATGAAGTCCGCATGCAACAAAATCATAATCGATCCCTTAAATTTGACAATACTCAAAGAATGATATCCAATTAGTTGGCTTGTATGTGACACTTGTCACCGATCTGAAATGAATGAAAGGTTTGCTACATGACAAAGCGGTTAGAAGATTAGTCACTTTCCAGAAATCAATAGAAAATATTAATAAAATCCCCCCTTCATCTGTCCCTCAAATAAAAAACAAAGACAATGTAGTGTACAACATTCCCACTCTGTCTCTTTAGGTTTGGCCCGGGCTAAATCGGTTCCTACCAAGACTTACTCAAACGAGGTGGTGACGCTATGGTACAGGCCTCCAGATGTGCTCCTGGGCTCCACAGAATACTCTACACCCATAGACATGTGGTGAGTATTGTCTGACATACTGCAAAACTCCATAGAGTACTTCATACCCATAGATTTCCCAAAACAGTCAAAACATTCAGCACTGTTTGTGTAACCTTAGTGCTTTTAAGGTCAGCTATTATACTGAATGCTCAAACAAATCAATAAATAAACAAGCATTTTGCGGTGAAGTTTCTTTTTGCTGACCTAAATAAGCATGTTCAAGTAAGATACTACAGTCAACTTCGCAACAGATAGCTTTGTTCCCTTTCTGAGAAGCAGGTCACAACATGGTCAGTACAATCTTAAATTACTTAAGTTATTTTTGTTTATCTATTTATGGGTCTGTTGGTGGAATCACCTACATTTTAGTATTCAAAATATTCCATTCCAGCTGCATAAACTAGGATAGGCTTAAGCATAAGCATAATAATGCTGCTTCACTAGAACATAGTGAGCTTGCAAAACAACCATAACAAAGACACATCAGTATCACTCTGTACCAAATCATGCCTGTAATGCAGCATTTTACAGATCCCATGAAACGTTAAATCAAGGCAGCTTCTCATTCTAGACTGGAAAGAACCAGAACAACTTATTTCATGGATGGAGGCTTTTTCCTATTTACATCCAGCATCCAACAAGTTATGCAAATGCCTCTGTTTTGGAAGATTTTGTGAGATACTGCCTCTGAACACGAGTCCTATAAATGTTTATCCAAAAACAGAGCTTTTTTTCAATGGAATACCTCACCATGTTATTAAAACATTTTGAAACACACTCAAAGGGTCTTTTCTCTGTCAAACATCGACTGACCGGATCTCTCTCACTCTGTCTGTGTGTGTGTGTGTGTTATATCAGAGGTAATGTATTACAGAGTGGATTAGACTTATCATAATTCATCCCCCATCCCGTCTGTCAGAGTGGCTATACCTGCAGGAATGTTTCAGTTTCAGGAAAAAAAGACCTCACTCTGGCACATACCTCCAGCTATGTGACCCATTTGTAATGCAGAGTGTGCCATTAATATGAACCACTGCCAAAGACTAACTTTAATCACAGCAATTATTATTCTTCCGGCCTGACAGAAGACCCTCAATCGCGGTGCTCTGAGATTCACCGCAAGTCTAATTAAATGAGTGCTTGTGGAAATGCCCATTTTTCGAAGGCTTCTTTACAACTGAGCCGTCTTCCCTTGCTGTGCAATGACAGAGACATCCTCTGTGGTTCTTGCCATCCCTGAGGTTTCTTGTATTTCTGCCACCATATCTCAACCAGCATGAAAACACCATGTCTGTAAATGGAAAAACTGCATATCTATGCATTGTGGGAACTTGTGCCACCTCCCACTGAAAGTGTTGTGCTGGCCTTGACTTCAGGGGAGTGGGATGCATCCTGTTTGAGATGGCTACAGGACGTCCCATGTTCCCAGGATCCACGGTGAAAGAGGAGCTACACCTCATCTTTCGGCTCATGGGTAAGTCTGGCTGTCAGAAGACGCCAACCACACCAGCACTGGGTAGCAGCCAAGAATCAATGTTTACAAAAATGTGAACAAAAGTAGACAGAAAGAGGTGGTACACACTTAATAATGTGTAACAAATTTCTCTGCAACCTGAAACAGAACTGTAACAGATTTTCAGAGGGGTTCTAAATATAAATTTTTATGTTCTAAAAACCAATAACCATCACCTGCTCTGCTTGCTGTCAAGGGTGTATCTAGGAAAATCTTCACCATTAAGCTAAAATAGTTGTCCTAGATTCATATCTGACCTGTATCCTGCATGGAAAACAGGTGAGTAAAATCTGCTGTTGGAAGTACTTCCATTTTATTCACTTTTATAAAGCATAAAAAGCACTCTCAACTGATTAAATAAATCATGCCTAGTATAAAAAGTCCATGCATATATTACAAATATTATTATTATTATATTATAATTATAATAATAATAAATAATACAACTATTATGAATAATAATAATAATAATAAAGTTTGACATACATGACGCTCAAAGCACTTTCCAGATAAAACAAAGGAATAAGCAAAAAGGTGTGAGTGTGTGAGTGAATGGTGTATGTACCCAGGTATGTACCCAGGCCGCCATTGCAAATAAGAACCTGTTCTTAATGGCTTTGCCTGGCTAAATAAAGGTTAAATAAAAAAAATAAAAACGGCATTTAAAAAAACTAAAATATACAGATCTAAAAGTCTAAAAAAGTGTAAATATTGTGACTTTGCACATCTGATATTTTCAGGAAGGTATTCCAGTTTAGTAGCCAGTATTGAGAACTGCAGCACTTGCATAAATAGAGCAGAGCAGTGTGCATCTCTACGGTCTTGGGTCTAGACCAGACTCTTTCTATGTGATTTCTGCACATTCCCTCTGTGTCCTTGTGGTCAATTCCAGATACTCTTGTTTCCCTCCAACAGTCGAATAAGGTGCTTGAATTGTTAACTGTGTATGAGTTCGGACTGTTGCCATACCTTGAGCCCTGTGCCTGCTGGATTTGGCTCTGAATTGCATAAATTGCACGCCTGCTTAGTCTGTGTTGCATCTCTCTGACCACACGTGAGAAAATCAAACCGATTACAGCATGCTTCCAAAAAACACCTCCTGCAAATGGTGAATAGTTAACATTCAACAAACTATAATGGGCTTGAGAGAGGCCAAATTGCACAATGGTCTAATTATAAGCCAACTTTCTGTCAGTGGGAGAGGAAGAGAGAAATGCCCGAAAGATGTTAATTAATCACCGTCCTAATTCGTGCAAACAATCATCTTCCACAGTTTCTCACTTGGCTCACGTCTTGCCCTCTGCGTAACCTCCAACACCATCTCCCTTCCGTCAGGAGTCTTCAGCTGTCTTACACAACCAGGGCAGGAGAGTGTCAGGAGAGTTCACAAGGCTAGTTCTGCTCACCTCGCCTAGCAGTTCCTTTGCTGTTCACTGGGCAAGGTCGGTATCAGTCCAATAGGAGTGGAGTGGAGTCCTTTCTCCTAGGGCCATTTTTCCATGCACCCAAGATGCCAGCAGCCCTCCCAAACATTAGCAGATGTCTCTGCTCTCACCATTTATTTTCTCTTTGCACGTAAAGGTTCTCAATCGACGCACACAGCCTACTCATTTACCACACTATACACATCATATGCGGTGCAACTGAGGCATGTTTGCTTTCTGTGCAATGTATTTTAAATACATTCCATGCATCATGCCCCAGTGTATTATCTTTCACTTTTATTTTCTTTGGTGTGGAGGGGGGGATGTACATCTGCTTTGTATCAGTTGGTTTACAGTGCATTATTGATGCTAATATACACTCCCGGTCAAAGGTTTTAGAACACCCCCATTTTCCAGTTTTTACAGAAATGTAAGCATTTCAAGTCCAGTGAATAACCTGAAATGGTACAAAGGTAAGCGGTAAACTGCCAGAGGTAAACCCCCCCCCCCGCTGCAACTCCTTTCCATATTTCCAACTCCACACTCACCCCATGGCCCCCACCCCTTAAGTGAGTGGGGAGTTTAAAGAAACCAATACAGAGGAAATTGTTTTTCCCAGGCACCCCGACTGAGGAGACGTGGCCTGGGATCACAACCAATGATGAGTTCAAGTCATACCAGTTCCCCCAGTACAGAGCCCAGCCACTGATCAACCATGTGCCCAGGTAGCAGAATTGATTTTGTATTTTCACACTATGCTTTGTGTATTCTTATTAAAAATCCTAAATAAAGGGGTAAAATTTTGTCCAGTTCTGATGTGTCTTCAAAACGCACTTAGCATTTCAACTTGAGCAGAACTGTGTGCTAACCATCCAAGGAATGCAAATGATAGGGGAAAGTTGGTGTCGGATACCGATATCATATTTAATTGAGTGGGCGGTATACTTAGTTTTTGTGAGGAGATGGAGTTTATGAAAATGACTGACTCCAAAAAGGGAGTCAGTCATTGAATTTGTTTAAGCTGTTTTTATTAACTTAATTTGAAGTCATTATAACTATTACTTTATGGGGTGATTTGTGAGAGACAAAATCTCAATCTCAAATTTCGGTGTTTGCAGACATGTCAAGGTCACTCTGGCCATTTCCCAAAGTGTATGTGCATTATTATAGCTGGGGATGAAAACCACAGAAAACTAGGCCAGTATAAACACTTCATTTTTGCTGTAGTTGTAGTTATTGTGACACACATGCCCTCTAGTGGGCTCAACTGAAGTTTGCTTCCATCTTATGAAATGTATAACTTATAACAAAGTTTGTTTTATGTGGCTTTCAGATTAGACGTAGAGGGAATGGAGCTTCTATCAAGTTTGCTTCTGGTAAGAGTCTTACTACTCTGAAAATGTTTCAAGTTAACTAACCATTTATATGATATCTTGTGTATTTAATGAACACATTGTCACTTTCACGGTCACTTTTGAAACTTACTATAGATGTAATCTCAAACTACAATTAATGATAACTGGAAACTTAACACAACACTCTAGAGTGATTGTTGATTTATATTCATACAAAAAAGTATCCGAAAATAATATCAATGAGGTTCAACTCTAGTATGTGTTTTAAGTGTTTTGGAAAAATAATTACTGGACACATCCATCCTCCATGACATTACATTACATTATATCCCAGCACTGTCTGTTCGAGTGTTGAAATGTACAAGCATGAGCATTAATGCCTGCTCCAGCCCATATTATCCAAACCAGCCTGGGGTTTTAATGGCTAAACAACATCTGCACGAGCCTCACTTGTAGTGTCTTATCAATGCAAATCAGATGGTCTAACAGAAGGTAAATGGATAGTGTGCTCATAAAAATTGTGTTTGCAAGGAATTCGCTATATTTTGAGCTGAACATATGCTTGAACACACACACACACACAACACACACACACACACACACACACACACACACACACACACACACACACAGCGAACACAACTGTGTAAAGTAGAGAACAGTTTAAAACTAACATTCTAATTTAAGCTTAGTTGTGTAAACCTGTGGATGAGATTAATATGGAGCACACACCCATCAGCACATGTCAGCAGCTGTAGGTCCCCTGAGTCTCATTTCCTCTGCTCTGTAACCTGGCTGGACAGCGTCCCCTTAGATCGACAGCGGAGACAACACTTAATGAGAGCGCCATCTCTAGCCGGCCCCTGCTCTCCCCAGACAGCAACTACCCACAGCCCTGGCGGCAATTTACTTAATGACCAGGAAGCAAGAGTAGGAAGCTGACACAGGGCCCTTGCAGCACTGTCACTGAAGCGCACCCTGGCATCAAAATAACTCCCTTCTGACCGTAGCTGATGAAAAGAATATCTCTGAAGTGAAGAATCTAACCAGTAATCTTGTTTTACTTTACTATTATCTTACTTTACTATGTTATAAGTGTGTACTGCTCCAAGTCTAGTACTCAGGCCAGAATACACAGCAAAGCATAATATTGCCCCAGTACCCTTGCCTGACAACGTTGTATTCTCAAACCAGATTCCACAAAAAGGAAAGCATGAATATAACATGGATATATTCCTGAGGCCAATATTTTAAAAGACACCATAAGAAAAATTGCATGCTACACTAAAAAAAGTGGGCTGCAGACAAATATGATTGGCTGATATGACAGGTTTGTGTATGAAGAGCTGCTGCTCCTGTGTGTGTGCGAGCGTTCGGCGGCAATCTGTCACAATGATGAAGAGGCTGTTGGGCAGGCTGAAAACATGATTCGCCTGTGCATCTCGGATGACAGAACCCTTAATGAGGCAAGGATGAGACATCTTGAGAGGGTTCACGTTTAATCAGGCACACTAATCTTGTTTTTGCCCTCGCCCCTGATAATGAGTCATGTGCCTGATTGTAGAATCTGAAACCCACAGAAATGGTGTGAAATCAAGGAGATTTTGAAGAGGAGACCCTTCTAAATCACTCTGGAGAAGAGGGGGGTCACCCTGTCATAGGTCAATTGGATCTCCTGCACACTAAATATATAATTAGGGTTTTGCCGGTTTTATGGCCTATTTGGCTGAAATTTGGCACATCCCCTCGGATAGCCCTGTGCAATATATTCCTTGACTCTCAAACCGATCCATTTAGTCATTTTCTTGTAAGGCTACCTAAATATCAACAACACTGACAAAAAAATATGCTGCATACAAATGTTGGTACGTTGTTTGCTACATCAACCTTAGGGTGACTCAAATTTGTAAGTGTTTTGCTTTTTATTAAAATCATAATTTATCTGATGCACATTTAGCAGATGCATTGACTTTGAATGGTGAGCTACCAAAAGTTAGCATTTTCACAATGCTAGCAAACTTTGGCAACCACATCCAACATTGTAAAACAAAGCCACAATACCGTCAAGAGCAATTTTCGCTAGGCAACTGGCAACTACTATGGTTGACCTAAAGGGGACGGACAGACAATAAGCTAGAATTAGCTGAGCTACACTACCGGTCAAAAGTTTTAGAACACCCCCATTTTCCAGTTTTTACTGAAATGTAAGCAGTTCAAGTGCAGTGAATAACCTGAAATGGTACAAAGGTAAGCGGTAAACCGCCAGAGGTTAAAAAAAAAAGTTTAGGTTACCAAAAACTGAAAAATAATGTAGTTTCCTACACCATCAAAAGACACTTGGAAACTGGAGGAAACTGACAGGAAGAGGTCTGGCAGACCCAAAGACACAACAAAATCAGAAGACAAGTTTCTGAGAGTCAACAGCTTGCGTGATAGGCGGCTCACAGGACAACAGCTTCAAGCACAGCTTAACACTGGTCGAAGTAAGGAAGTCTCAGTTTAAACTGTGAAGAGAAGACTTCGAGCTGCACGTTTGACAGGTCGAGTGGCAGTCAGAAAGCCATTGCTAAAATGGCAAAATAAGAAAAAGAGGCTTGTCTGGGCCATGAAGCACCGCCAGTGGACTACTGAAGACTGGAAGAAGGTCTTATGGAGCGATTAATTGAAATCTTTGGTTCATCACGCAGGGTTTCCATACACTGTCGAGTAGTCAAAAGGATGGTTCCTCAGCGTGTGACACCAACTGTCAAACATGGAGGAGGAAGCGTGATGGTCTGGGGCTCTTTTGCTGGATCCAGAGTCGGCGACTTGCACAGAGTGACTGGCACCCTGAACCAAAAGGGCTACCACAGCATTTTGCAGCGCCATGCAATACCCTCTGGTCTACGCCTAGTTGGCCAGGGGTTCATCCTACAGCAAGATAATGACCCAAAACATACCTCCAGGATATGTCAGAACTACCTTAGAAAAAGAAGGACAAGACGGTAGGCTTCAAATCATGGAATGGCTAGCACAGTCTCCAGACTTAAACCCCATCGAGCTGGTTTGGGATGAACTGGACAGAAGGTTGAAAGCAAAGTAACTTACAAGTGCAACACATTTGTGGGAACTCCTGCAACGAACTTCTGTTGCAAAGAACTTTCCAAACAATATTTGATTTCCATTGTACAAAAAGAATGCCACGAGTGTGTCGGCTGTTATATCTGCAAAAGGTGGCTACTTTGATGAGTCAAAAATGTAGATTACATTTTGTTAAACCAAACAATTCCATAATTTATTTTGTATCTCCAATTGTTTATTTGTTCTATGCTTTCATTTCAAAGTACATTGAAACATTAGACTACGTAAATTTCAATAAAAAATTGAAAAATGGAGGTGTTCTAAAACTTTTGACTGGTAGTGTATACACAAATACAAATATGCACATGAGCACACACATACTCTCTCTCACACACACACATACCCGTGAACACATATCTTTGGATGTTGCTTTCTGCTTTTCATTCCCAAAATCTTCTTGCACTCTGCAGTATGACACCAGAGAAAGGATTTCTGCTGAAGCTTCTTGGAGATACCCATATTTCAAGAGCTTGGGGGAGCGAATCCATACCCTACCTGATAGTAAGCCTATGGACTTTGTTGATTGAGTTGCAATGTTATTATTCTGGTTTGCTGCGGGTTACCCAACAACCCTTCCAACATCTTTTATTCATAGACATTTCATTTCTTACCACCATTCTCAAAGAAACATTTAAGCAAATGGTGGAGTTCTGTAAACAATTAGCAGATGAGTGGCACATAAGTCATTATAAAGAAGCTTCAAGATTGTCTGCTGCCTATTTGCTACAGTGCAATGCACTCCTTTGGATTAGAATGGAACTTTGATCAACAGTTATTTTATTGTCACATGCCACTTGGTCACTTCTAGCCAAGGTCATGGATGTTAAACTCTAGTCCTTTCTTTTCAATCAGCAGACAATGTAGGCTTAAATGAATCACTTAAGTGCTGAAAAATCTAAAAACATCAGACACTGTGGCCCTCCAGGAATCTGAGATGCCTGGTCTAGGTAGTAAAAAATGATTTCCTGACCTTTGACCTGTTGGTTTCAAAAGCGTTTTCTGAGATTAAGGGCTATGTCCAAGAATTCATCATCTTGATGTCTATGATATTACTATATTTGTGATGAGTAATGGCTTGTATTTCTCCAGCGGCCTCAGTGTTCACTCTGAGAGAGGTTCAGTTGCAGAAGGACCCTGGGCACCGGGGCTCTGTGTTTCAACAAGCAGGTAGGCTGCTGCTGCTCTGGTCTATGGCAACAGACCACTCACAGCCTTTGTACTAATCGTTTTTATATTTATTTGTTTAGTAGACAACTTTATCCACAGCAACTTGCATAATGTAAATTTTTACAAACTATCCATTTGTAGAGATGGGTATTTGCTGAAATAATTCAAGCTATGTAGCTTTTCCAAAAGTCCCAGATGGGAATGGAACTTGCAAACATATGGTCGCAAGCCCATTTCCATAGACCTTATTCACTTGGCGGCATATTGGAATGAAAATGAGGCTTGTACAGTAAGCAATGTTCTATCATCTTTCCAGCACACTTGTGGAGATGGGTGGCTGACATTTGAGTTGTAAAGCTAGAGAGTGTGTGTGCAGTACCTGAAGATAAAATATGGTTTCAAAGGATTCCTTTGAAACCAAAAAAAAGGAATATCGGTGCTTCAAGGTAACATAAAATAACAACTAACCAAATGTAGCCAATTTAGATAGCTGCTAGCTAAGTCAACTAGAAGAATGTATATAGAATAGACCAACTAGCTAATTTATCGTAAAGCAATTGTAGTATAACCAACCAAAGTTACACTTAAGTGGTCACTGAAATCCCATATGTTCCCAAACAACAATATAGTTTGATGCTAATGTACAACTATCTTAGCTTGCTACATACGCCCCCAAACCAGTTGATGATGTATAATGTTGGCAAATGTTAGCTGGACAGTCTTATGTAGCTAGCTCACTATCTGTGCTAGAGCTGAGATTTGGAGATTGGAAGCTATCCATAGGCTAATTTTCATGCTCTTTCAAAATAAAACGCATAACAAAATATTAAGTATGCAAATATAAAAAGTAAAACAAGTAAAACAAGTAAAACAAGTAAAAAATAAAATAAAATAATAATAATAATAATAATAAATAAATACATAAACAATCAATACAATAAAATCATACATTGGGGGAAGCCAATCTGTACAAATGGGTTTTAAGATTAGATTTAAAAGCTGAGACTGATTCAGCGGATCTAATATAAGAGGGTAGGCTATTCCAGAGTCTAAGAGCAAGCACAGCGAAGGCACGATCACCCCTTGATTTTAACTTGGACTATGGAACTACCAAAAATCTTTGACCTGAGGACCTAAGTGGCCTTGTTGTGCTATATGGGACCAACAATATATAGTGGCGCCAGCTCGTGCAATGACTTATATGTGCACAATAACATTTTTAAATAAATTCTAAATTTCATCGGCAACCAGTGTAGGGAGGCCAGCACTGGAGTGATGTGAGACGTGCGTTTAGTTCTTGTTAAAAGCCTAGCAGCAGAATTCTGAAGGCGAGCCAGTGACTTTTGGTTAATACCTGAAAATAAAACATTGTAATAATAATGGACACGGGACCAATGACAAAAACCTCAGTTTTGTCTGGGTTCAACTGTAGAAAGTTACTGGACGTCCAGTTATTAATGTCAGCAATACAGCCATGTAGAATAGCCAGCTTAGCTATTCACTTTAGCTAGTAAACTTTTCTAGCACTTGCTACGAATATATTACATCGTTTTCTAATGTTTCTGGCTAGTAGTATACATCTGGCCAGCTAGCTAACTAACTTAACTAGCCATTGCTAACTAAAATAAATAATGTAAAAAAATAACGTTAAACTATTTAATGGTTTCAAGTTATAAATAGCGTTATCACACAACCCAAGTTGGTGTGAGAGTCAGTGTAAGTTTGCTGAAAAAGGCTATCGTTATCGAAGTTATCGAAGCTGGCTGGCAAACTAGCAAGATATATTTCTGGGTAGGTTAGAAAACAATTCCACTAACTTATTGCAATCTTATAAGCAAACGAGGCCTGTTGCTTTAGCAAACTCCTACACAGGCTTTCTGATCGATGTTCTGGACATTATTTCCATAACTTGCCAGATCTGCAGATGAGCTGCTGTGTCTGTTTCAATTTGGAATCCATATACTGAAATATATACTGTATATATATACTGTATGGTATAACAACATCAAAAAGGAAAGGCAACCTTTTCAATATCCATACAACAACACAGGGTCTTTCACTAGCAGTTGGTGGGGGCCTGGATGCACTTCTGTGGCAAATAAATGTTAGTATAAAGATGTTTGTTTCTTCCCTTCTTTTAAATTTAGCTCGAAGCAAGAACCGGCGACAGAGCATATTCTAAAAGCTTCTGTGAATCAGGGTGTAGCAAAGGGCATGGAAGCTCCATTCCAGCAGAAGACACAAAGGCGGAGAAGGAATTTGCTGAAGATAACCCCTTTAATTGGGCCCCTATGCCCATCTGGAGAAACATGGCCCAAGTTTGGGGGTGGAGTTGGAGACAATGAGATTGCACTGCCACTCTGTAGGTATAGAATGTGGTCCTCTCTAGTTCTAAATTAGGCCACTATAGTTGCAAACTAAGTGACTTTGAGGGCAAACACTGGATTTAAAAAAAAACGTATTGTGAACTGAACGTGATGAGTGTTCATCTCCTCATTACCTTCTGTCCTCCCACGATCTTAACGATCTCATTGGCAAATAAGAAACCAGCCACTGGCATTTAAGAGACATCCAATCGAGTTATTCACAGTTCCCTCCTATATCTGTCTATTCTCTCTTAACACCAACTCACCATTCAGTCCCTGGCAGACTGTGTTATGACTGTGTACATGTGTGTGCTTGTCTGTGTGTGCCCTTATACCTGACATGTAGGGTCCCCCATAGCTTTTGGAGGTGACTACATATGCCAATTTATATTTATGTCAGGTATCATTTGTGCAAAAAAATCAACACAGGGTTATTCATAATGATGTATTTTTAGGTCAATAATATAATATATATTCGTTCCAAGTATATATATTATGGTTTTCCTCATTTTGCATTATGATAAATAGAGCTGTAAAATTAACTGATGAGGTCTCAGGAAAAAAATGTTTCTTGAAGAATCAAAAGCAAAACTAATTATTTACACTATTTTTCACCACCTCTGTCAGGAACCTGCAGTTCCATCCTCCAACACCAAGAGGTCGGTGGAGGACTTTCTGAAGCTACTTTTTAAGTAATCACCGTATTACGATCTCAAGTAATCATTCAAATACCACAAATGTGGTGCGTATTGCAGTGTAGTAGACTAGTCAGGAGTTATATCATACTGATTGATTTGCCAATAGGCTACTGCTTTCAATTGTGAAAATATGTCTGGACACTTCTGTAGGGACATATCATGCTCGCCATGGAGCAAAGAAACTGATATGTTGAAATGAGTGGATGTATCAAACTGCACAAACTTATAAAAACTATTGAAAGCAAAAGGAAAAAGGTTTTTTTGACAGTCTAAAGGCAAAATAAAAATAAAAAGAACATAATAGTTATGATGGGATGCCTTGGTTTTTATTCAGTTAAGGGAGCACAATATTTAATATTTTAATATATAATATATGCCATTTAGCAGACGCTTTTATCCAAAGCGACTTACAGTAGTGAATGCATACATTTTTCAGTATATGTGGCCCCAGTGGGGATTGAACCCACAACCTAAGCGTTGCTAACGCTGTGCTCTACCAACTGAGCCACAGAGAACCACAAATTATATTTGGTGTTGAATATAATCTTTGTCAGGTAATTTGTTGTTTCCTCTTTCATGACTTGTCATAGAGGTGTAAAAACTTGTCCATAAGAGGAAACTCCCCTCTCTGAAACAATGTCCATTTGTAGACTTGCACCCTTCCACCAACACTCAGATTGGCACTTAATTGTATAATTGGTCATGTTAATTTGAGTAATTGCAGCTAATTACTGAAAATAGAGTGCCTACAGGGATGCCTTGAGGATCAGAAATGAACTGCAGCTTCTTGAGAGAGGTGGTGAAAAACGCATGCACTATAACTCTAACTATAACAAGACTGACACCATATTTTTGATACAGTCCATCTGGGTCAAATATAGACAGTGCATCCTAATTTAATATATTGTCTTCCAATTTGAGACCGGAGACAACCCGTTGGGGTATATTCTGTCAATATGTAGAGATTATTGTAACTTTTTTTACAGTCTTTTAGGCTCGATTCAGAGCTGGTGCCACAATCTAACACAAGAACAGTATTCATAGCTTTTCATATTTACACTTCATACCCTGTATTATACATTTGACCAGATCAATGAATTTTGATAAAAGTGCATTTTAATGTCTTGAAAACAATATGGGACCATGGAAACAATAAACAGTCATAAGTTGATCATTATGGCTGAAACAGACAATATATATTTGGAATGTCCTAGTCAACTCAGTATAACACATATACAATTCTGTTAAACTATATTTGCAGGAAACAAGATATTCTCCATATATAGTGCTACTGTAATTTATTGCAGCACAACAATATTTACACAAATAAGCAGTCATTTTCCAACTTGCACAAAGCATAGATGTATTTTGGAATTCATCCTCACAGCAATACAGACCCATATAGTTTTCACACTACAATGCACTATATATATGTTGACTAAATCACAGAGAAAATATATTGCAATTTCCACAAGCTCTTAAGTTATAAAATGTTCATTTACCCTTTAAATATATATTTATCCTAAGCACTGCATGGAAGCAAATGCCAGAAAGCCAGACATGGGGAAAAGTAGTTCATGGCCTGTGTTATACTTCCCCAAATGGATTCTTAGCTGGATTGTTCAGTAACTGATTAAACTACTGTATTTGACTGAGGAGAGAAATGTATATTGATATGGAAGAGACTAAAAGTGATAGCAATCATGTATTATTTAAATTACAGTAGACTACTAATTTATTTTAGCATCACTGGAGCTAGGGTACTTCTGTGTGTGTGTGTTTGTTGTGGTAAATTAAATAAAGATATTTTAAATATTGTAAATGTATCTGAAAGGATTGACATGTATGTATTTTAACCACAATGTTTTCACTATTCTCTGTGAATTTTATGACTGACAAAACAAGACATGACTATGTTTTAAATGACTGTAGATGATGTCTAAATGTTTTATAAAATGTAGTATACATAGCTTTTTTGTATGAAATGTGATGCTCAATATTTGGTGTGATTTCTCTATTCCTTTCAATTGTACTGAAAATGAATGTATTGTGACTGCTACAAAGCCAAAACAGATTAAATACATGAAGTACAAAATAAATTATAAATCTATATAATACCTTAAACTTGTTATACTCAAGTCATTTGTTTCATTAACTTTAAATGAACAAACTACGCTATGTGAATCAGAATAATCCCATGTCTTTGTAATACAGCTAGTTTGACATGTTCTTATGAATCAAGTTGTCCGCAATTCATTTTTCAGTCTAATCGGATGTCTGCGGTTTAAAAACATCTCAGTGCCAATTTCTCATTGCCCCACCCCTCAGGCACTTCACTTCTTCATCAGCTTGGGGGCACTGGTGAGCCCCTTAATTGCTAACCCCTCCTTGTTGGACACTAACTGTGTGGTGGGAAACAGTACAGAGAACAGCACCAGGGAGCTTCACTGGGGGACATGGTCACACAAGTGTCCTACACCGTCTGGATTATGGCCATCATAAATGTAAGTTACATTTTTACACCTTTATTTCCACATTTTACCCTGCAACTTCCAAGTGGAATAATTTTTTTAAATTATTATTCTTGAACATTAAACATAAAAAAAACCTAGAATAACTTGGATTGATAAATTGCATTTGGCGTATGCACAATATGCCATTTTGAGAAAGTGGGAAATCCTTTAAACTCTCTTGATTACACACTGGGGGGCAAAAGACCATCTTTGTTTCCATTCTATTATATTGGTGTGTAATGCTCATTAAGTTTTATCTTAATCACTGCTATATTGCACTGTGTCTTCAGTCTGACTCAAACGAAGTGCAAGTTCTAGTGGCGCTCAGAAACTGAAATCAATGGCTGTCTAAAATACACTGTCTGCTCCTTATGTTTTTAGTGAAGACATCACCCAGTCAACACCCTCCCTCTTCTCAAACAGCACAATTTCTAGAAAAGGCCAGACTAGAAAATGAATAGGCTGACATGGGATTAATGCTGCTATTAATCATAAGGGAACGATTCCGTCACATGTGCAGTCATTTCCATCCATTGGGAGTGATGAGTGACGACATGAGTTGGCACAGAACTGATGTAATGATAAAAAGTGCTGCATAGCTAACCACTATGCATACACTGTACATCCCATGAACAAACACAGCTCACCATGACCATCTCTTCATTGAGAAAAAGACTGAGAATGCTGTAATAGCTTATTCTTTGAATGAACAATGCCTAAAATTAGTAATGTTACTGGAGATCTTAGAGACTTAGAGATGGTAAACTATTATTTTATTGTACCTCTCAATCACCAGTATAGTGACCACTTTAGCAGTGAAGATAAAGACAGTGAAAGAGATGATGACTAAGGCCCTCTCTGGTGCAGAGATACAGTTCTGACAGTATGACAGTGTGTAGTCTTCATAAATATCAAAGGATAGTCACATTTTTACCATATGAGGGTTCTCTCAAACCAACCACACATTAATTCATAAATGGATTAACAGTATACCATTTTAACACAATATTGATATGATACCGACAACATTTTGAGAAAATGACCCCACCCCCCGGAGACAGATTAAAGCAATCATAACTTTTCAGACATTTTTTATACGCTTCCCACATACATTGCCCAAATACAAGTCTGTAAACATGTGAGAAGCTTAAACACGAATGGAAAATACAATTGCAAAAGACAAAAATCAAACAAACCGATAGAGGAATATGATAAATCTTTGTCAGTTTCTTAAACCACAAAGTAAAATGTGGGGTTTCCGAAATTGATTCAAATGAAAGGGAGGGTAAATAGTGTTATGCATGTACTACGTAGCTGTGTACTGTTGAAAATGGACATTCCCAACTAACAGGAACTTCCAAGATCCGAATTCTAATGTGTACGTACCTTTCTCTGCCCAATGTGGACTTGTGTATACTACATCAGAATTATGAATGGTCTCTTATAGAGGAGGATGTGTTCAATGTGATTGAACCATTTACTAATTGATATTTATCAAAACCCAGTTAGAAAATTATATATATATATATTTATCAAGTCGACTGAATTATTTTATAAATCTAAGCCTTACAAGAAAATAAACATTTCGTACAAGGAGGGGGGACTACATTTATAAAACGTATCATTTTCAGCACTCTAAAAAGTATTTTTCTTGGAAATATAAAAATCCAGATTTAATTGTTTAACATTGCAGTATAAAGTTAATTTATGCATAGATTAATTTTTGTGTAGGTATGCAGGTGAGAAAAACTAGATTTCCTTTCATCTGAAGCATGTACAAACATCAATAGTATCCATTACAAAAACTATTTGACAACACAACTGAATTTAAAAGACAAAGGGTGTATATATAGTCCACTGTTAAACAAGGAACCACCAATATCCAAGTGCCAACATGTTACACTCCACTCGTGTAAACACTAAAAAAGATGAAAATACAAAACATGAACAAGGTACATAACAACAACATAAACCAAAACAAGTCCAATAAGGCTATAATGCCCAAACAGTAATGTCACAAGGAGGTAAATAATCCTAACTTCTTACTCACCGTAAACTGAAAACCACTTAAACTACACCGATTTGTCAAATCTTACATACAGTATCACAATGAAAAGTATTGAATATTCCTGCTGGTCTTTTGCGGTCGCTTAAAATGTACAGGTAGGTTGCGCTTAAAAATCCGTAGATGAAAGGTGAAGACGAGGAACATAAAAAAAAGAAAGAATATTATTCTCGTTAATACTGTCGCTCTTTTGGTCACATTTATGCTGTCCTCTCGTTTCACCCGCTAAATAAGCTGAAACGAAAACCCTTCCAGCTTGTGCGTTTGTTACGATGCACTTGTTATCCAGAAACGCATGCACATGCTGGCTGAGAAGAGTGTACAGGACCAGGGACATAATATAACATAGGTACTTGCACACAAAATAGAGCTCTGAGGGTGATCAAAGTATTCCTGAAAAACAGTGGGGATGCATTTGTTCCTGTACCTGACTTCCAATGACTTGTTGTCGCCGGCTGCTGTTTTTCAGTTTTACAGTACCAACACTGTGCAAGAGCCCATGAAATACAACACACCGCTGTAGCAATGGTACTGACTGACCTGAAGCACCTTGATTTCAAAATAGTCTATGGATTACAAAACCTTCAATTTCACCGACAGTCTGGGTCAAGACAAAACAAGGCAGTGATTCAAAATACATAAATGACAGGAATTCCCAAGAGCATGCCCACATATTTTAGCTTATGCCTATGTCTTATCAACTAGACAGCACCATTGCTGTCAAGTGGCCATCTTCACCCATTACCATTTGTGCTTGGTCAAGTATTCAAACCAAAACGCTTGGTAACAAATTCTTAATATGCAACGCATTGGAATTCGTGGATACTGGTTAGGCACCAGGCTAGAATAATGTTCTTAGCACTGACAATGGCCGTGTTACTCAGTTTCATTAACCTGTCATATCTATTACATATGACAGAAAATACTTAGTTTTTTCCTATTGCTTACACCATATGAATGAAACAGTGGTTCGCAATGTCAACACCTAAACCTAAATCAAAAGAACACCAACGTTTTTTCCAAAACAGTTAGTCATTTCTGGTTGCTTTCACACAAAATGCAACTAACACATTTTTGCAAAACAGTAAACAAGTCTCATTACATGACACAAAAATCAATTAAGTAAGTCCTGCCAGACAAAACTGACATGATTTGGTCATAGCAGACAACAATAATGACACACAAGTAAATCTCTACTGCACATTTGCAAATCCTAAGTGCTCAATTGTTCAATCAAGGATCAGTCCATATGGAGAATGGAGGACAACAGAGGACAAAGACAAAGGAGAGGAAGAAGTGAACCACAACCAGGAGCCCAAAGAGGACGGGGGGTCCGTGTGCGTGGTGGTAGAGCAGGAAGGGGTAGGCACAGAACGGAAGTGTCCAACGAAATTAGGGCCACAATTGTAGACCATGTCATAAATCATGGTCTTACAATGAGAGAAGCTGGGCAGAGGGTGCAACCCAATCTGAACAGATTGACTGTGGCATCAATAATTCAGATATTTAGGAATGAGAATAGGCAAGTGAACGTGTTCTGCAATCAGGGGCGTGCGCAGGAATTGGAAATCAACCTCTCATGGGGAGGGGGGGGTGCAATCGGGAAAATCCACACAAAAACGTCCAAAACTATCACAAATACCACTAAAATGATCGTTATTAATAATCATAACCATAATTTCTCATAATAATTTTCTTTCTTTCTTTGTTTTTTTGACAATCATGTGGGAGCGAGCAAGACCATGACATCTTCAATAATATCAACGCTGTGAGTCTGGCCACAATAAACCAGGTTCTACATTGGCACCAGGTGACTGTGAAGCAGTCATATACGGTGCCCTTTGAGAGGAACAGTGACCGGGTGAAGGAGATTAGGTGCCGGTATGTACAGGTAAGGGTTCATCACAACAATCTTTCCTTACAATATTGCAATGTAGGGACCACTGCTGGAATATCTAACAATATATCTTTTTTCTTCTCAGACAATAATGGAGCTTGAAGCCAACGCTGCCCTTCATATGTTCATCTATGTTGATGAAGCTGGCTTCAATTTGTCCAAAGTCCGTAGACTTGGTAGGAACATCATCGGTCAGTGGGCCACAATCAAAGTCCCAGGACAACGTGGAGGAAACATAACCATGTGTGCTGCTATCTCAAGAGATGGTGTAATGTCCCACATCCCCACCATTGGCCCCTACAATACTGCACGCCTGATCACCTTCCTCGAAGCACTGTATGACAGACTTCTACCACCCCAGGAGAGAGATCTGGTGACTCCAGACCTGCCAATCTTTGTGGTGGTCTGGGACAATGTTGCATTCCACCACTCCGCTCTTGTAATGTATAATGCATCACCATAAAAAAGACCCAAGAAGAGATCATAAAATAGGACTCAGATCTATGACCATGTCCTATTGATGCTTATAGTAGGTTTTTAGTGTGCCTTTATGAAATGATGGATAAAAAAACTTTTCATTAGATAACAAATGATTCGGTTTTGATGCCCTTATTTGCTTTTGTGGCATGTATTCAACATTTTGAGAGCATTAGAGCATTTTGCAGGTGAAATGTGTCATTTTGCAAAACGTGATTCTGTTCTGAGGCTGGTGTTAACTGTTTTGCAAAAGTGACTTCCGTTTCAGAAATAGCTTGTAAGCAATAGGAAAAAAACTGTCAATAAGGCATCATGTAATCATGGCTTTGTAGTACATAATGTTGCTCTGAGTAGAAATATGTATTATTTCCTTCATGGGAAATAAGTAATCAATTAATATTTCAAAAGTGCTCATTGGCCTATATTGAAATCGCAATCACTATTTGACAGCAAAAGCCACTTCATACAAGAAAATAGTCCTACGGGCATGCTTTTACCTGAGATATTACACATCAATATATCAAGCAGTTTTAATTTTCTTTAGCTAAAAATATATATTACCATTTCTATATTAAATCATTACTTTTGGGTCTTGGCAAAACGGTTATGGGTCCAGGGTTTAACATCCCTTAATGGATGTCTGTCCACTCCAGTTCACCCAACTGCCCAAATGAGTTGGAGATGAATGGCATCAGAGTGATGTCACCTAAGGCAAACTCGAGAAAATGTATGGAGTCAGGATTCTTACCAGGACTCTTCTTTCAGTAGGAACAAAACGTTTTTTTTAAATCAACATAAATATTTCAGCATCTTTTCATGTTATTTTCTTTTTCAATAGGATCAGTGCTTTTCCAGAGTTTGTAATCATCTGTCAATAAATAATTAGGTTTACAGTAATTGACATGCATAAACTGGTTTTCCACTACAGTACCGAACCAACCCAACCCGCTTCCATGCTGGCTTGGGTACAGGTGCTTTTTTCCACTATCTTTTGGGTATGGTACAACTTGATAAAAGTGGTCTGAGATGGCCTGACAACATACCTGTTGTAGGCTTGCTTTCTAAGTGGGCAGAGGTAAATATGTGATAGCATCAATGCGTGGAACGCATACACTGTCATTTTCCCCCCTGCCTGGAGTCTCACAGCTAACTAGTGAACATTAATCTCGATCTATCCTGCCCCTAAAATATTATAGTGCCAGTCTGTTCCAGCTTTGTCCAGGTAATGTTAGCTACATTATAACTAGTCCTCAGGCATTGACAGTTGATGAGAACATTAAATACGTTAACGTTATACGGCAGCTACTAGCTAAAACTAAAACTTTCATTTACAACGTTTATTTTATAAACATTTACCACTACCTCACTTACACATTCAATCACTGAAGGAGTTAACATTAGTTCTAATAACACAGTGCTGCACAATGCGAGCAAGGAAATTTACCCCAGGTTATTTTTTTTCTGCAGCTCCCTCTAGATGACAAATACTAGATAGCTATGCTATGTCCATAGTGTGCTACAGACACTGCACAATTTTGCACTCCGTCGAACAAGTGGCAGTGGAAAACGAAAGTGTGCAAATGTGATACCAAACTGTGTCCACGAAGTACATTAGTGGAAAACAGATAATAGTTACCACGTTTATGCATATTTAACCTACTTCTGAGCTCATATTCCTGAGTCCACTTGGAAAAATGAACCCAAGCATATCTATAATTTGGAAGGGAGTTAAGGTAGGTGGTTAATTACACAAAACCAATACCTTGATTACACAGAACCAATACCTTGACCTTGACCAAGAGGGGTTCATTTTCCTACATAAAAATATGACTAAATAAAAAAATACATGTCTCCAACAGTCAACTTCTGATTAGCTGACAGTGGGGAGAATCGCAAATGACCATCAGCTATCACATGATCAATATCATGTCCACCAAAATCAACAGCCTTCCTGAGTGTCAAAAACAGATCTGGTGCCATCACACCCGACGCGAACCAAATTTTCTCCTGATTTGTGTAAGGCTGTGTTAAATTGTACAGAAAACAGGAGAGGTGGCATAAAAGGAATTCCATTTCCATAGCACACAGAATATCTTTGTAGGTCAGACACTAAAACAATCAGTCTTGACTTCCCTCATAAGATCCAGTTAAAATTTCCAGAAGTGACATCAAGGCAGAACATACCCGAATCATCTCTCACGTCCAGCCAAAACCCCCAAACTTTGCCGCTACTCCCCCAGATTCAACCTATCCCTGCTTATTCCATCACTAGAAGGATCGATTTGGTCTACAGGCTGAGACTGGTGCATATGTCTTAAAATGGTGTGGGAGGGACATGGCACTGGGTGCCAGTTAGCACTGGGGCCCACGCCCGGTATCTTGGCTCCTGCCCTACGTCTTCTGAGGATCCGGGGAGAGAGGTCCGGGTGTGTTGGAGCCATCCAGGCTGTGCATTGGCAACTGGAACTGAGTGTTGAGGACTGAGGGGAACTGTAGAGCAGAAGGCCAATGAACAGCATTACTCCCCCAATACTCCATATGGCATTTTCAGTGTCCCAAATTTCAGAAGTGTCTACTGTGAACTATAGCCATGTAAACTCAAACGTACACTACCAGTGAAAAGTTTTAGAACACCCCCATTTTTCAGTTTTTACTGAAATTTAAGCAGTTCAAGTCCAGTGAATAACCTGAAATGGAATTACATTTTTTTTTTTAAAAAGGCCCTTTTCAGGGAACAAATAATGGGTTAACGTGGGTTAACAGTCACTCTGTGCAAGTCGCCGACTCTGGATCCAGCAAAAGAGCCCCAGACCATCACGCTTCCTCCTCCATGTTTGACAGTTGGTGTCACACACTGAGGAACCATCCTCTGGCAGTTTACTGCTTACCTTTGTACCATTTCAGGTTATTCACTGGACTTGAACTGCTTAAATTTCAGTAAAAACTGGAAAATTGGGGTGTTCTAAAACTTTTGACCGGTAGTGTAATTACTGTACAAATGAAAGACAGGTAACATGACAGTGGTAATAATGGTGTGCATAGTAGTAAAAGAGCTGGCCCTGTAACTCAAAGGCTCAACCAATGTTTAGGTACTGCAGCTGTACCCTTGGGCAAGGTACAACATCAAGCTTTATTAATGGGTAATATGTGCCACCCTGGTACAGCTCTCTATTAAGCACATAAATAATGTCATTGCCAATGTATTACTGACAGAAGGCCAAGCCTTGGGAGTGGGGACTGGCTGCACGGGTGGGACTCACCTGGAACAGGGTGTGTGTGCCGTGTCTCCGGGCGGGACTCAGGGGGGCCACTGGACTGAGAGTGCTCCAGAAGTGGATGTTGGACAGGAGAGGGCTGGGTGTGAGTATTAGTGTAGGTGTCTGCACACACAGAGACAAAGCACTTAACAAGCGAATTGACCCAATGTTCAAAAATATACAAATCAAATCTACAAATTTCCAAGAGGGTGAAAGGAGTCAGAACTAATCTTGAACTCGGATCTATGAACTTGTAAAGTTCTATGAACTGTCTGCTCTTACAGATTTAATTTGAGATTGTGACTTTAAGCCAAAACACACCATCTGATCATTGCCATGGGGCCACGTCCTCTCAAAGCACTTTCTGCACAATGGGCTTTGCAAAATAACTGTGCCTCTATTGTCTCTGTGTAACATGAGTCATCAGACATCTAGCCTGTAAAACCCCTTTGGATGAACAAGGCATTTCACCAATTATATGTTCCTGTGATAGATTTAAACCCAAAGTACCAAAACAGGTTCAGAGCAGTCACAGCAGGTTCCAGGAGCTGAGAAGCTCATGTACAATTGTTACATTGACAGACACTGACCTGCAGGAAGGCTGGGGTGAGAGAGGCCGTGGGCAGGGAGGGGCTACACAGGTTCCTGGGGCTCAGGTCTGAGCTGGTCACCACCAAGGTGGGGGTCAGCTCCAGGCCCTTGGGCTTCTTTGACTTCCCGTTCTGGGGACCGCCTCCAGTGCTGGGGGGTGGAGAGCGGACCACCTCGTAGTGCGATGTGCTCACGTCCCGAGATGTAGCGGCTGCCTGCGCCTGGGGAGAGAGAGGCAGGGGTTCACACTTATGAGCTGACTAGACCTTCTTACACATTCTTCATTGATTTTCAGCAGCCACCAATCCTACAAACTTGTGTGAGAATGAAAGAGTAACACTTGTTCATAGCCATTTAAGAAACCAAAACATTTTCATACACATTTTCTTTTATACTAGAGAGCTTGTATGAGAATATGAGTGCTAGCATGGAAAAAGACTATGTGGATTTCAGCATAGCTAACCTGCAGCTGCATCTCAGAGGGCTGGGAGGAGATGGACTCCATGTCGCTGTCAATCACCAGCTCTTGGGTGGAGTCATGGACTGTACTGGGGGACGGGGAGTGGGAGGGGGAAGGGGAGGGGACATGGGGGGAGAGCCCAGCCAGAGGGAGGCCAGGTAACGGTGCCTCAGTGGACGGGTCCTCTTCAAGCACACAGGACACTAGAGGAAGGGGAGACTGCTTTAACATGACATCATCCATGTGAGGCGGTGCTTGAAACGGGTGTAACCGTTGTGGGTGTGGCTTCGCCCCCGAGGGTTCTTGAGGAACAGATTCTGGAGTGACTGGTGGTATCTTCTTCAGGGAAGCAGTCCCAAATTTGATTACAGACGCCAGCGGGCTTTGATCGGCCTTCCTTTCCGCCGTCTTCTCACCTGGGTTTTCCACCTTAATGGACTTGAAGAGCTGGGTGCCGGCCTGGAGGGAAGTGAGGGTGAAGGAGGTGTAGAGACCGGAGTGGATGTAGTCATTGCGGTTCGAGGGCTTGCTGGAGCCCTGGGCAATAGCAAGTGTGTTGGACTTCTCACCCCCAGCTTGAGTCTCCTTGTCCTTCAGAGTTACCCCCCTCTCAGAGAAGGGCAGGGCCCCCTCTGCAACCCCCTCCCCTGCTCCCTCCACCCTTGTCACTGCATCTCCACTAAGGATGTCTGGGTAGGACACAAAGCGGTACACAAACTTCTGGCCATTAACCTTCTTGATGATGTTCTGTGGGCAAAACCAGGAGAAATCCAAATAATATTCAATTAGCTGGCAGTTGCTGTTCACAAACAAAATAAGAAAACTGGTGGGAAGGAACAACCATAGGTTGTCCTCAAAGGAGGAGTTTAAAACTAGCTGTGAGGGCACATACATATAATAATTTATAATGCAAACTTAATACAATGTTGTCAAAAACTTCAAATCCACTAAAAACTTAAATCCACCCATATTTAGTCATTTGGTACCTGTATATGTTTTAGAGCAGGGGTTCTCAACCTTGATTCTGGAGTACCCCTGTGTATCCTGGTTTTCATTTCAACCAATCTCTTGACTAATTTAGGTTTTTAAAAACATCTGTTTAGGTTCCATAATTTTGTGTTTAAACAAATTTTAACACAATGCAGGTTTGACTTCAGGTGTCTACTCTTTCAGAATTCAGGACTTCACCGATTTCATCTGTATTTCATCTCAATAAATCATTGTAACGTCAATCAATGTTGATTACATAAATGTAATCAAATGTAACGTCTTTCAAAAGGAATCATTTTCCACAGCACATTACAGAAAATTAAAGGATTAGTTGTTTAAGAACTGATTTGTCCTTAAATTAATTGGGAAAAGCAATTATTTGTAACATGAATATCTGTTTTTGACATTATGTTGCATTAAGAGGGTAACATTGACGTGGGGAGAAGATCGACTAAGGCGTAGAGAGCGGTCGACTACTTTTAAGCTCCTGGACCACTGCATTTTTTTTAAAACACCCCGCAAAACTTACATTACAGACTTGTCCTAATTCCTAAGTTAGGCACGGTAATATGAGCCACTCTGATTCTTTTCTGAAACGTTCGGGCAATATGCCATTGATTTAAAACAATAGAGCAGGGGGCCTCCAATAGTGTAGCGGTCTAACGCACCCGTATTGGCTGGTTCTTTACGAGTGTGAGCTGACTATCACGGTACCAGACCAGCCCTGGTGGGGAGCCCCAATCGGGGCCTCGTTTGGCTGTCTGCCCCAGGGGGAGGGAGAGCTGGCACAAGCTCGACGAGGAGCAGTAGGGCAACCTGAATGTTCGGTTCAGCTCTTTTATATGGTGCAAACATAGATCACGACTTACGATGGTGGTGCTGCAGCTACAAAGTGCTGCAGGTGGCCTAGATTTCCCAGATATAAAAGAACATCAGTTGAGTGCCCATCTACAGTCTATAGCTGATTGGGTACACAACAACCCCTCTTCAGTATGGCTGGTCCATACTGGTTGGTCCATAGTTGAACTCCACCCTGATGGCATTCAACCAGATAGCTGGCAGTGTAGTGTAATGGTTAGGCTCAGAGGTTGCAGGTTCAATTCCCAGGTGGGGCACTGCCGTTGTACCCTTGAGCAAGGTACTTAACCTGAATTGCTTCAGTAAAATATCCAGCTGTATAAATGGATTGTATGTAAAGAAATGTAAACTGTGTGAGTCGCTCTGGATAAGAGCGTCTGCAAAATGCCTAAAATGTATAGCTGAGAAATATAACATACCTAGACAATACTTTTTTGTTATTTGCAGATAAGGGACTTAATTATGAAAACAAAACCCCCCAAAAAACCACATTACTCACCAATTTTGGGATCTCACCTGTAGAAAAACAGGTCTTTCTCATACAGGGACACATCGATTAGTGTTTCCTATGACATACTGAGGGACTATTCCTGTACAAGCACTCAGGGCTTCAGCACAATCTGGGAGAAAGAGCTGAATGTAGAGATAACATAGGAGATGTGGGAAGATCCCTGGGAGAATGCCAAGAAAATAACAGCCCGTCACCAAACAAAAACCGAACAAAAGCAATTAAACTAAAAAGTCTTCACAGGGTACATATATTGTCCCATATATCTCCAAGCCACAGAAGCAAATTCTAAACGTGTTCCTCTCCACTGAGCCAAGTGCAAGAGGGACACGGGCAGTCTCACCCACTGTCTCTAATCTTGTGCCAGGTTGGAAAAAATACTGGTGGGATATCTTACACGATATTGAGAGAATTCTGGAAACTAAACTTAAATTGGACCCAGTGTCTCTTCTACTAGGCCTGCCCAGTGATAACATCACTTAAGTTTATAAGAAAAGTCTCCATGATGTCTTGACATTTTATGCAAGGAAAAATATCCTACTTCAATGGATTACTGACAAGATTCCTTAAATTACAACTTAATAATAATAATAATGGAATATGTCCCTCTAGACCATCGATTGCATTTGAAAACTGATGTGTTTTATAAAGTGTGGGAACCTTTTGTTACGGATATTGACCCAGGCTTTACATAATGTACAATGTAGTAGCCACTACTATTGTTGTACAATATATTGTTGTCATTCTCCTAAAACCATGTTCTTTGTACCTACGAAATAAATTCATGTGATATTGAGCGGAGTTTGATTTTAATCTGTTTTACTTTATTTAATTATTTTATGTTGTATTGTATTGATTTATTTTACTCAGTCTGTTTTTTTATTTTGTATTTTATATTATCCTGTATCCTTTTGTGCCATGTGACTGTCTAAAAATGAAAAAAGTGCATAAACATATTTACAAAGAGGATACAATTAAATCATCCCTCTTTACTAGGGCCTGGAGAAAATGTAAAGCAAGTGACCATCTGGGCAGTCTTCAGCATACACAGGGGTACTCCTGGACCAAGGTTGAGAACCCCTGTTTTAGAGTATGTGTTGGAAGGGGCAGATATTGCATAACATTGGTTTATCTTGACAATGGAACACAATGAAAACAACAAAACAAATACGTGATACAGTGAGCTAAACATATGATACAAATAAGCATGTAGTAGCAGCCAGGTTCCATGCGTATTATACAACACAAAGCTATGCCAACTTACTTCTCTGAGTGCAAGTGACAAAACAAGAATTTCCTCCCTTCACTACACAAAGCGCAGTTCAAGCAACCTACAATTAAGTGTAATTTGCACTAGGAACGAGGAAGGAGGAATGAGGGAAGAGGAATTTGAAAACCTCACAGCTTCAAAAAAATTAACAAACAAAAAAAAAAAAGTCAGAGGATACCATGCCCTCACCACAACCCTGCTCTGCCCTGACATTCTTAAGACCCTATGCAAAATATCTGCACGCATCCTGTCCTGATGATAGGTCTGGACATAAACAAATCTGCACCATTACTCTGTCAAATCCTGGAGGCCACAATTCAAGGACGCTGATGCCAGCTAATCCTGGGATAAGACCCTGGAGTATCGAGCTTGCTAACAACAGGTCAAGAGCTACGCAAATGCAACCGGCTCAATGAATTAAACTTCACAGTGTCTCCCACCGCCTCTTAAGTGCAGTCATATACAGTAAGTTGGTGCCAGCCTTTTTGGTGTAGATAAGGTCCTAATAGCATGGATTCTCTGAGAAAACATCTCTGTATCCCTATTCGCCTGCTGGTCGACGTGTCTCGTCCTTTGGATTTCCCTCAACTGCAGAACATTCAGTAGTAATAAAAAGTAACAGCTTCAAGATATTTCAGCAGTACAACCAGACCTTATTAGCAATGACCCAGGCAACACTGCCTTGAGATCTGTCGGTTGGGCCACATTAGCATGCCGACAGTAAGACCTGGGATGGTAATTCAGTCTGCGGACATACACGCAAATCGAGTGGAAACCAGCCTTGAAGTCCGTCACCTTGCGATGGCAGAGCAGCCCAGCGGCTAGCGGTGGCAGCCCGACTCACCTTGTCATAATAGTAGCGCAGGGCGCGGCTGAGCTTGTCGTAGTTCATGCTTGGCTTGTTCTTGCGGGCTCCCCACAGCTTGGCCACCTCCTCAGCCTGCAGCAGCTTGAACTCTCCATCGTCGCTGGTCCAGCAGATCAGCTGGTCATTGTTGGTGTCCAGGAGGAGCTGCAGCAAGAACTGCCACAGGGTCATCGAGCTGTCCATGCCCACTGGAGGGGGGAGAGAGAGACAGAGAGAGAGAGAGATCGTTTTTTTTCTCTGAGCTATCTAGACAGCTTTCATATACTGTAGCTGGTATGCCAAATCGTATTCTAAGGCACACTCACTGCAAACTCCACTGTCAATTCAGGGAGAGCGCAGACAAGCACGTGCTTTCCTTCAAAACACATGACGTCAGCTGCCGCTTCTTTTCACACCACAGCCTACAGGTTAAGCTTGCACAGACATGAGCCAGAGGAAGACACTTTGTGCACAGCTTTATACCCGCAGACTGGGTGCCTAATTAATCAGCGGGAGTCGCTGGTGTGATGAGACACGGACAACCCGACCAACTGACATGGTCACGATTCGATATGTTATGTTGTTTTTGAACGGAATATTATTATTTAAAGCAAATTGGTAAAGACCAGAGAGGCCCACTAACCTCAGGACACAGTCTAGAGCAGTCACTCCCAACTCCCGTTGTGTTGAGGTTAGTTGTGAGACACACATGAACAAATAACTTTCTTGTATGTAATACACTTTTCATTGACATTAAAACCAGTTAAATTAAACACTGCCCTTGTTACACGTACAGGACTAGGTACAGTGTATATGGGTCAATGACGTGACGTGTCCATTTTGGTGTCCAAAACATATTTATAATATAAAAAATATATACTTTTAAATTAAAACTACATTATATTACTAAATGTCCCCCTCTTCAGTGACTAGTAGTAGTAGTTATTATGAATAATGGAAATTTAAGGAGCTATGGAGCTCCAAAGTGCCAAAATGTCATTCGGGATAACTGTCCGCACCTAAAATCAAAGTACAAAAATGCTCCGAAAACATTAAAAACCTCAATAAAACTTTAAATCTACCCATTGGGCATAATTGTGTGAGTGTTTCCATGGATGTATAAACATATTGTGAGGATTCTGTACTTCATTTCATTTTTATGCGTGAAACACTTTTGTCCCAGCATTGGGATTTTAGCTAATGTCATTCGGGATAACAGACATTCAAGAGCAATTTTACACCATAAGGCATTGTGATAGCCATGTGACAGGAGGTTGCATCAGAAAGAAGATTCTCAAGGACCCCCAGACTGTGCAGCAAGGTTAGTAAAGCTCTCTTAAAATATTAATAATTTGACCTTTTCGGTCACTGGTGCACTATGATACAAAATCCTGTGTCATACGGGACAACGCTTAAAACACATAGAAACTGTTGTTTTATTTCAAATTTGCATATTTGATGTGAAAGATGATATTAAAATGTTGAAGGTCAAGGCCATTAGTTTTCCATAGGTGGCCAAGTAATTGCCTGTTAAATAAGTTCAAGCAGTTTGTTTGTCATCGGGATAACGATTTTGTCATTCGGGATAACAGTACCTTGCTGTTATCCCACAATGTCATTCGTTACTCTGAATGACAAATGCATAGTTTTATTGCTTTTATGACTATTTTAAAGCTTGTAGGCATAAATTATATATTGTTATTTCTTATTAATAACACATTTAACATATTTATACAATATTAATACGTTTTGTATGTTTTAAGGCATATTTTATCTTTGTGTCTGTCCACCAAAGGAGATTGAAACATGGTCATTATCTTTATTGTTTTTATAGTGTTTATTCAAATAATTAGCAATTAATTAAAGTTACAATGCTTTATCAATGCTTTATAAGTACAGATTTGATGTTTTAAGGGAAATTCTGTTCTATATATCCAGACCCCAAAGGATCTCTACAGCACACTACAGGAGAACACAAGCTCAACTATAAGGTACTTCTGGATATCTGAAGATGACGTGTGTAGACATGATGATGCAGTGCCAAGTCAGTTGCCAGTTGTTAAAGGCACCATGAAACTACACCAGGTTGCCTCACAAACCCCGGGAAGATACGTCACAGAGAGCTGTCCTGCTTTTGCAGCCAAGGAGGAAGCCATTGTAACTGCTATGATCCAGTTGATGTGGACTTCAATCAGAAGGATCTGAAGAGACCGCCTCCACAAGGTCAAACTCCACCCGGTTCAACCAAGAAGGATCTGAAGAGACCGCCTCCACAAGCTCAAACTCCACCCGGTTCAACCAAGAAGGATCTGAAGAGACCGCCTCCACAAGCTCAAACTCCACCCGGTTCAACCAAGAAGGATCTGAAGAGACCGCCTCCACAAGCTCAAACTCCACCCGGTTCAACCAAGAAGGATCTGAAGAGACCGCCTCCACAAGCTCAAACTCAACACTGCAGTCCACTCACAACCACACAGATTTAGTTGGTAAATTTGTTGTTGTGAGATATGATGACCAACCTTTTGTCGGCTAAGTTCTTCATCTGGTGCAGAATGAAATTGAGGTGAGCTGCATGAGACAAACTGCTGGAAAGAACGTATTTATGTGGCCAGAAACATGTGATATAACCTTTTACTACATATCCGATGTGCAAGCAGTCATCTCAGAGCCAGAGCCAGCCGGGACTGGGAAAAATTCAAAGAGATGATGTGACTCAAATGTGCGTCTGCTCCACCCACAGAGAATAAATACAGAGAATAGATGTGGAGCTCTCACGCAAAATGAAGTATTTTAACTGAATGTTTTAGTTACAATACCATGAAGCCAATAGATGAGGGCGTGGCTGCACGACACGGAGCTGGACATATGTATACAGTTCATATTTGAACATACAGGTAACTGCCAAAATAAAGGAAACATGAGTAAATTAAGGGTTCTGCCCGCTGTTACGATGTGGGGTGCATTTTCATAGTATGGTCCACTCAACCCCTTAGAGCAGTGGTTCCCAACCCGCTCCTCGCAAACCCCCATTCAGTCCATGTATTTGTTAAATTCGACCACCAACACACCTGATTCAACTAATCAACACTCATTAAGTAGTTAACTAGTTGAATCAGGTTTGCTTGTGGTGGAATTTAACAAATACAAGGACCAGCTAGGGGTTCGTGAAATGAGGGTTGGGAACCACTGCCTTAGAGGGCCAGGTAAGTGCCAATAAATACAAAGCCATTCGGAGTGATCATCTTCATCCTATACTGAAGCATTTCTATCATGATGGGAGTGGTCTCTTCCAGGATGACATGAAGTGCTCACTGAATGGCTTGATAAGCCTGATGTAGGCTAAACCATATGCCATGGCAGTCATTCTACCACAGCAAACGCCACCCTGACTGCCCCTTTCACACTCTGCCTTGATCCTGCGCAGCTGCAGACATCTGTTCCTATTGATGTTACTCCTGTCCCTGTCATGCCTTATAATGGGATCACACAGCTTATCTCCATAAGGAGAATAGGTTTTCAACCATGGCCTCAGAGGGCCCAAATCCAGAAGGTTTTCCAGCACCATTCAATGAACGTTGATCGTAGAGTGGTAAGGAGTGATGAAAATAGTAACTTTTTTAGAAACAATTTTAGATGAAAATGGTTAAATTACAAGGCAGGGACTGGTTGAAGGGCATGGTGGAGCCATTTTTGGTTCAAGGTAAAATGTAATTTAAATGAATTTATTGACTATTTAAGTTGAATTATGGCCTATGGTTTGTTATTTACATTGCACTTTACCTGGTATTAATGGATGAGGACTTTTATTTTGACATCGTTTTGGTTGGGGCAACAGCTGACTTGTGGGGGATTTAAAGATGGCATCTCAGTCAGGCAAAGTGATTTTTTGAACTTGAGACATAGAAGACGCGAATAGCAAGTTTTTCAACCTCCACTAACTCCATCATTATTTATCAAAGCAGTTTTATTTTCTATCAATATCACTCTGCAACTGAATGTTTCTTACTGGATTAATCACCATCATCATTCTGGATCTGTCGAGGAATCTGGTAAATAAATCAACTTTATAATCTCACTTAACTACCTGTCTGGAGCAAATACAATAGGTGTCTTAATGTGGCTATTGAACTGTGACTTGTGGAAAGAAGCCACCATAGAGCATGATTGCGGTGGTGGCAAATAACTCAAAACTTGGCACTTTCAAAACAAGGACAACCCTTGATACAGAGAGTCTCAGAAAATGAGTGGCTACAGATACAGTGTTCAGCAGATGAACCAACAAACCGATCAATTTGGTCGCAAGCGTATATGAAATATTAAGTTTGTCGAGTTCTGACATTGTTCTGTTCTGGGTTGCAATTTTCCATTGACTGATATGCACAGTTCGCATTACATCACCCCAAATCATAATTTTATCAATCCTAATAAATCACCTGATTATGTAAGACAGGCCTTTTGTTAAAGCCAGCAATATAGAGAGAAAAAAATATTTTTAGGACTGGCAGCGAACTCGCAGTACGGGAGGGGAGAGGACAGGAGGAGATAGCCTAAATAATAAACAAAATCCCAATAAAAAAAACACCTCATATCTTATAACAAATAATATGATAAATACCAAAATATTTACCATGCCCACATTCCCTTTCGAGTAGAAACCACACCCCAATCGGTGGTGAATTCAACTAGGAGTGCTGTCATTAGATAGGAGTGGATTGGACAGCATTTGGACAGTTTTCGCGATGGGGTGGTGGTAGAGGCATTTACAATACTTGTTATGTTTATTCCAATTAGCGAGTTATTGCAGCATCAGCGGGTGTCTTATACGGTTACCTCACTAGCTAGCAAATATATTCATGCTGAATTTACTTATTCTGTAATGTATAGTGTGAATATCTCGATTTAAATTGCGGTACCTAACTTAGCCATGTAGCTAAATAGATAACATTGGAGTGCACCATTTGAAGAGTCAACCAACAAGCAAGAGAGTATTGTAACATCCAATAATTTAATGTTAATTGCCACGTTGCTGTTACGACATCCAATACACTATCTAGATAAGCCCACAAGAGTATTAGCTATGCTTTAAAGGTGTTTCATGTAGCTTGAATGTTACTGTACATGCATTTTCAATTCCCCATTTCAAAGCTTCCACTCTATTATTTGTTCTAGCGAAACCCATTGGAAAATGTTTGATATTGAAAACAGAGGAGAAATATACAGAAATGACCAGTTTGCAGATAGCTGATCGTCATAATAAGAGATCACATCAGTAAGCACCATCGCAACTGAATCTGGGTAAAATACATTCTGAACATGAAGAGGAAAAAAAAAATAAGAACGATTTCTGCACTATTTAATGACAGAAAGTTTCAGCTTGGTAACCTACAATCCATGTTAAAATCTGCATGCATGCTCAAAAAGACAGTGTTATACTGGACTTCAACATAATCATTGTAGTAGGAGCCCTGTTCCCTGCTTTATTGCTGTCTTGTGTGTAAGCGGCTTAAATTAAAATGAATCTGCCTTGACTCATCCCATATCCAGCTGGGATTCTGGGTGCAAAAAAACAACCCACACACAATCTGACAGCATGTAACACTGTCACCAATGGGGTAAATTGTCCCTAGTGCCTATTAAAAAATAGCACAGACAAAACATTTATAAGGAAAATGTATTATGTAATGTGCAATATTATTCCAGTATTATTGCAAGTGCCTGCATACAGTTATATTTAGCCTAGTGTATGACGTTGTACACGTATTAGTTATTTTTCCGCAGATATTGAGCCATTTGATATCTACCACATAGAATTTGCATTTGCATGGTGACTTGGTGACTTGAGTAAATGTGACTTTATATTATTTTAGGGGCTGGTAAAAGCACTTCTTCAAAGTCCCATTCGGGGGCAGTGATTAGCTGTCCGCCCCCAGGGGGAGGGAAGCCAGCATGAGTTTGTCATGTGCAAGTGGCTCTGTGTGTGTCAGAGTTCCTGTCAATGGCATGGTGAGTCGAAGGTGGTTCAGTTCGCCTTTGTCACTGTCGGTCCCAGGGTTTCGGCAGCGAACTCGCAGTACGAGAGGGGAGAGGAAAGCAGGGGATAGCCTAAATAATAAACAAAATCCCAATAAATAACACCTCATATCTTATTACAAATAATGTGATAAATACCAAATCTGAAAACAAATTTGTTACTATAAGCTATGAATAATTTTTTTAATGGAAAATTTAATAATGAGAACAATTGCCATTTGACAATATTTACACTACACCTTGGTTAAACAGGGGCCCAGATTAGGGTAAAAGTCATACTTGTCAAAGGGCAAGTATCTTAGAAAAGATACTCGTCCTTCCTAAAAGTTACTTGTCCTTGGTCTATTCACCTTCCAATTTTCCTGGAAAGTGCGATCTCTGCTCTCCGAATCATATTTTCGCTAAGTTTTTAGCTGATCTTCTTTAGTTGTAGCCTTTTTAGTGGGGGATGGACTTGCACCCTCAATAAATCTCCACATCTTTGAAAATGTGATCACTACGTCATATGTAGCCCAAGGATAGACACGACGGTTAACAGTATTTCTTTTCTACACGGATATTTATGTTTGACTTGTGCAGCATGCGCTCATGGGACTGTGTAGCAGTGAAGCTGTCACGGGTGCCCGCAGGTGGCGTTAGCGACTAGTGTTCTGACTGTACAGTATATCATAATGTACACTCTAGTTGCGACTCGAACGAGATATATTTTTCCATTCCCAACTAGTGTGGTATGGCAGCTAATGTAATAGCTAGCTAATAATTCCCAGATTTAACCGAGCAGGGATGTGGGAATGATTTGTGCTTGGACTGTAGGACGGAGATGAGAAATCACTGCAGGAAAATCACAGCGATTCTTCAGCCTGGCGGGAGGGCACACTGAACAGAATATAGACAGTAACTAGCTAGCTAGTGTTCACGGATGTTGCTTACTAACACAACAGCAAGAACCAGCTAGTTAGTTAGCTAGCTAATGTTAGCGTTCCTGGACATTGGGTATTGATATCTGTTGTTGCTAGTTGCTCGGTAACACAAGGCTTAGTACATGATCATGCATTTATCACTTACCAAGCCTTGTGTTAGCAAGCAACTAGCAACAACAGATATCAATACCCAATGTCCAGGAACGCTAACGTTAGCTAATAAAAATCAAAATAAAATCAAAAATTCAGTCATCAGCAGGATGATCACTTGGAAATCGAAGGTCGTCCTTATTAATTTTTAGTCGTCTGAGACAATAGGACGACTGCTAATCTGGGCCCCTGGTTAAATACTCGATTCTGATTGGTTGAGTTTTTATTTTATTTTTTCCCCCCAGTAAACTGCAGGGAGAAACTAAATGTACGGCTATGAAGTAGTTCCAACGATAGTGGCCTTATCACGGTTCTAAATCAATAGTCTTAAAAGACTTAAAAGAATGGCAAAAATAATAAGTTAACAACAAAAACAGACCTACAACAATCGTTGAATTATTTATTTCTGTTGCAACTAACCATGGTATAAGTGGAATAAACAATTCTGGGCTGTGCACTATGAAAACTTATATGAAAATAGAGGGGTGGCAGTGTAGTATAGTGGTTAGGGAACTGGGCTTGTAACTCAAAGGTTGCAGATTCGATTCCCAGCTGGGGCACTGCTGTTGTACCCTTGAGCAAAGGTACTTAACCCTGAATTGCTTCAGTAAAATATCCAGCTGTATAAACGGATTGTGTGTAAAGAAATGTAAAACTGTGTAAGTCGCTCCGGATAAGGGCGTCTGCTAAATGCTCTAAAACGTAAATCTAAAATGAACCACTTCACAGTGGTTAATGGGCCCTGGGCTTTGCCTCGGGACTGCAATACACCACCTTGTTGTAGTTTATTTTCATACAATTGTACAGCCCATTGTGGTATATTCCTTACATAACATTTAGTGCATTAAAAGATAAAGCACTGGAACAAATAACAGATTATATCCCTAAACCTTACATATTCTTGTCTATTTATGCATTTATTTTTGTTAATCATTTAATCTTCCATCAGCAAAGATATGCACTACTATCACACATTTAAAACTTATAAACAAATCATTTTAGACTACTTTTAGATAAGAAAAATAATAGCAGAACAGTTTATGATAGAGAGTTGCATTCCCTGCTGACAGATATGCATTCCCTGTTGCACTGGTAAATCTACAGATTAACTATGTGATGGGGAATGTATAGACTTACCAGGAAATCTATAGATTTTCGGATTTTATACATTTTTTTTGAGGAAAATGATTTTTTTGCCTAAATCATCTCTTCATGATGCTGGCCACCTCTAAAATTGCCTACATCCTTAATTTAAAAGATCATGCTGTTCCTACCCCGGTAGTATAATGGCCTACGTCAAGAGTGTGACTTAGGCCGTTTTATTTTTTGCCTAAATCACAAGACAATAAGCAATTTTACAAGCTTTCAAGATGGTCACTTACTCCACAACGGCAGAACGGCATGTTCGTAAATTGGCTAATCTAATCCTTTTATGTTACATAATTGACAGATAGCGTTATTTGTATGTCAATAGTCATATATTGTCATAACCTTTTTGTGTGAAATGATTAATAAATATCATATATTCTATATTTGGTTCAGTTTATTCAGTTTTTTGAAAAACTTGAAAATATGACTTAGGCCATTATTTTAAGAAGGTGATGATATACACTTTCACTTTTACAGATTAAACATCTGTCTAATCACTTATGTAGACAGTAAATAAATCCCCCCCAAAAATGTTGACTTAATTGCTAAAAATACAAGAACTGATCAATTACAATAATTATTTAATAACCATATCCACAGGAAGCCTGAGGCTAGTTTCGACTGAATTGTAGTGAACTGAATGTGACGGTTTGTTGATTCATGTTACAAAAGGCAGACTACCGTTCTCGGGCAAGATCTTCCTTTCATTATCGAATGAACGTAAGATTATGGATGGATGGATAATTATATGAATTATATCTATGAAAATATGACATTAACTAGATAGTTTTTTACACCTTTAATCTGGATCATTTTTTTTACCTTTACTGAACATTTTGAAAATCAGTAATGCAGATTATATTCGTGTAGTTTTGTTTGCATACTAAAACCCAAATTATTTTTTTTTTAAAGCCGATTGTTTTCTAAAGGAAAACATGTTTGTCCTGTGAAATTAACAAGGCATAGTCTTGCAAATTCACTTCGAAATGAATTATTTTACAGAATATCTCCTGAAAGAGTAGGCTATGCCAGTGGTTCTCAAACCTCTCCTCGGGACCCGCAGCCAGTATGTATTTGTTAAATTCCACTACCAGCACATCTGATTCAACTCATTACTACTTAACGAGCATTGATTAGTTGAATCAGGTGTGCTGGTGGTGGAATTGAATACACTCTACATGGACTGGCTGCGGGTCCCCGAGGAGAGGTTTGAGAACAACTGGGCTATGCCACCTGTTTTAGTTTACTTTTTAAGTATAAAACAAATGCACTGCATAATAATCGAGTTTTAGAACACACAACACAAGCAAACTAATGGACTGTGGTCTAAAGGGGGGGGAAAAAAACAAGTCTGTCAATTTATATTCTCACTCAAAATGTATTGTTATATGGAATGCACATCTACTGTGATTCATATCTGGTTGCCATTTGTCTAACCAACAATTTTAGCAATGATTGTAATATTCTCGTTGAAGCTTATACTGTTAGTTATATAATCAACAATTCTTCACAAAATAACACTAACACAGAGGTACGGGAAAACATTTTCTATACCAGCTAGCCAACTGAATGTTGCCCGACTAAGTTACAATTACTTTTGACATGGAACTGCTTGTACCTGTTGTTACAGTAACATTAGGCTATACAAAAATGGCCTATTATTGTGGTTGCTATCGATGAAACCGAATTGCAACTGTTGTCCAAAGCCACACCACAGGGTAACAGGTAACTGGCTTCTAAGCTAGCTTGGAATTTTTTTTTTTAGATATATCTTTAAGCGCTTTAGTACATGAATATTGCCAGACAACGTTGTGGCAACTATTTGGACGTTTGCGCCATTCTCCGATTAGAATCCATTCCAAATAAGGCTGGTATTATTAGACTGTCACTTATGTTTTGGTCCAGTAAACAGCTAGCTAGCTAGCAACCGCGCCAAAACACTGCACACGTTGAGGGGGATAGCCTTACTCACCACACCAAACTAGCCAAGATCCTTGCTGAATATGAAATCCAGAGTTTCACTGCATAAATAAAAAGTCATGCTAAAATACTCGCGCAGAAAATATAGGTAGGCTATATAGCGTCATATAAAAACAAAACAAAAACAATAGAGAACCTAGATAGGAAGAAAAAAACGTTGCATCGCCCTGGTAGGACAGAAAAATAGAAATGTTCAAGAGCAGGAAATTAAGGCCATATTTAGATCACTTTTAAAGTTGATCTAAATACTAGCGGTTGGTAGCTCACTAGTCCCTGATGTTGCCATCCCAGGTCGAAAATATTCTTGAGTCACTTAGCAGACCTACCCAGACGGCTACATTTTCACACCCGAATATTTCCTGTAGCCATCTGCAGCAGTTATAGTGTACAATAAGACGATAACAGATCACCACGGTTTCGAATTAGTGCAATCCCCCCATATAAAATAACACTAAACTAACTAGCTACATGCCATAACGTGGTGCTCCAACATGCATGCGTGGGAGGCGTTCGCTGCATGAAATAGTTAACGTCAGCAAGCTATTTTTCTATGTTGTTTCATATTGTTAACTAGCTCGCCAGTTGAATGCGCTGTAGATATTTAACCCACAGTCTCCCCCTGGTCCTAAACTCTGACTTGTAGAGCACAGTTGAACGCAAAAAACATAAATCCCTGATATCCTACGGAAGCCGAGAACGGCCTTGTTTGCATCTATATTTTATATACCGTTTTCTCGAGACTACTAAATTATCTCGAGAAAACAAGGTATGTTTCTAAGGGTTCTAATGGTTTAGAACAATAACTTAATCTGAAGTTGTCAAAATAACTACAATTTAGGATTTCTTAAATGGTGTCTAAAATGATTGACAGAACAAAATATCTCAAGATTGCACATAAGGAGATGGTAGAGTTAAAATAATTATACGCACATCCATTACATTACATTATAGGCATTTGGCAGACGCTCTTATCCGGAGCGATAGAACCGTAGTCAAGAACAGTTTCGCTGAAAGCCACCCTAGAGGGAAGTACAATTCCAGGTGCTAGTAGCAACCATATAGTTAAACTAGGACCCTGTAGGTAAGTCTGTAGCCACAATTCAAAGGCAGCAATAAAACAATCAGTCCCTTCTTTGGTGCGTGGTCAGAAACAATCAGAGCAAAAGGGGACATAGTATATAATACTATGCTCCAGTTCTATCACTTTATTAAACAGACGTTTTAGCCACAGTGGGCCTTCGTGAGAGTTTTTTCTGTGAGACCTGATGAAGGCGCACTGTGGCTGAAACGTCTCTTTGTGGTGTAAGTGGTGTAACTGGAGCATAGTGTTATGCCCAGGTCCTCTTTCCCATTTACATAGAGATGCTGCAACAGCCTGCTTTTATTATCAAATGTTGGAATACAATTCTGAGATATTGCATGCAAAGCCGCTCTCAGTTTCCGTTTATCATACAGCTGTGTCTAACATAATATTACTGGAAATTCAACTGACTCAATGGGTTCAGGGTTTATATACATATAATATATATACACTACTGGTCAATAGTTTTAGAACACCCCCATTTTCCAGTTTTTACTGAAGTTTAAGCAGTTCAAGTCCAGTGAATAACCTGAAATGGTACAAAGGTACGCGGCAAACTGCCAGGGGTTTAAAAAAAAGTTTATATATATATAAAAATGTGTATATATATATATATGGGAACAGCTGAACCTACATGCTGGAAATATTATATCCATAGCTTCCATAACATAAATATATTTTGAGAAAGGCAGTTGGGAAGAAAATTCTATTGATAAAAATTGTCACAGTACACTGTACACGTTTAGAAGTTCCCCAACAGATGGCGCTATTTGCTTAAATTTGTACTGATATAAATTTAGTTGGCAGTGTGTGTTTTGCCCATAAATTAATTGGGTTCAGATTTGTTTGTTTGTTTATTTGTTTGTTTGTTTAGTAGTCTAACCAACTTTCTCTCACTTCCCTTCTTGACCCCTTCAAGGCTGGCCACTCTAATGCCCTCCTCTCCATCTTCCCTCAGCTAGTGTCTTCCCTCTCTTCAGTCCTAATTCTTCTGGACCACTCTGCGGCCCTTGTGATCAGAACGATAAAGATGTAAAAATGGCAAAACACCCCTGAAAGCAATCGTATGTGTATGTTAGCAAAGCAAACTGTTAAAGAAATTAGGAAATAAGGTATATGGTGTTCTGTGGCAAAAAGCCATATCATGGTCTTGTCTGTCAAATAGTATGTTAAGTGCATTGAGTTGCATCCTTTGTATGAAATGTGCTTTACAAATATTGCTGAGTATTAGTATATCAAAAATATAAATGCAAGTAATAGTGGATGTACTATTATAAAAATGTGTTGAAACAATTTTAAGCAATCCCTGAGGGGGATAGGGTCTTGATAGGAGAGTAAATTGAATATATAGCCACGGACAACCCACCAGTGTATGCATGTTGTGGACTGCCACTCATTAACTAACCATAAGACATACTTTTAGGCTTTGTCTCATTTTTTGTCACCCGAAAGTGAACTACAATACCAAATGCATGTGCTTTTAACACATGGGGTACTAGTGCTAGTCTCGCACACGTCAGGGGAGTATGCTGATGCATCAAAGTAAGATGTTCATAGGCTCAAAGCTCCTCAGTCCTCTGCCTTCCTGTCCATCCTCCAGTCTTTTCAGTTTCATTTTGTCCTGAAGGCCATTCCAAGAAGATGGAGCCCGAACGCTGAAAGCCATACTCACAAGAGTTGTGGAGGCATGGAGGACATCAAAGATTTGCCAGTCCTGTGACCTTGGGCCCTAATTTGGTGAATCAGGACGGTGTTGGTAACGCAGACACAAAGTGAGGGCGGTGGCGCTTTAGGGGGTGTCTAACGCAATTTCGGTAATTTCGTGATATAGGACGATAGCGCACCTCTGGCGCAGTTGTAAAATAGGTTGGATTAACTTTTAAAAAATACATGTGGGTGTGGTGGGGGTTTGGTTTCATAATGGCCAATCAGAACACCTATTTTCTATCTCTTTAAATACCAGTGCGCTAACACTATAGCAAATTGGCAATTTTCTGACATGGATGACAGTTTTGTGCGGCTGCGCCAGGAGCGCTTCTCAAAAGAGGAGAGCGATTTGCTTGTGCGGAAGGTGCGAAAAGTTGGCGCGGGAATCAGAGGGAGAAAACAAGGTGCACATTAATTTGTTATTTTCATGATTTTAGTTTATATTTTGAGACCTACATTGTTAAAAGGAAGTGTTTTATTTTACCATCTTTTTTTTTTTTTTTTTTCCTTATTTGTAGGCTTTCCAACGGTTTTCGCAACTGCACATGTGTGCAGTCAATGGCACCCAAGACCCCAGGGAATCCACATTGCATATAAAAATCCTGTTTAGTTCTCTGCTGGCTGTCAGGTGTAGGAAAAGTAATAAACTAATTTGCATTTTGGACAAAACTGGAAGAAACTGCATGTACAGCCGAACTGATAGCCATCTGGCCAACACCAGCTACCAAACCCAGGGTATCGCTCATGGTATCACCTTCGGCATCCAATTATGTACTCCATTTTCTGTAGTGCAAATGGAAAGAATAAAACCCTTTCACATAAGAAAAACAATGTGCATACAAACATACATTTATTTAACAGGTGTATCTTACTGAACGGTAGCAATGGATGGCCTGCTGGCTTCAGTCTTTCATTGAATAACCACAAGCTTTTAGCTTATAGTTATCAGTTTTTAGCGTAATTGATTGCAGCTTGCAAGTTACCCATGGATTGGACGATTTGCCTCAACGTGGGGGGAAATTCACAATATTCACAAAACATTCTCATGTGATTTCAGATAACCCTATGTTCATATGTGCGCGTCATACCCTATGTTCATATGTGCGTTTTTTCAATGTGAGTCTTAAAATAATAAGATAATAATAAGATAAATAATAATCGATCCAGGTGCCTAAGTATTTATATGCCTGAACTCGCTAAATTATGAAGCTGCTCTTTCACTACAACCCCTCCCCAATCTCCCCACCTAATAACCCAACTCCATATCCTCCTCGCCCCTCTCTGATGCTGTCTACTGTCCTCTTGACCCTATTTCTCCTCCCCTCTTTCAGTCCATCTCAGAGGATATTCTTCCTATCGTCTCCACCCTTATTAACAACTCTATCTACCCCTCTGCTCTCAAGAGGGCCTGTGTCACCTCCCTCGTTAAGGAACCGTCTCTCAACCCAGCTGATGTCAAGATGTACTGACCTGTCTCACTCCTCCCTTTTCTATCTAAAATTCTTGAACACACCATCTCCAACCAGCTCTCTCTATCTCTAATAGAACAACCTTGTTTGATCCCAAACTGTCAGGCTTCAAGGCAGGACATTCCAGACTGCTCGTAGTCACAGAGGCTCTTCAGAGGCGAGAGCTAACTCTCGTCCCTCTCTCGTCCCTCACTGGGATGGGCATCTAATAATTATCATTATTGTGATAGACATATCACAATAATGAGAATGATGTTGTACTTGAATTTATAAACCAGCATCTTAAATAACTACAGAAACTGGGAGTATTTGGAGTATTTTGGTATAGGCAGGTGCTATTAAGACAAGATTTGGTTTGTTTAGATCCTTAAGGTCTTAATATAATATATGCCATTTAGCAGATGCTTTTATCCAAAGCGACTTAGTGGTGACTGCATACATTTTTCAGTATATGTGGTCCCAGTGGGAATTGAACCCACAACCTAAGCGTTGTTAGCACCATGCTCTACCTACTGAGCCACACAGAACCAGAGTCTTCTCTTTTTATGTGTGTAATATGTATATGTTTTATCCATAGTTCTGGTCATGTTTCCCAACAAAGGCAGCTTCTGTGCGTGACTGAGCCAGTGAGAGCCAAAATGCCGTACTACTGCTAAATAGCCATGAGATAGAGCTGTCAAAGTCTAACCACATTGGCCAGCCAGAAACGGCACACTGCCCAGGCTAGACAAGAGGCTTGCAGAAACACAAACCCCATGCTGATCCCATTATATTATCAATGTCATCAATAGGCATGCAAAAACAAGCATTAGCAAACATGCAGTGTTAATAGCCAAAGGCTAATTTTCAACACCTGTACCAAATAAACTACCGAAAAAGAAAAGTATCCAAACATATAAACAAAACTAAATACATGCACAAACGCATTAGAAAAATAGCAATTCATAAAACAAAGCACAAGACAATGTAAATTGCATAATGAGAGCAACCATAGATATTTATAAAAACTACTAAAAAACTATTAAAAAGTTATTGTATAACCATTATTATTTATACCATTAATAATATATAAGAATGACTGAAATTACAGTATTATAAATTACTCTAGATGCCATTATAGCAATAAGCGGCTATTGATGTGATTTGTATTTGCCATCTTGACCCCATGTTACAGCATTTCTTTCCTGCAAAGATGACAATGCATCTGTTAAGACATCTCAAAAAATGTTTCTTCAGGTGCATATCTGCCATGTTTATGCACAAATCTGTGATAGAAGCAATCTGAGAAGAACGGATATTAATAGCCAAGCCATGCAAGATTAAATTACTGCATGACTGTTCAGAACCTTCCTCCACATAGGACACTGGAGTGCCACTGTTGGTAACACAACAAACATCTAAAATAATATGCTGTATGAGAACTGTGTATGAAACCTGACTTTGGAATGGTGAAATAGTATATATACTATGTTAATTTAAAAATGAATCATCCAGTAGTATTTTCTTTTCTTTTTGTTTTATGGAAATTTTCATAAATGGAATGCACAGTTAAGAGACAAAAACACTTCTGGAATCCAAAAGATGAAGGCAAAAGATGATTTGAGAGGATAAGACACGTCATTAGTTCAACATGCGCCACATGAATTTACATTATTTGCATAGCAGACTCCCATATTCAGGAACTTGGATAGCTTACATTTAATATGCAGTATTATTAATGTATACAATTCTATGTTTACTTAAGCAAGTCAAATTAAGTAGCAAGGGTACAACGGCAGTACAGCTAGTCAATCTTCTAAACTGCTACATGACAGAGCTGTCCCTTCAATTGTCCCTCAATTTCCAGTGATTCAAGAGTTAATTCCACTGTATAGCGTATAAATCATTGGGGAATATCAGTGCGACACAGAATCTACAATTCAGGTAAACACAGGCTTATCTAGTTTTTTTTCCCCTTTTAGGGACAGCAAGTTTGGGTTTATGGCATTTACGTGGAGGGTTAAGGCTGACCAGTCAGCAGCTGATTGGCTGGATGACTGAACTGCAGTAACCTTGATTTACAAGATTGTTCAAGTGGTTTTTCCACAGTCTGACAATCCCTCATGTCAGCTAAAACTCAGCCCTGTGTTTTTTCATGACCTGCACTCAACCCACTACAAAAGTATGAAAAAAGCACCCCAAACAAGACAATCTTGTTATGCAGGCAGCTAGACTGATGCTGCAAATATTTCTCCCACATCCAGCATCGTGCTTTTACATTCTTTAACAGTAAAACAGCAGATTCAGTGTTCAAATATGCCAGCATTGGCAATGTACAAGCCCACCACATTGCTACCCAGGCAGAATTTTTTCCAAGACACCCAAATAGGTCAAAATACAATAGATCTACTTCACGGCACCCTTAGCTCTGTTGTCTGGCAACAGAACAATAGTCTGAGGTTGTTTTCCTATTGTTCAGAGACTTCAGACAGCCAAGCCAGAAAGAGGAGACATTCAGGTTTCTGTGCACAGGAAAATAACTAGAGTAGCAATGGGAGAGATCTTCTGGAAAAAAACATGCTTAAATCATGTGCTCCCGCCCACAATATTTTATATTATTCACAATGATTACACTCACTGAACAGACAAAGGGTGAAGTATGCAAAGAATGCCACAGGCCTGTAATTTCAATGTTTGATTTATTGTAATGTACCATGTACATAGGAAAATAGTGTTTTTTTCTGTTATTCAAAAATATATAAGCTATATTTCATCAAACTGATATTTTGGTTGACTTCACTGATGAAAATGACAATGCGTGGATTTCATAAGGCAACATGATGCTTTTACATGTCCAAGGCGACACGACACGATGGAGCCAAACCTAAAAGGAAAAAAAGAAAGTCCTGCTCTGGGTGCAAGTGCTCCATGTACTTTAAGGATCTTCCTCACATGCAATTTCTCCAACATGATGGTTTCTTTAATGTGTATGAGCAAATGGATTACAACCCAAGCGATCCACTGAGTCTGCAATCTATTCTGTGAGGATCAGATATCACCCCCAGCAGTGATGTCCCCTGGTTAAACAGATTACACACTCTGTCCCTGCATGAAGTTCTACATGATACTGACATGACCAGGAAACTGCCATTAACTGGTATTTTTACCAATTTGTTTGGAGTTGAAATCCATTTTTAAAAATGGCAATATGTAGCTTAAAATGACAATAAATAGATTCCAACACCTGCAGAAAACTGGCAAGTAAGAATCATTTTCATTCTGCCACTGCTGCCCTAACGCAGTGATACAATAGCCTTCGCAATTCTAGTCCTGGAGAACTGCAGGGTATGCTGGTTTTCGTTGTTACTCAGCACTGTACGTGGTTTCTCGTTGTTGCTGATTTTAAATCGCGAAAAAAAACGGAATACCCTGTGGCTCTCGAGGACCAGGATTGATAACACTGCCCTAACAACTCCTGCCACCCCCAAGATTAATAATTTCCCCCAATAAAAAACAACTTATTTACAGATACATAAAGTTGATTCTATTTTCTCAGGGTTTTTTTAGAATGACCTAAAAATAATAACATAATAATAATAACTCAATTACTTTCTGTGTGTTAGATGCACATTCTTCCCTTTAGGAAAAACATTGATGATATTAATTGTATTTTGTGACCAGTATTTCAGACATTGAGATTAAATCTAACCACTATGCTCTTTTTCCTTCATTTGAGCAACAGGTTGAGGCTCTTGCTCACACACTTTTTCGTTCTTACACAATTATAAGCTTGAGTCATTTTAAAACAAGAAAACAGAAACTCCTGAATTTGCCACTCAAAGTCAGGGAAAAAGCACATCTTGGTTAGTATGAATCTGAGCCATAGTGTAAAGCTTCTGAGAAGTTATAAAATAGCTTTATACTTATACAACAATGGATAGCATCATATCAAAAGGAAACAATCAGCTGCCTTTTTCAAGTATAAATGTATAGCTTTTTCCTCTGGTTTTGTCTATGCCCCAGGGTATTACAAATTAAATGGTAGTAAACCAATGTAGCATAAAGACTTGTATTACTAAGTGAAAGGGACATTCACATAATGTAGCTGAATCACCTTCTTGGTGACAATAACCTACACCCCTTATACTAGAGCAACAGGTCTCACCCTGGGATTACAATGGGCAAAACAAATAGCTGTATGATGGCCATTCACAAGGCTGGTTATGAGAAGACAGAGATCCGGATAAAATGACAGTAGACTGTCCTGTTATAGCTATTGACAGGCAGGAACAGGTATACTGAAGCACCAAGAATAGAACACAATTGGACAATCTATTCATGGGGAAAATGGAGGCTGAAAAAAAAATCAGCCATCTCTTCAAAAAGTGTGTGCACCGGTAGTGCTCCACGGCAGGGCCGTGCTGAGGTGGCGGGTCATTTGGGATGCCGGCAGGTCAGCAGCTGGCCCGGACCAGCCTGCCAGCTCTCGGGCTCCGGTGCACCTTGGTGTGTTTAGACAGGTGGTCACTCCGAGCAAACTTCTTGTCGCACATCGGGCACTTGTAGGGTTTGACTCCCGAGTGGGAACGACGGTGGCGAGAGAGCTCATCGGAGCGGGAGAACCTGCCGGGGAGAGGAACCGGATTACGTCAACATCTGCTGTGCACACAGGGTGTTCCACGCCCATCCTGTCTCAATGTCCTGTTCACCTACCCCCCTTGAAAAGCACCTCGTGTCTGTCTATGAAAACAACACCCAACAACAGCTTGTGTTTTACAGCTAGATAAGGGATGTAAATGTACACTAACCAACCTGATTCGTAATTTATGGAATAACATGGCAGGTGATAATAATGAGGTGGCAGGTGATAATGTTGTCCTTTGAAAAGAGGTTCCAGAGATTCTACTATCTAGCCCTCTGCCTTTTCTTGAAGCACTCACTGTGACTTTTGTTTTAATTTGCTCCTGACCTCCCCAACGGTTTGTGTTTTGTTAAAAAGTTCAATAAAAACATTTAAAATATATACAGTACTGTGCAAAAGTTTTAGGCAGGTGTGATGAAATGCTGTAAAGTAAGAATGCTTTCAAAAATATACATTTTAATTGTTTATTTTTATCAATTTACAAAATGCAAAGTGAGCGAACAGAAGAAAAATCTAAATCAAATCAATATTTGGTGTGACTACCCTTTGCCTTCAAACCATCATCAATTCTTATAGGTACACTTGCAGTCAGGGATTTTGTAGGATTATAGTCAGGTGTATGATTAACCAATTATACCAAACAGGTGCTAATGATCATCAATTTCATATGTAGGTTGAAACACAGTCATTAACTGAAACAGAAACAGCTGTGTAGGAGGCTTAAAATTGGGTGAGGAACAGCCAAACTCTGCTACTAAGGTGAGGTTGTGGAAGACAGTTTCATGTCACAGGTCATACACCATGGCAAGACTGAGCACAGCAACAAGACACAAGGTAGTTATACTGCATCAGCAAGGTCTCTCCCAGGAAAATATTTCAAAGCAGACTGGGGTTTCAACAGTGGTGGGCCGTCAGGGCCTGCAAGGCCTTCTCTGCTGGCCTAAAAAATATCTGAATCACAGACTGATGTTAATTATATTTTGTCCATGAATACTTATTAAATAATTCCAAATGGTCTGTTCGCTTCCTTTCATAGCTGTTCCTTGTTGCGCTGCATCCAGACGTGTATTTTCATATTAAAGCATTTAACCAATCACATTTCAGCCATCATTTGTTGCCAGGGTCAAATAAATCTGCCTGGAGGCCTTCACAATCAGTTCTGCAGGCCCTGTAGCATAAAATAAGTGTTGATCATACTGTTGCTTCAACCAATCAGATTTTGAGTTGGGGACACGAAGGCCTTCTAGAAGGCCTAGGTAACGTCAGCGTATTCACACCCTTTGATTGGATAGTCAGAGAGTGTCTGACTATGATGTAATGTGATTGGTTAAATGCTTTAATATGAAAATACACGTCTGGATGCAGCGCAACCAGGGGAACAGCTATGAAAGGAAGCGAACAGACCATTTGGAATTATTTAATAAGTATTCATGGACAAAATATAATTAACATCAGTCTGTGATTCAGACATTTGAGCGGACATTTTCAGCCCTAAAACGAATACAGAAATACGACAGGGCAGGCTCGACTTTCAGCATTAGCCGATGGCGATAGAAAAGGACTTCTTGATGGAACTGAAACACACGGATAATCTGTACGACAGAGTAATTGAACTCTTTTTGAGGAAAGAAAGGAGGATGGATTTTGTGTACAAATAATAAGGATTTTTGGTGAGTAAAATGTTGCTATTTTCCTAAATAATATTGCAATTTTATGAGGTTATTATTGATTATTTTTATGTGTGTCGCAGCTGTAGCACCCCGGGTTTGTTTCTTCAGTAAAGGCATTTATTCTGGATACACGAGTTATCCATCTTCGATGCAACGGCAACGGGTGTCTGTTCGGTTTGTTTTTGCACTTTGTTTATTTATCTTTCTTCAGTCATGCTTCATTCTCGTTCTGTTCCACGTCTGTCATTGTTCCTGTTCGAGTTCCTCTCCTTGTCTTGTCATGCACTTCGGGAAATTCTTATGTTTCGTTTTTTTAGGGAGGAGGAGGAACGCATAAAGAAATCTGCGTGCGAATAAAGCGGAACGTGAGAAGCGTGAGATGGGACGAGAGAGAATGACAGCGATAGTTAGAAGCGTGAGATAATTAGTGATTAGTAGTGTTAGTAACTTAATCTAAATCCCTAATGTTAGTAGATTAGTACTATATACATCTAACTAATATATACAAAGTGTAATTAGAAAGTAAGAAGGAAGTAAAACGAGATTAGAGACGAAGACGGAAAAACCGAAACATAGAATTTCCCGAAGTGCATGACAGAACGAGAATGAAACATGACTGAAGAAAGATAAATAAACAAAGTGCAAAAACAAACCGAACAGACACTCAAAACATAACAATAAGATGGCTTTTATAGCCATAAAATAGTTGGGGGGTGGATTGATTCAGACGGAGCACTACTGAAGGCCTAGGTGTGAAATGCACGGCCCGCCACTGGGTTTCAAGATGTGCAGTTCAAGCTCTTTTGAAGAACGTTGAGGCCCGTAGACGCAGTGGTCGGCCAAGGAAACTTAATGCAGCAGATGAATGACACATCATGCTTACTTCCCTTCGAAATCGGAAGATGTCCAGCAGTGCCATCAGCTCAGAACTGGCAGAAACCAGTGGGACCCAGGTACACCCATCTACTGTCTGGAGAGGTCTGGCCAGAAGTGGTCTTCATGGAAGAATTGCGGCCAAAAAGCCATACCTCCGACGTGGAAACAAGGCTAAGCGACTCAACTATGCACGAAAACATAGAAACTGGGGTGCAGAAAAATGGCAGCAGGTGCTCTGGACTGATGAGTCAAAATGTGAAATATTTGGCTGTGGCAGAAGGCAGTTTGTTCGCCGCAGGACAGCAGGAGGACAACAACCCCAAACATACAGCCAATGTCATTAATAACTATCTTCAGTGTAAAGAAGAACAAGGAGTCCTGGAAGTGATGGTTTGGCCCCCACAGAGCCTTGATCTCAACATCATCGAGTCTGTCTGGGATTACATGAAGAGACAGAAGGATTTGAGGCAGCCTACATCCACAGAAGATCTGTGGTTAGTTCTCCAAGATGTTTGGAACAACCTACCTGCCGAGTTCCTTCAAAAACTGTGTGCAAGTGCACCTAGAAGAATTGATGCTGTTTTGAAGGCAAAGGGTGGTCACACCAAATATTGATTTGATTTAGATTTCTCTTCTGTTCATTTACTTTGCATTTTGTTAATTGATCAAAATAAACTATTAACACTTCTATTTTTGAAAGCATTCTTACTTTACAGCATTTTTTCACACCTGCCTAAAACTTTTGCACAGTACTGTATATACACAAAATACAACTTTTTCCACTGGGGAAACGCTAACTAAAGCGCACGCAACAATAACTCACCTCCAACCACAATCTGGCCAGGCACATGTGTATGGCTTCTCCCCGGTGTGCCGGCGGAAGTGGGCCTTAAGGTGGCTGCTTTTGGTGTACATCTTCTCGCAGCCCGGGTGGGAGCACTTGTGGACGCGCTGCATCTCCGGTGGGGCTTTGGCAGCCCGTGGCGGGATGGCTTTGACAAGACTGCCACCGGGAACCCCCAGTGTCCTCACCGTGATGGGCAGGGGCGCGATTTTCACATATTTTTGGTCCTGGCCCCCTGCCTCGCCCATCACAGGCACGAGTGTAGCGGGTGACATCTGCGGCAGCAAGGTAAAATTCTGGCTGCCGTGAACACCAAGCACCAGGTGCGCCACCTGGAACCCGCTGCCACCGCCTGTCTGAGGGGCGGGCTGGGTGGGTGGGGGTGCGAGTTGCAGGGGTTGCAGCTGAAGCACCACGGGAGCACCTACCAGGACTGGAGATGCTGAGGTAGCAGATGGGCCCGGGCTCTGTGACGTGGGGGCTTCTGGGACAGAACTGGCCCCCGGTGAATCAAGTCTGCTGGGGGTGGAGGGATTTTTTGGGGGGCTGGCTTCCAGCTGGTTTTCAGGGTCTAAAAGACCATCTTTGACATGCTCCATCTTTTCCCGTAGGAACTCCTCTATTTCCTCAAGGGTTGGGGAGAAGTTACTGGGGAGCCTGGATCTGAAGTCCGGCAGCCTGGGTGTCAGGCCCCCACTAGGCCTCTCCTCGCTGCCCACCGTGGAGGTGAGATAGAGGCGCAAGAGGCTCCCATCCTCCCCCAGCTCAGGGCTGACACTTGCCCCCGCATCCTGAGACACTGGGCTGGGGCAGGAGGCCGAGCTGGATCCCTCACTGCTCTCACTCTCCCCTTCCTCCACAAAAGCCAAGGCTGCCAGGGCATTGTCCTTATAGGGCAGCACAACACTCTTGTAGGTACCTGCCAGCGGCACCCTTGCCAATGCCCTCAGTGAGTCATTGCCAATGGTCAACACTTCTCTGTCACTTACTGAGACCATTGGCATCCAGTTAGGAGTCCACTATGCTGGGTCAGGCCTAATACAGATATTTTCAGGTGGCAAAGTCCCACCAAAAAAAATAAAAAATAAAAAATGGAAACAGAAATGACAACACAGCACTTTACCTGCAAAGAAAGAGTGCACAGTTAGGCATTGAACAGCGTCTGTAATATAAACATCGAACAAAAGGTTCGGAAATTTGTGTTTGGTAGATTATTTCTCTGTTGTAACAATGCTTCTTGGCAATAAATTGTATACCGTTGGAAAGCCTGTTTATTTCCCTTTTAAATGGTGCCCCATTTGTAAGGAACATGCATTTGTGGGATGAGTAGCACAGCTGAGTATGTGGGTTGCGCCCATGAAAATTTTTACAAATCTTCTCTGCCAATGCCAAACAGCTTATTCTGCTGTTGCTATTGACTCGTTTTGAGCTTCCGGTACCCCCAGGTGCTGACAATCAGGTGCCTGATTGGCAGCACCTGTGAGCATGGGCCCTGCTACAGTGGTCAATTGGTGTCTGCTCCAAGAATCGGCATGCCACGTTTGTCTGATCTCGATAAGGCCCGTGCGATAGGGCAACTTCAAGCTGGTGTTCCGCAAAAGCAAGTTGCGGCATTATTTGGAGTGAGCCCTAGTACCATCTCCAAACTGAAGGCCAAGTTCCATGAAACGGGGGATGTCAGAGACAGACCGCGAAGTGAGCGTCCCAAGAAGACGACACCCCAAGAAGACCGGTTCCTCACCCTTTCAGCACTTAGGAGCCGTAGGCTGTCTTCTACAGATTTGCAGTCAAGGTTTGCAGGACGATATGGCACACGGCTCTCGGCCCAGACAATCCGGAACAGACTGCCCGCAGCCAATCTCCGGGCTTATAGGGCTGCCAGGAGGCTTGCCATGACTGCCCTTCACCATCAGGCCCGTTTGCGCTGGTGTCGGCAACACCTGCACTGGAACCTGAACCAGTGGAGGAACGTTATGTTCAGCGATGAGTCCAGATTCTGCCTACGGAAGTTGGATCGTAGGGTCAAAGTGTGGAGAAGACGGGGAGAACGCTATGCTGATTGCTGCACCGATAGAGTAACACCTTTTGGTGGAGGCAGTGTGATGGTGTAGGGCGGCATCTCCATCACTGGAAAAACGAGGCTTGTCATCGTTGGAGGCAATCTCAATGCAGAGAGATATCAAGATGAGATTCTGCAACCAGTGGCAATCCCATATCTCCACAGTCTGGGACCGAACTCCATCCTCCAAGATACGCTCGCCCCCACAGAGCAGGGTTTATCAGAGACTACCTCCAGAATTTGGGTGTAGAAAGAATGGAATGGCCTGCCAACAGTCCTGACCTCAACCCAATTGAACACTTGTGGGATCAGCTTGGGCGTGCTGTTCGTGCTAGAGTGACCAACACAACCACGTTGGCTGACTTGCGACAAATCCTGGTTGAGGAGTGGAATGCCATCCCACAGCAGTGTGTGACCACGCTGGTGACCAGCATGAGCAGGAGGTGCCAGGCTGTTGTGGCTGTGCATGGTTCTTCCACACGCTACTGAGGCTCCTGACTGTTTGTTAAATTAATACATTGTAAAATTGCCAATATGTCTTGTTTCTTCCTTGTTACTGATAGACTTCAATCATCCAATCCACCAATCATCCAATCCACCAAACAAGAGTCAATAGCAACAGCAGAATAAGCTGTTTGGCATTGGCAGAGAAGATTTGGCAAATTTTTCATGGGTGCAACCCACATACTCAGCTGTGCTGCTCATCCCACAAATGCATGTTCCTTACAAATGGGGCCATTTAAAAGGGAATACAATTCCAACGGTATACAATTTATTGCCAAGACATTGTTACAACAGAGAAATAATCTACCAAACACAAATTTACGAACTTTTTGTTCAATGTTTATATTTTTTGTCATTCTGAAACAAGTTCTCCTAGGTCATAAAAATCCCAATTTAATTACATGATATATTACTCATTGAATAGCCATTTTTAACTTCTGATATATTATTGTAGCTAGGGTATGGCACGCAATGTGATTTGATTATCCCTGTTATATGATAGATGCACCCTGTCAATGTGGTTACTGGGATGAACAAAAGTTCATAATGAAAATGAAAAACACCGTAAAACATGACAGCCATTAGCTCTCAGACCGCGTGAAAAACACCACCACCCTTGCAACGTGACCAAAAGCTGTGTATTTAGTTCGCACCAACCCCTTCCTCGTGTCATTGGTCTATATAAACCAGCAGTACCAATTTCCAAGACTCTAATTGGTGCCTCTTGTTGTCAGTCTTGACTTGAACTTTAAATGCTGTCAGTCCTCAAAAAATACCAGTTAAAGTTAACGTTAGGTACCTGCCTAGTTCAATTTAAAGAAAGTTGTTACAGATATAAAATGATTTATTGAACCTACTCGGAAGATGACTGAAATTAAACCTCTGTATAATGCAGCGTATTAATGAAATTTACGGTCCCATAACCACGAAAAGCTAAACGTAGCAACATGAAATATTTGGTTGCATTTGCTTCATTTTGGGCTATATTTATGTTTCCGGGATATTAGTTTGCTATTAGGTGGCAACGTTGTGTCGTGTATTGCTTTAGCGAAAATAACTTTTTCAAATACATCGTTTATTTTGTATTTGCTGCGATAGCTAGGCAGATAACTGTTTAATGCAATTATTTTAAATACACTTTAATACAAAACTAGTTCGCTAGCTAGCGAACAAGTCTGTATTCATTTCGACATTGTTTTTACAACTTGAACTAACTCACGTCGTTGGGAAGCTTGCCAAATTTCTATCTTGCAACGTTGTGCATGTAGTTATGACACGATAGCTAGCTAGCTAGTGTCTGGTAGCTTGCAAGCTACATGGCCAAAGTACGTGCCCACTTTTCATATGTTATTAGCTAGCAAACTTAGATAAAGTAGCGATCAACGATTTCACAATTAGCTAACATTAGCTACCTATCTATCGGACAATGACTTGTGCGATGTAAGGACTTGTATCCCATTTGAAATTTGCACATGTTTAAAATACATAATTGCACACACAAGTCACGAGCAAGCTGGAAAACTTACATAATTAGCAGGCTGCCTAGCATGGTTGCAAAAATAATTAATGTGTAATGTTTTGTCAAACATGTTAGCTCCCAAAGTAACGAACGGGAATCGATATTGTCCACTTACCTTAAAAAGAGGTTATTTCCCTTAACCATATTCCTCGAAGCTCTCTTTTCAGTTATTGTTATTAAAAACGAAACGTCGTCCTTTCCACAGTTCCATGTTGGCATTCTATCACGATGCAGGACCCATCACATGACTGCAATGCATTGTAGCCAGGGGCTCGGATCCAATTGCACCGTTATGATTGGTTATCGAAGGGGAGGCTCGACCTATTGTGTGAGGTCCTATTGGTTTGCTTCGAAAAGGCACACGTTAAGGCTTATGAAGACGTCACCTGCTCTGTTTTCTCTTTCACTCGCGTGCTACTCATTATTTTATTCACTAAATAATTGGTGTCATCAGAAGCACAAGCGAGATACCGTTAAGCCCTTGTCAAAATTTAAACTTGGCCGTGAGGGCGCGCATCTCCATATTTATTTATTTTAAGAAACTACTAGTTTCAATCCTCTAGGAGACAATCGCGTTATGAGAATGGCCATTTTTCATCTATACAAGTAGATGATGTGGCAACATTCACACCCTTGTCTCATTGCCCGTTGTTGGTGATTATTAAATATATACTTTTATACATCTAGTATTAAAGTAATGGAATCCCAATTTATATATGTTTTAATACTACGCTTACATTTTTCAAGCATGGGTAAGATTGTAAATTCATAAATCAGAAAAAAATCAGGGACAAAACAAATCAGATACTTTCACTTTTTACAAATGATGTTTGATTTACCCTGCATTTAAATAAACAGAATGAGCTGATGAGGTACACCCTCCCAAATAAAAGCGGTGTAATCCAAGCCATGTTTAAGATTTCCCATTTCAATCTCCCCATGCATACACACACTAATGACACTTGTATTTAATAGCCCTCCAATTACTACAAAACAGATCTAATCAAGAAATTGTTGCAGGTAATTGGTTCCCTTTGCATACAACACTCTCCTCAGTTTGCTCCAGAAGCCATGAAGTAAGTGCCTACAATGAGGAAATCAATTTGCCCCACAACCCTGGTAATTTGTAACACTCATTAAAAAAACAACATGAATATTCACCAATTCATTGTTATAATTTCCAATTAGCATCACTTGACAGAATAACTTGACAGTGAAAACAAAGAATCCTCTTGGATGAAACAATACTCAATTTTAAACACAGAGTAAACCTTTATTCTATATCTTAAAATATAACATTCAAAGAGATATTCAACAAAAATGTATTATTCTGTATTTCAATCAAATGGCAAGGAAACAGCGGCAAGGGAAAACTCCCTTGGTGGAACAATTAGGAACGCATTTCATTTTCTTACTTCATAGAATCAAAATGGATTTATGGAAAATACTGTATAATGTCAGATAAAAAACAACAACTCTAAAGCTTAATTAATTGACTCTGAAGCTCTTAATTAATTACAAATAAAAGAGACAATAATTGATTCCATAAGTATTCACCCCACCTTGATAGAAGCACCATTAGCCTCAGTTACAGCTGTGAGTCTATTTGGGTAAGTCTCTACCAGCTTTGCACATCTGGACACTGCAATTTTCACCCATTCTTCTTTACAAAATTGCTCCAGCTCCATCGGGTTGGATGAGGACCGTGGTTGAACAGCAATTTTCACATTTTAAAAAGATTAACATTTTCCACAGATTCTCAAGAGGATTGAGGTCTGGGCTTTGACTGGGCCACTCCAGGACATTTTTAGTTTTTAAACCACACCAATATGGCTTTTGCTGTATGCTTTGGTTTATTGTCCTGCTGGAATATAAATATTTTCTCAAGTCCCAGTTCTCTTGCAGACTGCCACAGGTTTCCCTCCAAGATTTGTCTATAACTTGCTCCATTCATTTTGCCCTCTATTCTGACAAGTTCCCAGCTACCATGTTTCACAGTAGGGATAGTGTTCTTGGGATGATGCGCAGTGTTAGGCTTGTGCCGAATGTTGACGCCAAAAAGGTCAATCTTGGTCTCATCAGACCATAGAATCTTCCTCCACTTGGTTCACATGCCTTCTGGCAAACTCCAGGCGAGTTACCCTCTCATAAAGCTCAGATGTGTGAATCACTCAGGCTATTGTTGTCCCATTGGGCTATGGAAGACTAACTCTGTCAGAGTTGCCGTAGGCCTCCCTAACAAGTGGCCTTCTCGCACGGATGGTCAGTTTTGGAGGACGGCTTGTTCAAATTCATAGTTGTGCCATATTCTCTCCATTTCTTTATGATGGACTTAACAGTGCTCTGGGAATATTCAAAGTCTTTGAAATCTTCATATATCCTTCCCCTGACTGGTGCTTTTGAAGAACCCTTTTTTGGATTTTCTTTGCATGCTATTTCGCCTTCATGATAAAGCTCTTGTTTGGAAATGCACTAACCAACTGTGGGACCTCTCACAGACCGGTGTATTTAATTTGAAGTCATTTGAAACACCTTAATTGTACATAGGTGGACTCCAATCAAATAATTATGTGAACTCTGAAGACAATTGATTGCACCAGAGTTTAGCAAAAGGACTGAATACATATGGGATCAATTATTGTCTGTTTTTATTAGTAATTTCAAAAAAAGCTTTACGGTTATTTTTTATTTGACATTATTGAGTATTTTGTGTTGATCAGTGGCAAGAAATCCCAATTAAATCCATTTGGATGCCATGAAGTAAGAACATGAAATGTGAAAAATGCCAGCAGTAAATACTTGTTATACCCACTGTAATAGTGTGTACTGTCAATTTATGTATATTATATAATTAGTTTACACTACACACTTATACTCTGTGAAACAGCTCATGAGGTATTCTGTACATATTTGATGCAAAGGAATGTGGCAGTGAAGCACACACATCAGTTTTCAATACTGGACCGGCCATGCATGCTGTTTATTCATCATCTGGTCACTTTTATGATTTAGTTGCAAAGTAGATGCATGTTACATATTATCCACATCTAAAATTGTTATATACTTAACACCACTTCCTTAACCAATCTGTCACACTTCATCCTACCACTAGGAGCCCCCCTCTGCAATAGAACACATCTCTCACATTCTTGAATATGGTGAAGCTCAGTATTTTGGAATGAAGATTAGGCTTTGCAATAGAGCGGAGCATACATATACCTTTGAGTTAGGCCTACGGTGTGTCTTTGTACCTCAGCCAGTTTCTCACTCTCTGCAACATCACACCTGACCAGAAATCCAGTAGAGGTGGGACAGTAGTTTTACGTGCCTGGTGATGTGGCAGCTGTTGACAGTATTTTGAGGTGGGCATACCATGAGGACTCTCTAGAGCAGTTAATTACCCCCTATTTACTCAGTTCTAGACCATACTTGCGAAATGACAGCCAGCAATACAAATCCTCATTAAAAAACATCTTGTGGTTTAATCCATGGCTAAGAAACATATCTATATCATGTACAGTACACAACTGGTTTATTTCAATAATTTCTATAGGCTACATGAAGAAGCATGTTTTCTTGCTCACAGAATTATGTCCTAACAAGAGGGCTGTGTGACTTATGAACACACATATCCGCAGATACAACATACCTAGAGGCAAATGGATAATCTGTATATTTGAATACATGTGGAACTTTTGCTCCCTAGTCAAGACAGCCTCCAAGCAATGCTATGCAAATAAAACGGTCTCTGATCCAGAAGTCAATAGTGCAGCTATGAGCACCACCTGGTGGTCATGTATCATTGGAAGAGGAACAGAAAACGAAATGCAGTAATGTTCTTAATGACAATGCTGATTTAAGTATAAACAAATAAACTACTACTGTACTTGATTGAATGTGACATTGTAAGCATTTAATGTTTTTTTTAATAACTCACAATATAAATACACAGTTGGTAATGTTTGCCCTAATAAATACAGATATAACCTTAAACCAGAAAAAGAACACAGTCAAGAGGTTGCAGTACAAAGAGTAAACATTCCAGGCATCTGCCAGACATTAGGTGTTAAAAACTATGGATATTGCAGCACATTTTCAAATAGGTTATAAATTAATCTTCATAATCTTCCAGAACTACATATTTCTTTGAAGACTCATGTTGCTTTGGTTTTCATATCTCATATTGACCGTGATGAGAGACATTCAGTGCAAGAGCCTACCTTTACCTTCACAATTAACCGTCACATACTTTCTAAATAAATTATTTTCATTGTCTTTTAAACAGAAAATTTAAACATATACAACAAAATATAAAGCTGTTTAGAAAAGGAAAGAAAAAAGCATACCCTGTTCCCAGATTTGGATAAAAAAGTTGTGTATCATGTAACTGTGCAATCCGATTTCAGCTGCCTGAAGAAAGGTACAAAGTGATGCACATCTCAGGATGGACTGCATTAATATTCAAATGACTCTACATAGATAAAGAGGACGCTGTTCACTTTCTTCCACAGCATTTTTATAAAATCATTAAATGTTCATAGCTCAAGGACAGTGTTATTCCAGCTGAAACAACTACCAGAACATTGGGTCTAAAGTCTCTCTATGCAAATATTGTGTATTGTGTAAAGGCCAGAGACCCGAATGAAACAGTTTAAGAGCATGTGATATGTATGGTGTAATTCTTTTAAATTTCAGTTTTCTGCTACCGTACCTTCAACACTGACAAATTCACAACATTCCCTTAAAGCATTGCTCACCATTCAAAGACAATATAGTAGTCACAATTTCACTTTGACTCAGAAAACAAGAACACTGCAGAAAGAAGATAACTTTCAGCACTCTCAGATAACCGCAGTATCTTGTCATATAACATTGTTTCACTATATGTAGATTGTATGTGTGTAATTGTTAGTAATAGTGCCATCTCACCATCAATAAAAATGTCATATCCCTAGCTGCCCCATACAATGCACACAAACAAAAATGACAAATAGCCTTCATAAATTTTTTTCATAAACAAGCTTTGTAGAAGATCAAATTGATTTGCACAGGCTTGTTTCTGCCTTCTAACATCACATATACATCTGTATTATAGCATCATGGGCAATTTGTACAGCTCAACTATTGTTTATGTGATTAAAAATAGTACATATGTGCCAGATATATTATTATTGCATCAATGCATATTAAGACTGTAAAAGGCTCAGTTCAAGTCTTCCCTTTATTGCTTGTGAATCACGTTGTCTTTTGGGAATATATATATATATATATATATGTGTGTGTGTGTGTGTGGGTGTGTGGGTGTGTGTGTGTTAGAGCTGTGATGAGGCACCTCTGGTGTTGAACATCAAATATATTTTCAGATAAGAAAGCTCCTGCATCGAGGCAATACATAAAATAGTATTTTGTGTCAGATTATTTGCATATTAGACTTATGGGAATAAATATTCCTCCTAAATTTCTCAGCCACTTTACATGAAATATTTTTCATTAAACATTATAAACATAAGCATTTCATTTAAAAATACCATCTACTGGGTTTTGGGAAAAATACATTGGTCTACATGGCACACGTACTTGCAGTATCATATTTAAGATCATATATATATATATATGTATACACATCAAGATGTGATGGTGGGCCATAAGTCATTTGACAAGCCTTCACTTATAATTTAAAAAAGCCTTGTTAAAAAAACTATTTGTTTCCCCCCTGAGATAATATAACAAGACATTTCCAACACTTCTAAGAGATTTTCTAAAGGCACTCCTGGAATTGCATCCCATTACATTCAGTAAATGTGGCTGCATTAACCGACCCACATGAAAAAACGGAAGTAGCCATTCGTGAAATAGACAGTAACTTCTACCACACCGCAATAAATCAATAAATCACCAGGTGAGGAACATGAGGGAGCAAAAGGATATCATCCACCTTTCTCTTTCTGTATTCATTTCTATGCCAGTAAGGAACATTTCCAGCGCACCAAATATAGTACACTTTTGTCAATGTTATACACTAACACCCCAACCACCTCCACCCTCCCCCTGCTATCATGATAAGAACTTTGGTCTTATTAGTCTGGGGGAACATAATGGATGAATGTTTATACTACAACATCAGCCGTACTTTTTTCTTTCTTGTTTTCATATTTCATAGTTTCCACCAATACATCTTGTCACGCTTGATAGACACGATAGTCTGGTATTTACATATCTTTAATTTTGCATATGCTGGATAGTTACTGAGGCAGCAAAAAAGCTTTAAACAGTTCAGAGAATTGTTTATTCAATAGCAAAATGCTTTCAATTTCCCGAAATAATGTGGCTATTTAATGCGCCCCAGGTAAGGCTCAGACTGCAGTGCTCTTCTGTAAAAACCTGACTGGCAACTTTTTAAATCAGAGACCAGTTGCTTAACAATTATGCCAAACACAGTTGCTGTTCAGTATCCATGAGTGGAAATCTGTTGGAGTTTTAAACTGGTCCATCATTGTCGCTCACAATGATGTCTCTACAGTGGGAGAGGCTAGGGTATCAAATCCAATACAACAAAAGCAACTTGTGGCAATCTTTTTTCCTATACCTTCCAACCATTTGCACTTACTCTAGAACTAAAAGAGGAAAATCTCTAAGAGTATAAAAGTCTGTAATGACAGTGGCCAAAACACTTAGCTCTGGACTGGAGGCTTGGTCTGGGGTCAACCCAAAGCTGACACCCTGGTGTCATATCCTTGAGGGAAACATCTATACCTGAACTCTCCTGAAACATTACAGCTGTATGTGAATTTACCCAAATTAGGCGGTGCACTAGATAAACCCGTCACATGAGTTTCCTCTTTTCCCCCTTTCCTTTTGTATTATATGAAAGCACTTTAGAACCCTTAACCCTTTTTTGTTGTTGTTGACATAGTCAAGTGCATAATTATCTAATTAATTATTTAATGTAAACATTGTACAGTCAACTAAATCCTTTCTTTGTTTGAAAAACAAAGAAATATGGGTTGGTTGGGGTGATGATGAACTGTCCTTCTCAAACTCTGAGGCCCAAATGGCCATTCAGGGACTCGGCCCTGCTGTCCCCTCGCACCTTCATGTCAGCCCTGTCGAAGATCACCCTGCTGGAGACGTAGATGGCCAGCAGGCTAAAGGCGGAGGCACAGGCCATGTAGGAGGTCACGCTGCGGGTGAGCTGCACGATGAAGCCCATGAAGAAGGAGGGCAGCACCTGGGACAGAAGGTAGGCGCTGTCCAGGATTGCCATGTCCAAGCACATCCCCCGGGAGCATCCCTCCGGCACCGGGGGGGCAGGCGGGGCGATGAGGGGGCTGTCCAGGGGAAGGGAGACGTATATACCCTGCGTGGGAGTGGCACCCAGCCCGGGTGGCGAGGACCCTGGGCCTGGCACCCCACCAGGATGCCCGTGGCTGTAGTGTTGTTGAATCAATTTCTTCTCATATGCCCCTTGGTCCTCTAACACACGTGAGCCAGAACATGGGAAAAACACCTGAAAGGAGGAAGTTGTATTTGTTTTATTTGTTACATTTGTCTATTAGAATGCATTGCTCTAGTAAGGGCTGCTCTCTAACAAATGATCCTAGTTTACCATAGAAGTATTAAGTAACATGTATATGTAATTGAAAATGTCAATATATATTATGATTTCTGGATGTCAAGCAATATTTGAAAACTAAATTTGGCTAAAGTGTTGGACAAACCCAGCACACACCAAATCTTTGTCCCTGGTTTATAAATGCGTGGTGCTTACAGTCACATACTCTCCTTTGGGTTTGAATTTCTCACACACCCTGCTCTGGTGTTTACAGAGTTTATTTTCAGCAAAATTATCTATTTAGCTAGCTTTGAACGGGTTAAGGAATTGTGTAATGATATCCACAACTTGTTTAATGGGGGAAATCCTAACATTACTGACATTGTGAACCAAGACTGGTAAAACCTGTACAAAACGGGTTGTTGAAAAGGATGATACAATCAACAAAAGAGAAAATCAACTGCATTTTTGTCTTTAACATACACCTTTAGCCCGGGGTTCATTTTTCTTTTTACATAATGTCCACTTATACAGCTGGATACTTACTGAAAGAGCTCAGGTTAAGAAAACTACTCGAGGGAACAATAGCATAGGCCCACCCAGAATACTCTGTTCCCTAACCACTAGTCCACAATGCTGCCATGATCTGTAACACATAGTTAAAACTGCGAGAATCTATAGCCTCTGTTTCCTGGCAAGGGGAGCACCCACCTGCTTGTCGGAGTGGTAGAGGCAGGCGAGCGTGTAGGGCAGGATCTGCAGGGTGCTGAAGGTGTAGCCGGTGGCCGCGGCCATGAGGGTGACCAGAGACAGGTTGTGGGATAAGCTCATTACCAAGGTGGCGAGTGCCAGGACAGCTATGCTGCTCAGGTAAATGGCTTTCATGCCGACGCACCTCACCAGCCTGTCCATCAGCAAGGAGAAAACCACTGAGGTGGAGCACTGCAGGAAGAGGCCCAGGCTTCCCATGCGCACACCTGGGGACACACAAGTTTACACAGGACGACCACTGTCACTCTGATTAAACCAGGTTTAACACAGGCCATGTTCCAAAACGCACACGCTTACACTGTCTCGAATGTTCACCAGTTGGGAGCTTCCATTTATTGATTTATTTTAATTTGTCTCAGATTTTTTCCCCGTTTTTCTCCTAATTTAGTGGCCAATTATACCTCTATTTATTTCGATTTGCCCTCCCCACATGGGTCCGCCGCTCGTCTCTATGAGCTCAAGCTGATTCTCTGAGGGCAGCGAACTCCGCTCTCTTCGAGATGGAATTCGCCCACCCACGTTCTGGAAACACCCATACGTGCTTCACGGCGAACTCGAGCCGGCTCACCCTCCCCCTGAGGCGGACAGCCAAACGCCGCCCCCGATCAGGGCTCTCCACCAGGGCTGGTCTGGTACAGTAGCGGGTTTCAAACCGCAACTGTGACAGGCAGCTCACACTCGTATCGGACCAGCCAAAATACACGTGTGTTAGACCGCTACGCTATCGGGGCCCCCTGGTAGCTTCCATTTTCAAAAAAGTTCTAAAATCTGAAGTACATGAATGCAAGTATGCATCAAAGTTCCCCAGCTGTGTTCTCACATATGTGGGAGGACTGAAAATCATGCATTGAAGCATTCCATATCAAGAAGCCCTTGCTCCAGACAAAGGAGAACGCAGCAATGGAGGACTCTGCATATAAATATTAGTGGTAAACTAGATTTGGTTTTCTTGACATACATAACTAGAACATTTACTGGAAATACTTACTTGAAATAAATCAATGCATTTGATAAATGCAGCCAATATACAGGTAACTGTCAAAATAAAGGAAACACCAATATAAAGTGTCTTAATAGGCCGATGAGCCACCACAAGCCACCAGAACAGATTCAATTTGCTTTGGTATAGATTCTACCAGAGTGGACCTAAACCATGCCAGGGAAATGGAAGCCCACACCATAACTGAGCCGCCAGAACCCTAATTTAATCCTTTATTTTGGCAGTTACCTGTACATATACCATACTTTTGGTTGTGTATGGGTATGGGGTATGCCCTTCCAACCTGTAAATTGGCAGATGGCATACCTGCCACCCCAATAAAGTCAAGGTTCATGGCATTGTGGGGGTACTAAGGTTCATTCCAAATCTAACCAATTTTATTTATACTACACACATACTTGGCAGTATTTACTAATCAGCATGCTTGACTGTACTTGATACCAAGGGCAAAATAACTTATTATGCAAGTATGTGATTTGGAACATGGCAGTGAGGATTTTGTGAGACTGAAATGTATTCTGATATATATTCAGCATACTCCTCGATCCTCGTCATCTATGCTATCATAAATGTGTTTTCTATTGGCTGAAGAACAGAGGAATAATACAACAAAGCGCTAAGGAAGTAGACCTCTCCTCCATCTTCTGTGTTAACCACTTTATGGAATGGACACAACAATCACTAAGCCACAGCCCAGTCACACCCGATTTTAACCACAGCCTAGTCACACCCAATTTGAACTCAATACACAAGGCCACACTCGTTTGCTAAACCACACCTCCTTCACGGAGCCATACCCAATACACAGAGCCCCTCTCCATTTTCAAGACCACTCCCCTTTCACCAACCAACACACATTCACAGAGCCACCTCACCTTCACAGAACCACACTACAACCACAAGCCACAGCCAATAGAGCCACAATCAATTTGTAGGGCCATACCCTCATCATATTGACGTCTCCCCTCAGAGCCTAGTTCGGCAGTAGGCACCCCATGGTACAGTCCCTCTCCTACAAAGTCTGTGTAGAAGAGTAGGAAGGACATGAGCCCCATCCAGCTGAACAGCTCGGCCACAAAGAGCCGGCGGATGACCAGGGGCACATGCTTGTACATGTGATGCAGCTGAGGCAGCAGGGAGAGGCAGCCTCCCAGGACCAGACGCAGATGCTTTGGGCGGGGCAGGAAGAGGCGGGGACAGCATATGCTGGACTTAGGGGTAGGGCCAGCTGAAGAACTCCTCTTCTTGGACACCTCCTCTGCTTGCTGCTCCTCGGTGATGAAGGCGGTGGTCAGAAGACAGAAGAGGAAGATGAGTGTGAGCAGGGCATATATGAAGGCCTCCTGCCCACCTATGTAGATGGCCAGGGCTCCGGTATTCCAGTCCACAATGGGTAGGAGGTAGCCCACACAACCGCCTATGCTGATCATTAAGGAGTAGATGGAGAAGGCCTGCCGGCTCTCCTCCTCGCCTGGGAAGAGGTCGGACACCAAGGCTTCCAGGGGTGTAAAGCAGGCCTGGCCACAGAATTCTATCAGGCAGATGCCGACCACCAGCAGCAGCATCTCCAGGAAGTGGAGTTGTGGGGCCAGCAGGGCAGCCAGACGTGAGGCATGGGGGATGATCAACAAGCTGAGCAGCACGCCCACGCAGAGCACCCAGATGAAGGGCCGCCGCCGCCCAAAGCGCCCTCTCCACCTGTCGCTGGCAGAGCCGATCATGGGCACGAACACCAGCCCTAGAACCGGTCCCACTCCTGACACCAAAGAGAAATGAGATCAGGTTAATCAGTGGTATATTAACCCCACCAAGGAAGCACATCCCATTTTCACACCTGCTAAATCTTTAACTACAGTGGATAACCTTAGCACAAATAATAATATGAGAGCAACTTGGCCTTCAAAAAAGACTAAATAAAGGATATCCAACAGTGCTAGGAGAAAGAGATAAAATAAATGTGTGGCTATTCTCTTTACCTTCAGTATTACCTATACTTGGGCTGTGTTCAACAGGCTGAGCACTCCAAATACAAAGCAGAGTGGCCGATTGATGATGTAGGATAGAGATACAGAATATGGAGTAAAGTTCTAAGGAGCTCAGAATTTCAGCACTCATAAGGCCCTGAGTGAAACAGTCTGCCAGTTGAATACTGCCTCCTGAACTTACCCAGAACCATGGTCATGAAACGCTCCTCCATCCCAGACTCCAGCAGCAGGGGCGGTATGTAGATAGTCCCAGTGGCCATGCATATCTCCAACCCACAGCACAGAGTGTTGACCAAAAACAGCCGAGCAAACCTGGCCCACATGATCAAAAACACACTTTCTTTCTCTCTCTCTCTCTCTCTGTCTGTCACACACGGTCTCTCGCCACACTCCCTCAATCAGTGTCCAAGGCCACGTGCCCCTAAAATACAGAAGGTAGTCCTACAGCCTATTGTAAATTTTAACAGCTGGTCGAAGAAAGGATGACTTGACAGAAAACACGTGTGCTTATTTCCCATGGTGTCTTTGGAGTGCTGTTTCGGCCCGGTCAGGAGATTTCTCTACTGACGGAACGTTCTTCCTGGGAGGGGCAACGTGACTCTCATTGTTCTCCCGCTGAGATTCAGTTTGTTCTTCTTTGTTCCCGTGGTTACCTTAGCAGCTTCTTAAGAATAATTCTGTATACTACAAGTGCACCTGCAAATTAAAACAAGAGAAGTTGTAGAGTTTGTGTTAATTACCAAGATTTCCTACATCAATAAAACAAATATCCTTGTTTATTATATACAGTCAGGTCCATAAGTATTTGGACAGTGACACAATTTTCATCGTTTTTGGCTCTGTATGCCAGCACAATGAATTTGAAATGAAACAATGCTGTGCTTTAAGTGTAGACTTTCAGCTTTAATTTAAGGGTTTTGGCAAAAATATTGTATGAACTGAGTAGGAATTACAACCATTTTTATACATAGCCCCCCCAATTTTAGGGGCTCAAAAGTAATTGGGCAAGCTAACATTTCTAATACTTGGTTGCAAATCCGTTGCAGTCAAAGACTGCCTGAAGTCTGGAACCCATAGACATCACCAGATGCTGGGTTTCTTCCCTGGTGATGCTCCGCCAGACCTTTACTGCCGCTGTCTTCAGTTCCTGCTTGTTCTTGGGGCGTTTTGCCTTCAGCAAGTGAAATGCATGCTCAATTGGATTCAGGTCAGGTGATTGACTTGGCCATTGCAGAACATTCCACTTCTTTGCCTTAAAAAAGTATTTGGTTGCTTTCGCAGTATGCTTCGGGTCATTGTCCACTGTGAAGCGCCGTCCAATGAGTTTTGAAGCATTTGGCTGATTCTGGGCAGATGATATAGCCCTATACACTTCAGAATTCACCTTGCTGCTTTTGTCAGCAGTCACATCATCAATAAATGCAAGGGAACCAGTTCCATTGGCAGATATACAATGGGGGAAATAAGTATTGAACACATCAACATTTTTCCCCAGTAAATTTATTTCCAATGAGGCCATTCAAGTGAAATTTGCACCAGACTTTGGTATTAACTCAAGAAATCCAGACAAAAAATCTAAACATTAAAGTCCATATGTAAATAAAGTGTGTAATAAAGTGAAATGACATAGGAAAAAAGTATTGAACACACTAACTGAAATTAATTCAATACTTAGTGGAGAAGCCTTTGTTTGTAATGACAGCTTCAAGGCGCTTTCTGTATGAAGTAACTAATCGCCCGCAGTATTTAGGTGTGATTTTGGCCCATTCCTCTACACAGATTGTCTTTAAATCTTGAAGATTGCGGGGGGCCCTCTTGTGAATCTGGATCTTCAGATGCTTCCACAAATGTTCAATTGGGTTTAAGTCAGGTGTTTGACTGGGCCATTCCAACAAGTTGATTTTCTTTCTCTGAAACCAATTGCGAGTTTCCTTTGCTGTATGCTTTGGATCGTTGTCCTGCTGGAAGGTCCACCCTCTCTCATCATCAAAGACACCACCCACCCAGCGCACGGACTGTTCGAGAGGTTACGGTCGGGCAGGCGGTACCGCAGCCTCACGACAAAGAAACAGACCACCAGATTCCACGACAGCTACTTTCCCCAAGCTGTCAGAATACTGAATGGACATTAAACTCGAACATAAACACTGCCTCCAGCCCTGCGCCGTGGGCTGAACTGCACTATAATGTTACCTCAATGTGACCTAAATGTCGTCGTAAATGTTGCACTGTCCTAACTGGTGTGCAATTGTTGCACTGTTGAGAACAGTCACGCTGCTACTAGTGTCCACCTACCGTTTCTGTTTTTTGCACAACAAAACAATACATGCCTGCACCTTATTGTTACCTCAATGTGTTTCTGTTGCACTTTATAATGTTACTGCACTTTATAAAATGTTACCTCAATGTGACTTGTTACCTCAATGTGACCTTGTTACCTCAATGTAACCTAAATGTTGTGTCGTAAATGTTGCACTGTCTTAACTGTTGTGTAATTGTTGTCTTAATGTTGCACTGTTGTAAATCGAAGCGCAATCTCGTTCTTCTACGTACTTGTATGTGGCGGAATGACAATAAAAGCAACTCAACTCAACCCACGTCTCATCCTCAGCATCCTGGTGGATGGCAGCAGGTTCATCTCAAGAATCTCTCTGTACATGGCTCCATTCATTGTTCCTTGTTCTAGTACCACGAGAGGAGAAACAGCCCCACATCATGATACTTCCACCTCCAAACTTCACTGTTGGTATAGTGTTATTCGGGTGATGTGCAGTGCCATTTCTCCTCCAAACATGGTGTGTTGTGTGACAGCCAAAAAGTTCCATTTTGGTCTCATCTGACCAGAGTACATGCTCCCAGTAGTTCACTGGCTTGTCCAAATGTTGTTTGGCAAACTTTAAACGAGCTTCAACATGTCTTTTTTTCAGTAGTGGAGTCTTGCAGGCTGAGCGTGCACAGAGGCCATGGCGGTGGAGTGCATTGCCTACTGTCCTTTCTGTCACAGTTGTACCTGCTGCCTCCAAGTCTTTCTGGAGCTCTTTCCTAGTGGTCCTTGGCTCTTTGGCTACTCTTCTAAGTATCCTTCTGACTCCCTGATCAGAAATCTTGTGAGGAGCTCCTGTGCGTGGCCGGTTGATGGTGGAGTGATGTTGCTTCCACTTACGGATAATGTCCCCAATGGTGCTTACTGGAAGATTCAGAAGTTGTGAAATACGTCTGTAGCCAATTCCATTTTCATGTTTTGCAACAATCTGGTTGCGAAGGTCTTGAGAGAGCTCTTTGCTTTTACCCATCATTAGATGTTTCTTGTGTGGTACCTTGGTAACAAAAAAAACTTTTATAGCCCATCAATATATTCTAACCCAGCTGACATTAATTAGCACAGATTGGAGGTAGAGTTGCCTCCTAATTAGTTATGGTTTTCAGCTGGTTCCTTGCCTTTCCTTGCTGTGGTGTACTGCTTTTTCTTACCTTTTTCCTGTTTCATTCCACTTTATTACACATAACTTTATTTACATATGGACTTTAATGTTTAGATTTTTTGTCTGGATTTTTTTCTGGTGCAAATTTCACTTGAATAGGCTCATTGGAAATACATTTACTGGACAAAATGTTGATGTGTTCAATACTTATTTCCCCCATTGTACATGCCCACGCCATAACACTACCTCCATCATGCTTCACAGATGAGGTGGTATGCTTTGGATCATGACAAGTTCCTTCCCTTCTCCATACTCTTCTCTTCCCATCATTCTGGTACAAGTTGATCTTTGTCTAATCTGTCCATAGGATGTTGTTCCAGAACTGTACAGGCTTTTTTAGATATTTTTTGGCAAACTCTAATCTGGTCTTCCTGATTTTGAGGCTTACCAATGGTTTACATCTTGTGGTAAACCCTCTGTATTTACTCTGGTGAAGTCTTCTCTTGATTGTTGACTTTGACACAGATACGCCTACCTCCTGGAGGGTGTTCTTGATCTGGCCAACTGCTGTGAAGGGGTTTTTCTTCACCAGGGAAATAATTATGCTGTCATCCACCACAGTTGTTTTCCGTGGTCTTCCGGGCCTTTTGGTGTTCCTGAGCTCACCAGTGCATTCTTGTGTACCAAATAGTTGATTTGGCCACACCTAATGTTTTTGCTATCTCTCTCTATGGGTTTGTTTAGATTTTTCAGCCTAATGATGGCTTGCTTCACTGGCAGTGACTGCTCTTTGGACTTCATATTGAGAGTTAACAGCAACAGATTCCAAATGCAAATGCCACACTGGAAATCAACTCTAATTAACTCTTTACCTTTTATCTGCTTACTTGTAAATGAAATAATGAGGGAATAACACACACCTGGCCATGGAACAGCTGAGCAGCTAATTGTCCAATTACTTTTGGTCCCTTAAAAAGGGGGGCACATATAAATGCTGTTATTCCTACACCGTTCACCCGATTTGGATGTAAATACCCTCATATTAAAGCTGAAAGTCTGTACTTTGAGCTCATATTATTTGATACTTAATAAAAAAATTAAAAAACATTTCACAACCAGGAATTGGCCAAGAAAATACTGATTGACAGCCCTATGTGTGAATAACAGCCCACAAAATGGGTACTGTCTGATATGTGTAAATATTAATTCCCACCAGCACTTCCACTTTCTCTCACACACACACACACACACACACACACACATTTAATGTGTACTCAAATATAATTAAGAGCGGATACATCCAGTGTGTGGGGGGGTGTTCATCAAACAGCTGTTCCCAATGACTACACTCAACTGCCTAAGAGCTTTGTGTAGACTGAATGTCTACACAAAGCTAAGATGACTGAATTCTGTAGTTTCATTCAGGAAGATTCACTTTGAACACCTTAGACAACTAAATCAGACGTTCTTTGAATTGTGTGCATGAAGGCTTTAGACAGACAGAGACTAACCAATTAAATGCAAAATTGTGTGTACTCATGCTGATACAACCATAACATATGCAAAGGCAAGTGCTTTAGCAAAAGCAATCAGTCCATCCCATCCATCATAAATGACAAGGCTGTTCTCATTGCTCACAGCTTAATGGATTTGTGTTCAATTTTAGTCCACTGCACATTGACACAAGTTGTACAGTTTTCAATTTAGGTAAGGTAAGACCAATGACAAAACCAAGAAAATCACCATTTTGCCATATTTGAAAATGTAAAAGGTAGGAAGGTAGATAACTGAATTCATTTAAGCTAAAGAATGAGAAAGGTAGTTGTTGGTACATAGGCGGAAATGGACATTTAAATTCCCATAAGTCCCCACCAACGCAGACTAATTAAATCCTGCTCTGACTCATACTTTCTAGACATGAGGGGATGAGAAGGGATGCATGTTGAACAAGCTGAGGCCAGATACAGGCTTCCCACAGCAAGAGCAATCCATCAATACTCAGTAATTACATCACAGATTCCCAATGAAAGATAAATAAAACAAACTATCAGGTTTCACTCTCACGTTAATCACAGTAAGTTCTAGAACAGAGAAGTTCTGTAACTCATTGTTAATTAATTTATTAATTTTTCTGATTTTACCCCATTTTTCTCCCAATTTGTGACCAATTTGTAGCCCTGTGACCGGCAGTGACAATGGCGAAGCACTGCCTCCTCTGAGACAGCACTCGTCGTGCTGTCGACTATAATTCCGGCACCCTAGAACCACTCCTGTGCGCAGTGAACTGTGCCCCTCCCCCCTCCCTGGGGCGGACAGCCAATTTCCGCCCCGGTGGCACTCCCGGCCAGAACCAACTCTGGCACGGCGGGGAATCAAACCCTGGTCACCGTGGCCAACGTCGGATGTTGAAACCACTAGACCACGCGGGAGGCCACCTGGAAGTCATTGTTACTGCAACACAGAGCTCATCTTCCATCCAGATTTTCCTCAAGTCATTTGCAATATGACAACCAAAGCAATTATACAGGATGAATGAAACACTGATTCACACAATTGGCAGATCCTACTTGAAATGAATAATCTCCCGTGTAGTTTAAGAAATTCCTGTACCTGCTGACAATGAATCAATCTGCTATGAACTCAAATTCTTCACATGCTTTTTGCTTTAAACCACACATTTGGCACATTCACTGTCCTCGCTAGATGCCTGCAGGTTTGAGATTAGATTTAACAGGCATGATTTCAAGCTGATTCAATGCAGGGCCAAACCTTTATGGTCTACCAACATTGACTTCAGGTTATTTACAATATCTTGGATCTTTTTTTTCAACAGCAGCAGTATGTTTTGCCAGGAGGTGCTTTCTGGAAAGAGACTACCCCAGCTAAACAGCTGTGTTAAACTTTCACCTTATAATGTGCAAACTCAGGTGTGTCCACTTATCTTACCTTAGATTTTTACCTCAAACACAAGATTAATAACGCACGTATTTCTTTTAAATGTTGTACGAAATGTTAATCTGTTCATCAAATGTATTCAACGCATTTCAAAATGTACAGCACAATGCATTTTTGATGATCCCTACATCTATTTAAAGCACTTGTAACTTTAATTTTTTTTTTAAATAACTTTTTGCTTGATAATTGGATCAATAAAAATGGCAATGTGAACAAATACTGTATTGTTTTAATTTTCAATAAATGTGTCAATAACGGTGAGAAGCTCAATGTAAAAAATACATTCGGTGAGGGATGACAATGTGACATAAGATGTTATTTAAAAGATGGAGTTTTGTTAATTGCTTAATCAGACACATCTCTTTCAATGTAGTGCCATGAAATTGCAGGTAAATATTCTATTATAAGTGTAATTTGTGACAGAAATTTCCACAAACTTGTTATTTTGTTGTTCTCTTTTTTGTGGTTATGTGTGGCTCAGTAAGTAGAGCATGGCGCTGACAACGCTTAGGTTTTGGTTTCAGTTCCCACTGAGACCACATATACTGAAAAACGTATGCATTACTACTGTAAGTCGCTTTGGATAAAAGCATCTGCTAAATGGCATATGTTATGTTATGTTTATTTTTCCCCAACTTAAATAGTTGTGTGGGTGAAATGGGGATTTGAATCACCTGCTTTTCCACATGTTAATCAGCTTGACAGAGCCACAACACTGAGTTTCACACAGATGCGTTATTACCACTCGAGGGCTACAAGAATAGTTTGATTGAAGTAAATATTGGGCCCTATTTTCTGGTAGGTTAATTTAGGGCTTGAATGCAAGTACTAGCGCAGATCAAAACAAGGCATGTCCAAAACATCTTTTACTATTTAAATGATGCTAATACATGCAGCATAGAGCGCAGTGGGGCAGGGCATACCCCTGGAATGAATTGAAGGTGTAGAGAAGGGAAGACCCACTGGTCAATCAGCATTCTTTTCATATTCTCTTTAAATAGACAGTTGCCTCAAGCATCTTATTTTCCTGTCTTCATCAACGCATAATAATAGTCCTGAAATAGAGGACATCACAGGCACATGCAGTTCATAAAGTGAAGGGCTGTATTTTAATGTACCACCCAAGCTCTCCAAACATCTGACAGGCACATTAACTATTTCAAACGTTCATTCAATTACTGACACCCAAAAACCTTTTTTCATTTTTAAAGCTCTTGTAAAGTTTTCGAGTCATCCGCATGGGCGCACGTTCATCAAAGGAGGTGGAGCTATTACTTTACTGTTTTACTTTTAATGTTTAGTTTAATCTCTGTTGTGTTGAAATTTCACCGATTTATAGCTGGCCCTCAGACATGACCTGTGACATCTGTGGTTCAATTATGGTCAGCACATATTCGTAGTACTACTACTAGTAAAGAGAAAAGTGTTTCTGAGGTAAATAGAATTGTTTGCTCACCGTGTCACTATGAATAGAAAATCTAATCTTAAGAGTTTCAGTTGAACTGGGTGTACCTCTCCATGGGGATATGACACTCCTATTCACCTATTTCTCTGCCTATATACAGTATAGGCTACCTCGCCTGCATATTGTGACTGCAGGACAACATTAACATGATTAAAAGACTGATCTCTGAGGGATAGGAAATTATTTAAATGATGATGTAACATAAATTTGATTATTAATCGTTACTTATTGTTGTGCTAAAATAAGGCTTCTGGTGGCAGATTGCTCATAATCCATTAAAATACTACTGCACAATCGACTGGCCCACCCCCTGTTCCACCCACCCAGTGCAAGTGCTAAAAACGCATCGAAAATAGCAACCTCTGTGCCATTTCCTGCACTTTCACCACTCCAAAACACAGGTTTTGTGCTAACCAATTGAGTTTCTGCCTGCACAATATTTTTTCATAATCAAAATAAGGCTATATACTTATTGGTGTTTTCAAACTACTCAGACGATATAGGTTGTCCTTATAAGCATACTATCCGTGTGACTATCTGTTGGTAGCTTCAATGTGTGGACTCCATTTTCCATCTATTCAGTCTAAGCAAACACCGACACTGAATCTTGAATGAATGGCAGAGCTGGAAGGCCAGCATTATTCCTTGATTCATCAAGGGCCAATCCCAGAATTCAAATAGTATAATCGTGTATGAATTCCAATGTGCAATTGCGCATTTATTTCAGTATTTCATATTCTCATTTGTCACGTAATTACTTTGCTCTTTACTCTTGCCTTTGTACCTGTAACAAAAACAGTAGAAAATGTATCATTTATATCCAATATATATCCTTTACTGTGACTACATTCGTTATAAGAACATCCATAATTCTGATAATATAATATTTTATATCTGATTGCAGCAAATTGTTTCTATTTTTTTACTGCCTATGGACCACACAGTGGAATTCAGGATAAAAATGAGCCATTCATAATTTCCATAAGGTCAGAGGTCAGACAGAGTTTACACCTTAGGCTTAAATCACTAGACTATGGACCTGCATTAGAACTGCACAGCTGCTCCTTCTTGCACAGATTAGTAGCTTTTTCCATTCCAATGTGATTCTGTGACCCAGTGGTTTAAACGTGAAGCTCAAACTCCTCCTGCATAAATATATATCTAGCTGGATACAATATAAAATATAAGCAACGTCACCCTGGAAAAGGATGTCTACTAGGCTAATAAATAACATAATAAATAAAATTAACATTTAATTTAGGGCTTGAATTTGCTTTATTCCAATTTTAAAATGTTTAAATATTCAAATGTAGATATTTGAACATACAGGCAACATAAAGGCAACACTTTGGTAGCCCGGGGGACACTCAAATGGTTCTGGCCCGGGCTAAGAGAGTCCTAGCTGGGGGACTCAAGAGTGGACTTTCAAGACAACAACCCCCAGAGATTTTTTTTAGTATGTGTTGTAAAAAGACAGCATCTTGATCAAAGAGAGACCAGCGTGTCCAGTGATATCACCAAGGCTCAGGCAGCTCACAGCTGGCAGTTGGCGCTGGATGCCTTGAGGTGCACACATACCACGCACGTGCACACAAGAAAGATTGTGAGATTTCAGAGTTACTTTTCTAACAGTCTGGACAGAGATCAATAACTACAATGTGAAGAGACTCTTTTTAACACTTCACAAAAGACACACACGCGGAGCAGAAATATTCAGTAGAACAGTATTCAGACAGTGTCAGGGGAGGCACCTGACACCTCCAAAGGTGTGACAACAGTAGAGAGTGTTGTAAGGAGCTGGTAGACCACATGTGTGGACATAGATGTGAACCTAACCACACATTTAAGAAAAATGTACTTCCTTATCTCCCATACCAAAAAACATGTGCTTGTAAATGTGCCACAAACAATATTGAACATTTTCACTGCATGCTGAAAGACAAAAAAAACCTGAACATAAGTGGGCTCTCAATTTACACACTTCAGACTTCTTTACTCCTTATACCGGCAGGATTACAACTGATAGTGGCCTGTCCACACGAGACAAAATCTCACAATCAATGACAATGATCATATCACAGGTCTACTAATTGAAATTATACTCCGAACACTACTCTGCAAGCTAAAGAAAATCAAACCAAGAGGAGAAAGTATTTCAAACATTCCCAATCCCATGTGTAAAGATAATATGTCCTTATAAGTGTTTCCTTGGAGATAATATAAAACAAATATTGTGTTGTGTATAAAACCATTTGTTTTTCTAATGTATTGCTAAAAAGTTGTAAAGCATAAAATTATGAATTTAAGTACGTTCTGTCAATTTGAAGGCAAACCTTAAAAAAGTTAAAATCATATTGGGATTGTCACTTTTCACATGCCTAAACACACCTGTAGGTACAACATTTTACCTTTCCACAATTACCAGAAATGTGTAATGCTTATACAGTATGTGACAAAATTATTTGGAGATAAAAATATAGACTGTCCCAACCTTTAGACGCTTTCAATTCCTCTTTGAGCAGCAGATGTCAGCATGTCTGTCTGTAGACGTGCAATCTTGACTGTAGAAGAAACCAACAATGAGTCAGTTCTCATGCCACTGAAAAAGAAGGAGGGGTCTGAGTAAGCAGGAAGAGGCGGAGTCAAAACATAAACCTGGGAGCATGGGTGGAGATGCATATCAGACAGACAGTGCCAATGGAGAGTCAGCACTGACGACACAATTGGCGTTTGGAACTTGATTTTCAACATTCCCAGCCCACACCTTAAGGCAATTACATGTGGTGGGTTAGGCTGTCACAGCAGCACAAGGCTACACATTACGTCTGCAGGTGTTGAATTTCCCAGGGTAACTTTCAGTGGGTCATCCCAGTTATTACCGAAATCAAAGGACAAGTAAGCTGGTTGACTGCATCTGTAAATAGTACCAGTGACAGCAGAGCCTTTACTGTTCCAGAAATCCTGATCCATTGTATAATATTGTGTTAATGAAGGATTTAGTCTTGCCACATTTCAAGAGTGTCACTTACAGTATTCATGCACTTCCTGAACATTCATGCATTTCCTGTCTGTTATCAGACTTCAGTGAAATTGTGTTTTTTTGTCACAGATGACAGTATCAGATGGCCAATGTGAACCAAAAAGTAAGGACACTGGCGAGTTAGGGCTCATAATACCAGCCACAAAGCAACAGTACAGAGCTGCGATTTGATGAGAAACATGTTTTGGATCTGATTCCAACTAAAAAACCCTGGAGATCTGTCAACATAACACAGAGATACACTCCTAGCAAAGGCCAACCTCGCATCAACTACACTATATGGCCAAAAGTCAGTAGACACCTGACCATCACACCTATATGAGCTTGTTGGACATCCCATTCTAAAACCATGGGCATTAATATGGAGTTGGACCCCCTTTGCGGCTATGACAGCTGCCACTCTTCTGGGAAGGCTTTCCACAAGATTTTGGAGTGTGTCTGTGGGAATTTGTGCCCATTCAGCCAAAAGAGCATCTGTGAGGTCAGGCACTGATGTTGGACGAGAAGGCCTGGCTCGCAATCGGCGTTCTAATTCCTCCCAAAGGTGTTCAATGGGGTTGTGCAGGCCAATCGAGTTCCTCCACACCAAACTCGTCTAACCATGTCTTTATGGACCTCGCTTTGTGCACAGGGGCACAGTCATGCTGGAACATCAAAGGGCCTTCCCCACACTGTTGCCACAAAGTTGGAAGCGCCCAATTGGCTAAGATGTCTTCGTATCCTGTAGCATTAAGAATACCCTTCACTGGAACTAAGGGGCCTATCCCAAACCCTGAGAAACAGCCCCAGACCATTATCCCTCCTCCACCAAACTTTACAGTAGGCACTATGCATTCCGGAAGGTAGCATTCTCCTGGCATCCGCCAAACCCAGATTCGTCCATCAGACTGCCAGATAGTGAAGCGTGATTCATCACTCCAAAGAACACGTTTCCACTGCTCCAGAGTCCAGTTGCGGCGTGCTTTACACCACTCCAGCCGACTCTTTACAAATCATTCTGAATTCTAAATGTTTGTCTGTGGAGATTGCATGGCTATGTGCTGGATTTTATGCACCTGTTGGCAATGGGTGTGGCTGAAACACCTGAACTCAATAATTAGTAGGGGTGTCCACTGACTTTTGGCCATATAGTGCATGTTAACTGCAAATTTCAATCACCATTTACCATCATGAAGGAAGCAGCTCTCAGTGGCAGGGACATGGGCTTGGCACCGATACAACCTGCTCTGACATCTTAATTCCTCTCGAGTGGAATGCTCGAGTGGAATTTCCATGCTGCAAATGAAGCAACCCAAGTACCATGTACTCCACAATCACACAACTCATTCTTAAAGATTGCATCTGCTTCTCATAATGGATTCCAGTCTGTACATTTTTACATTTACATTCGATTTTAAACATTTAACAGACGCTCTTATCCAGAGCAACTTACAAGATGTGCATTAATACATTGTAGGAACAATCATATTTCGCGTAAGTGGTCAGTGCAGTAATACAGCGATAGACATTGTTGTAGGCAGCTGCATACCATACCTGTAACACTGGGGAGGGATAGGACAGTCAGTTTGCCAGAGGAGGCTGAGTTGAGGGGTCTGGCTGGGGTGTTGGGTGTGATCAGTGTCTGGAGGTAAGGGGGAGCAGTTCCTCTAGCTGCTTGAAAAGCAAGCACTAGTGATTTGAATCTGATGCGTGCTGCGATGGGGAGCCAGTGCAGAGAGGAGAGTAGAGGGGTGACGTGTACTTACTGTACATGTTCAGGCTACATATGGACTAGGCCTCCAAGCATGGACATAGAGAGAGGTCAGAGAGAAGTGTTCTTAATAAGTCTAGATTTGAATTCATCCAATGAACACATAACATGCTTTAGGGTTGATGTGATATGGCTGTACAAAGGGAAAATGCATTGGAACCCAGTTATATATATATATATATAAATCAACAGTATATAATATACAATGGGGGAAATAAGTATTGAACACCAACATTTTTCCCAGTAAATGTATTTCCAATGAGCCTATTCAAGTGAAATTTGCACCAGACTTTGGTATTAACTCAAGAAATCCAGACAAAAAATCTAAACATTAAAGTCCATATGTAAATAAAGTTATGTGTAATAAAGTGGAATATGTGAGTTTCGAAAGCAACATGAGATCTTGAAAGAGGTCTAAATGCTGGTGCCCGAATTGCAGGTGCGTCAGTCACAGAAATGGCCAAATTATTTAATGTGTCAAGGGGATCAGTGGCAAAAATCATGACAACATACGCCAAACAAGGAAAAACTGCATCAGGAAAGAGGAACAGTGGTCGCAAATCGAAGCTCACCAACAGAGTTAGATGGACACAAAAGGATAGTTGCTTAAAAACCACAAAACAATGACCTCAAAAATGAACACAGAGCTGAATCTACACCTTGCCTGTTCCAAACTGTTAAACATGGTGGCGGATATGCTATGGTATGTGCAGCTATCTCAAGGGAGTCCTTGTGTCAGATTATTACTCAGTATGGTAAAATTACGGCGCATTAAGGTGCAAACGTTGCTTCCTCAAGATGCTCCCATATTCCAAGACAATGACGCCCCATAGACACTGTTAAAGGATGAAAGATAGATGAAGTGAAACACCTTCCATAGCCTCCCGTCACCAGATCGAAACACCATTGTACCTTTATGGGAAGTTCTGGAACATAGAATGCAGAGTAGATTTCAACCGCCTTCATCTTTCAAAGAACTAGAGACTTTCCAACTTGAATAATGTTCCAATATCCCACTAGAAACAGTTTAAAACTTGTGTAACAGCATTCCAAGAAGGGCTGAAGCTGTTCTGGAGGCAAAGGGTGGCCAAAATCCTTATTACTGAATAAATATTCATATATTGTTTTATATATCCATTATTTTGTCTACCCCTTGTATATCCATTGCGTTATTATTTTATTAAGTAATATCCGTTACACCTCACTCAACAAAATCATTGCCCCAGTATCAATAAATGTTCCAGAATTTTCTTAGTAAGTAATAAATAACTTTTACGGATATAAAGTATGAATATGATCCCCCACAGCTCAACAATATCAAAAATTGCTGTGTTATTTTTCATCCATTATTATTCCTCATTAGAAGGTCCCACCTCTCCCGTGAAATCGTATTCAACCTCTGCAATCGCTCAGGGCATTGCCCCATGATACAACGCACTATTTATACAGCCTACACTTTATTGTAGTGAACGTTAAAGATTTAACATAACAGACACCAGTACGCATACATACATATATTTATTTTAAAAAGACATGTATCGGGGCCTCAGATAGCGTACCGGTCTAACGCACTCGCATTGACTGGTGCTTTGCGAGTATGAGCTGCCTATTGCAGCCGTGGTTCAAAACCCAACTGTGCCAGACTGCTCCTGGTCAAAAGACCCGATCAGGGGCAGCGTTTGGCTGTCCGCCCCAGGGGGAGGGGGAGGGTGAGCCGGCACGAGCTCGTCGAGAAGCGCAAAAGGGTGTCTCCAGAAAGTTGGTGAGCGAGTTCTCGTTTCGGAGAAGGTGGATCATCGCCAGCCTCTGGGAATTAGCTTAACCCGGAGGATTGGTGGCGAGTTCGTGGAGGAGGGCAAATAAATAGAGGGTATAATTGCCCACTAAATTGGGAGACAAAACGGGAAAAAATCTGAAACAAAATTTTAAAATTTTTAAAAGACATGCATCTTACATGGAGTAGAGATGGTCTTTCTCTCATTCAAGTGCATTCAACCACTCTTTACAAGTGCAAAGCTCAAATACTTTGAACTGCTTAGTTTAAAACTCAAATAATCATTTATTGAATGATTTTCCTCGTGAGGTGTGAGGTGAAATGCAGAACATCGACAAAACTATCTTGTGTGATGGAGTATTTATCATATATCTGTTCATATGTGCCCATTAATAACATCATCAAATGATCACACACGAAACTTGCACAGCGTCAAACATATTTTTATTGACACCGCCCCACAAATATTCCATTTGTGACAGCTGAAACTAGCAATTATACTACCATTATGTCCTCCCCTTATGATGTTTCTCTATGTTGATTTCCACAACAATGTTAAAGGGGGCCAAATGGAAAACTGTGGAATTTGCCATCTATCGGTGCATTTTCCAGGATGAAATTGCACCTTTTTTAAATTTTTATAACAATATCTTCAAGTCAATCTCAGTTAAAACAATAATAATTTCAAACCTTCCTTGTCATCTGATGTGTTTAATTTATGTCAATCTCATTTAATAAAGCTGGTCTGCAGGCTAAAGTGTCAGCAAGCTATCTAAACTCATGTTTTATGAGGCTCGCATGGAGATGGCACTGGGATTTTACAATGCACCTCAGCTTTGAGACAATATCCAATGACCTACAATGACTTTATTTTATGATTCAGAGTGATTTCTCAAGGTCTAAACTACAAGGCCTCCAGGCAAAACACTAGTTTGCTTTATAAATTTGTCCTGAAACAGTATTTTATGTCAAGTATACCACCACCCCGATTAGTCATGGTTGTCGGGATTCATAAAAAATGCACGAGTAAGCGAGGTGCATGATTTACCAGAATAAAAAAATAAAAATAATTAAGCGCTGATAAGGATGAGCAATAAAAGCTATTCCCATCTATTAAAAGTCTATGTAATGATGTATGAAACAATTGTGAATACAATAGTGAGTAGGTTTACTTTTGTGCAGGGAAATGACTGCTGCTTATCACTGTAGCTCGTTATTTTTCTACGTTGTTTTTTTTCTTGACCTGAGTGGTCCGACAAAGTTGCATCATATTGCACATGGTACACAAACCATTAGTACACAGCTTTGTCAATATCACAATAATTATGTAACACTTTCTTTCTGTCTACCTTCTCTGTAAAGGAGCAAATCTTTTCCTTGTCTTTCAACCATCCCCATACAGTGAAATAATCACTTCTGGTCAGAATTTAAAATACAGATCAAAGTGTTAGCAGGGCAGTATGAAATATTATTCTGTTGAGCAGACGGCCTGCTGTCTGCTCAAAAACAGCAACATTTCTCTGTCACTTTACATACATTTTCAGAGGGCTAAACTTTGGATTTGTTCATTTGCCCTGAAGCAATATTTCAGCAGTAATACATATTGGTCTGAATTCAAGTTACAAGTGGCATGCATAACTATGTTATTTTCCCAATAAGGAGGCAAAGGAATTGAACTAGTTTAACTATTTAAGTCCATAATACAATATCAGCAGTGGAAATGTAGACCATTTACACACAACTAACTACTGACTACGAGAGTTCCGTTTTTTAGCCTGAGAGCCACTTTTACAGCATTTGCATGAAAACTAAATTGTCACGGCAGACGGCAAAATAGACTGTATATCTTTGTCGTCTTTAAGTTGTAGTGAAACTTTATATCTTGTTAGAAATACGCAATCTGCTTTACAATTTAACAAGGCAGGGGAATTGAAGCAGCTGTGCTGTCATAAAACTGCACCTATTGTATAGTCAATACAATGCTGTCATTGGCCGTATGTTTCAATGGAAGGGAGGAGTAAATGACCCCCATTGAAATTTGACACTTCTTTTTCAAACTACCATGGGTTAGACAGGAGTTTGAGACAAAACTGGTATGGTACAAGTGTAAAAACATAATCTTGCAAGGAATTTAGACTTAATTTTTTGTTTTAAAAATCAATCGCCAGAGCTAACAAAGTGATGTTTTGCTGATTTACACTGAACCAATCACTGCGTTATGTCTTGAAAAGGCAAACCTTGGTCATATTTCAACACTGTCTGTGCCTAATTCTTCACACACTCCGGTGAGACTGAATAAGTTCCTGAATACAGAGAAGAAAGCAATAAACCACAATTTTTGTTCTGGCCCATTACACACTGTTGATTTCCGACATTATTTAGCAATAGTGCTGAGAAATGTCCCTTTTTTATCCATGGAAAGCATGATTCATACTTTAGTTCTCTTTTTTGCACCAGTGATTTTCAATGTAACCACGGTTCCCTGAGTAGGGGAAGGAGACGTCACAGGCATGGGAATACGCCCACTCAGGGGCGGATGGCTGAAGTCTCAAATGCGTCAGAATGGCCAAGGTGCTTGTCAAACACCGCAGGAGCCCCCGCATTCCTAAGGGTATGAATACCCGTTTAACCGCAAAACTGCCTTTAAAAACCTCACTGAATGCCGACACACACACACACACGCTAGTTTAATTTAGTATTGCCACGTAATACACTGTTCAATTATGTACTCCATTTTGTTATAGTGAAAGGAAGTCTCATAACTTGCTATGGTTCTTCCTCAGACACTACAGAATTGCCAGTTAACTATGCCAAAGGCATTAAAGGGAAAAAAGCTGATTCTCTGATTGGCCATAATGAAACCAAACCCTCACCATACCCAAAGGTCATTTATTCTTCTTAAACCAACCTCTTTTACAACTGCGCCACAGGTACATTACGGTCCTTTGTCACAAACTACTGGAATGGATGGATGGCTGAAATATGCCTACATACTCCTGTGTTGAACATGGTAAAAGAGACTATGAGATGTCCTCAAAATCACAAGACTGATTGTGCGATTCCTAAAAACATAAGCTGTCAATCAATAATCCCTTAGCAATAACTGTGGCTCCTTGTCTACTAAGCCTCCCATAAACCACTGGGTTGTATCCTGGCAGGACACCTGTTGAGGCTGGGTTACCATGGCAACACACAAAATGGGGGGGAAACATTGTAGAGTCACTGCGTGAATAAATTCATAAGAGAAACACATAAGACGCATTATATTACTAAAGAAACATCGGTCTCCCTGTACAGCAGGGCACAATGGCAGATTGTGACAGATACATATTGACCAAAAAATATGAAAGCATAAGCAGGGGGCCAGTGAAATATGAATTAGAAGTCAAATGTTTGTCAAAAGTCAAATAAACATAAGTCAACATCAAGTATCTTAATATGAATTGAATTGTGCATCACCCATAGAAAATATAGTACAGTAAACCTAAAATAATTTACATTTATATTTTTTTAAGTAACAATGAGCTCCTCCCCCACCACAGTGGGACCACCATTATAGTTTTATAAAACAGAAAAAGAAACAAATAAACAAACACACTATAACTATATGTATACATCCCAATGTTACAGGTATGATACGCAGACACCTGCAATGATGTCTTTTGCCGTTTTACTGCACTGATCTCGTACGCTAACTTTGATTGTTCTCACCTTGTATTAATGCACATCTTGTAAGTCGCTCTGGATAAGAGCGTCTGCTAAATGCTTAAAAATGTAAATGTATAACTTGCACTTTCACTCATTTCAAATCTATTTACTATATTATGAAAAATGTGTCATTCAAATATTTTTAGATGACAAATAAAAACTACTAAAATCAGTGCTTGGCTTACTTTACATTACCTTACATTGTCATTTATCATTTGTGACAAATAGCAACAATATATCTAATCTTTTGTCACAATCAAAACAGCAAGCCATTGTTAAACATTCAAGCAGAGCTCCATTCCCAATGATGGGGTCAGAGGGACAAAGCTCTGAGACCAAGGTGGGCTGTCCTTCAAAGTGCAAAATTCAACCGTAAGTAGATTGTACATGAATGCTGTCAATTTATATCCTAGTAGTACTCACCCGGAAAACAGGGGCACCATGGAGACATTCAGCTGTCAAGATAAAATTCTAAGCAGGTCCGCCACAAAACTTTTCACGCAGCTAGCCATCCAAGACACTCTTTCACTCCTGCGACGTTAAAGGCAACAGGCTCTGCAGAAGAGATTGAATGTGGTGTTGATTGTGTAGTGGAGTTAGTAGAGATCTAGACTGCAGGTGGAGCACTGTAATTGTGCCCTTCAGATACTTAACCAGAACTGCTCTACTAAGTACACAGCTGCTCAACTGCACAATATCACCCCGGATAAGGGAATACACTAAACAAGTGTACAGTGTAATCCTGATTTGAAATATAGTAGTGTAAACCTGTCAGACCTCTGTTGGGCCTTTTGGTAGTAAGCAGTAGTGAATTCAGTCAAAGGGGTAACCATAGCTTGGAGTAGCACAATCCTGTAGATGTTCCAGGCCAAACTTGATAGTTCTGAAGATTCAGCTTTTTTTTTTTTTTTTTTTTACTATCACTAGCATTTATTTCATCTGATACTTTAAACCCCCCCAAAAAAAAAAAAAACCTGAAGCATCTTCTAAGCACTAGTAGGACCGCATTTACCCATCTCTTTATCAGGGAATTCACACCATAATTACTGATAAAAGCCGTGCACCACTTGTAGATGTGCTGCATGAACAAAAAAAGAGAGCATTCAAAGACAGAGATTATCAGAGGGTAGGTCACGACTTAAGGTTGAAACTACACACAAACAGCAACACCTTGTGGTGGAATGGGAGTAAAGCACTGATTTTCCACAATGGGGGGGAACAACTCAAGTACAGGGCAAGTTGAGTGGTAATTTATACCAACATCATAAACCATATGGATGTTATACTGTAAGGAACTCTGAAACGAAACGTGGTCTACGGTTATTCCTTGAAGGAAACATCTTGGGGCACGCGGCAGTTACATTACATACATCTTAGGCATTTAACAGACGCTCAGAGGAAATGTGTGGCGAGAGAAAACTTCTTCATCACAAAACAACTGGGTTAAGCAGTATAAAAAGTAGGTTGCTTTTATTAGAAGCTGGGAAACCATGAATCATCATCAACATCATTGTCATCATTAATACTATGGACCACTGTATTGCCATCCCCACCATCCTCTCCAGAACATGCGCAACACCTCAGCAGCTTACTCCTTTTAGACATTGTCGAGTCTTTTTTCCTTCACCCTTACAAGCAGGACTTACAATTGGCATACAGTTACATTGCCAGCATACACAAAGATTACTGTATTTTTTCCTCTTTTCTTTCATGTTGAACTGAAGACAACAGCAGTTTTGAAAGCACAATGTTTCGGTTTTCATTTAAAAGCTGTATAAAACCAATTCCCTGCCCCCAGTCTCTCTTTACGACTCCCTGCACCCATTCTTTGGAGTTTCTTTCCAGGATATTTACATTGATGTTTTTTTTTTCTTGGGCAAAGAGGTATCCAATGAACCAACTTAGCTTCTACACAAAAGAAAGCATTGACATTCATCACAACTGTGTACGTCTTTACAATGAAATGACCCCCCCTCCCCAATTCTGGATCGGTCAGACTTGGGAGAAAGGAACTCCCCATTAACAAGTGTTCATATCTGTTGTCCCTCATTCTAATAATTGTGATCAGGAAAAAGGGTTTTCAAAAGTTAATTTACTGACAGGTTTGCAGAAATCATTTACCCTTCATGAACTTGAATTATCAATCATTTGTCATCTTCTTAAGATGGCATCACAATTCCGGATGAATGAAGACATTCAAGACCAGGGATTGGTTTTGGTCTTGACCACTTGTCAGTGGTCTTGATTTGAATTCTTGGTTTTGAAAAATTGGTTTGGTCTTGGTTTCAGAAAAGTGTTTGGTCTTTTTCATGTGCAGCACTATATAAAAATGTACATCAAATAACGGTGCACTGGCCACACTGTCAATCTACAAGTGTGCTGGACTGAGGCCACTGTTTTAGGTACAGCGAACTTCATCCCATCACTGATGTGCACCAGTTCCATTTAATTCTCCATTCTTGATTGCAGCAAATTAACATTGATGAATTCAGTCATTCACCAGCAGTGCCGATAGGGGGAAAAAGTGAAACATTTGCAGTTGCGTGCGGTTTCTTTGGAAAGAGCACACAATTCAAGCCCTGGCACTAATCTACATTTAAAGGATAGTGACTGCCTGTGGAAGACTATGCTGCTTGCTTCAGAACAGAAAATGCTTGGTTTATAATCAGAAAACTGAGGGACTACAGTAGCTTGTGCAAGTTCGAATAAATGATGATACTTCACAATTTGTAGTGCTCTTGCAGTGCTTGACAAACCCAGAAGGAAAATCTGACATGACCAGGCTTTGGCGCGCAATATAAAACATTGCACAAGCAAACTGAAAATACCCGGCTTTTCAGCAGAGAATGTAAGATTCTTACAGGCAATACCATATATTACACCCCTGCCCCCCCACTGATAAAAACAAAACAAAACAAAAACAGGAACTACCTGGGAACGGAGGCTAGGCTGCCCCCACCCTGGAAAAAAAAAGCCTATGATACATAACCTGTGCAAAGCCTACAAGAAAAACACACTGGCATGACTTTCAGTAAAATGAATAGGGGCTACAGAATGCATTTTATTGGACAGTCACTGGAACAGTTATACCTCTTTATTAAAGGGACTGTAGCATCAGAATAGATCTGGGGTCAATTAAACACCTCACCTTCCGATACGGTCCTCATCAGTTTATGCAATGGTCTACTGACAAGTGAATGTACTAAAGTACAATCGGCCCATTCGTAATAGATGCAATGTGACCAATTGCTGTCCAGTTACACTTCAAACTATCAAACACAAAAAACACAGGATACATTTTTGAGTCATTTCATTTAACAATAATTACAAGTCTTGGTTACTGCTGTGTTTTGACTTCCACACTTTGCGCTTTCTGCAATCAAGTAACTTGTCAGCGGAAGTGGAATTAAAAAAATATCAATGCACAGAAACAATAAATGTGTAACTGCAACTGTCCATGAATGTACTGTACAGCAGAGGTGTACTGGATAGAAGCAAGTCGTTGTGTCCTCGGCTAAAGCATGTCTTCTCAATGTTGCAAGAACAATGTGTTAGCCGGGTTCATCGTAACCACAGGAGACACTAGGACTCCATGCTACAAATCTTTCAGCAAGAGGTACAAACTGGCCAGCTCTTATTTGCTGGCATCGGTCTTCATTAACATGAAGGATGGTTCTGACATCACACACTTGGTGCTTCCACACTTGGGTCTACCACCAGTTAATCTCTCCAGTTCTCCACCATGTGGGCCTGGTCAAGTCATTTCTCGGTTGTGTCACCATTTGCCAAACAAGACACAAATTAAGGCATCAATGAAATACAGATAATCAGAGAGAGAAGCTTTGCTGCAGACCAAATTAAAAAACTTGGCAGCTATTACACTGAAGACAAACATTAACAAAATCATAATGATAATCCCACTTCACTATATCCTCTTGGAAATACTTGTCGCATGTTGAAAACATAACCAGAGAAAAAACATGATTGCTGCACTCAACACACAGCTGGAGTCATTTAGAACATTCTCACAAAGGCTTTAAACTGCAGTTTTCCACCAGGGTTAAGTGTTAAAATGAACTGGGGAGAAAAGATCATCAGATCTGAGACCAAAAAGGTGAAACAGGTGCATGGGTCAGAACGTCTTCGGACTGACCTGTTCAACTTTTTCCAAATGCTTTAGTAAAGAGATATGATTTAGTTTTTTTTCTTTAAAATCAAGATACATTTTATTTTTTTTTCATAAAAAACAAACATTACAAAAAATCTGAATAGAGGAAAATTAAAAACAAAAAATTAAAATTAAACAGTTTTTTGGGGACTTTCTGAAATCAAACCAAAACCAAACCAAAAAAAAAGAAAGAAAAAAGAAAATGCCTGGCACAAAGGCTTGAACTGTGACAGATGCCTGCCATGTCTGGGACAGTATAAAAGGCCCCTCAGGGTGCTGTTTGATGAAATGATCCATTTATCCTACAACAACCGTTTACTGTGCATATATCCCTTGAGATTTAAAGAAATGTAGTCTGAAAAGGTCAGCAAGAGTTTCCAAGTGTTTGAAAACAAACGCTAGGGAGTGTTGTTGAATATACAAAGCACACACAAAGAGTAGCTGAGCCAGGGCAGTTTGTAAATACTTGGCATGTCCAACCAAACGGTTTCTCTGGGGTTTATTTTCCCACAGAACCCTCCCAGAGGGGCCTTTTAATGCACCTGTGCCAGTGAACTAGATTGGCCATGATCACAGAGCATCGGCAGCTGGCTCAGGCATGCAGGTGCCTGCAAAGCTTCCACTATTTTGTCTGGAAACGTAAGCAGCTAATAGGACAAAAGTGTTTACTGGAAGAAAAAAATAAAAATAAACAAATCAGGTCAGCGCTGCTCCCATCTGGGTAAACTCACCCGTTTGTGTCATATGTGCGAGTCGTTCTGGACAGTCAACGACACAAACGTTATTGTACCCCGTACTCAATCTCCACACATTGGAGGTTGTGTATGGGGCATTCGTACAGCTCTTCCTTCTCCCTTACATCACTAAAGTCACAAAATACTGCATTGTACACATAGATCAAAATGCTTCTCCTATGCAGATTCAATAAGCTCTCAAATAACAGAAAAGTAGCTTGAACTCAGTTACACAAGAGGATAAGGGTGAGTATTCAATTTAATTCCATGATCTGCACAATTGATAAATGTCACATTTGCATTCATTCTGATGGACCAAGATGAAGCAGGATTTTACCCCTTTGACAGGGCTATACTGAGCTAGTACCGTTAGCTATAGTTAAAGCAGTCAAACAAACTCACACACACACATATAGAACATCCTCTGAAAACGTGTCTTTTCATCAACAGGGAATAAGGGAAGCTGACTGAGGATGGATAGTGTTTTACAAAGGATAAAACGAGTATAATAATAAGAAAATATTTCTGCCACTCAATATCCATTAATATGTCCTTAGGGACTTCTAGTAGGAGACTTGAGTCACTTATCATTGTTAACACTGAGCAAGCCTAACTGGCAGTTGAGTCAGTTTAACAGTGTGATTACAATCATCAAGATGGCCACTAGTGCTTTTCAACATGTGGCTTTTTCCCTAATGAACCCGCTAGTAGGACGGCTGCAAAAAAGGTTAATGTCGACGATCGACCTTTCACTGGGAGATATAATCCAAGTCCATTATTAGCACTAACTGGGGCGAAGACAGACATCAACTAGTGTTGATTTTAAGAATATTCAAACTGTAAAACCTCTAGAAACTCTTTCCAAGCCATGCACTCATCTTTTCAAATTGAGTTACAGCTTTAAAATCACCGTGGAGGAAAAAAACCAACATTGATCGAGAATGTCTGGTAAGCAGCTGCCGTAGTCAGACACAGACCCATTGACACGCTTGTGTTTCTACATCAGTAAAATCGGCTGTGTTCTGTCCACCATTTGCTCGCTCTGCCATACACACTCGCATGCTGTTACACACATACACACACAGCAAACAAAAGTTCTTAGAGAAATGGTATTTAAAGGCAAGAAATGTCCAAACCATTGAGCCAGGCCAACATGGAAACTGAAATATTCTAATGCTAAAGACCAAAATAAAAGTAAAAGGGGTTAGAGAAAGGGGAAGGGGGGGGGGGGGAAGACTTAAAGGTAAAACAGAAGAAAGATTTGCTGTCTGGAATCGGCTAGTCTTCCCCAGAGGGAGCTTCCTCTTCTGATACGTCGTCTTCTTCCTCGGGCGCCTCCTCTGTCTTCTTGGGGGGAGGGGAATCTTTCTTCTCCAGCTCATCCTCTTCCTCCTCCTCTGGGGCACTCTCGGGGTCTCCTTCCTCTTCTTTGGGTGAGGACTTCTCCAAGGCCTTGGTTGCGCTGGTACGGCCCTTCCCCTTGCCCTTCATGGGGCTGGGAGTAACTGCAGAGAGATGGAGTGGATAGAGAACATTCAATTTTCAGGACAACTTGGCTCAACAGAATGCCATAATGCGTTAATAGTGGTGATGGGGGAGGAGGGAGCTGCAATGTGGCTCGTCCTGCTAAAGCACTGGTTCAGTGTAGCAACATGACACCATTGCTCATGTGTTGGAATGGAATCATGACTGTGCCCGGGCAGCCTATGGCTGGATGCCCCACAGGATGGGGCACATTTGCCCATAATTAGACCATTACTATTGCCAGGCTACACAACATTGCAAGGCCTGACCAATATGCAGGCCTTTCGCATCTGGTTTGTAAAACCATAACTGCCATACTGGTCATTCTGGGTGAGTGTGTGTGATTATGACACCACAGTAATGTTTCAAGTAAGTATTTGTCCACACAATAGTCAATGTATATGCAGCAAGAAAAGAGAGGAAACAATAATTTCACAGAGAGCCACTGCATCTAATTCATAATTGAAAAAATAACTTCAAATAATATATGAGAAAAACAATCAGATCAGTAAAATGCCAATATGCTATTATAGCCATCAGGTTGAGTAATAATACTACTACTAATAATAATACATCATATTTCTATAGCGCTTTTCTAAATACTTTCTAAAGATGCTTTACAAACACAGCGAAGCGAGAGGGAGGGACGGGGGAGAGGGGAGGGGTAGAAGGTTAGGTGTCAAAAGCAATAGTGAAACGGTGGGTTTTGAGGGCTTCCTTGAAGGATGGCAGAGTGTTGGCCTTTCGGATGTGACTGGCGAGAGCGTTCCAAAGGGAGGGGGCGGCTGCAGCGAAGGCCCTGTCGCCCCAGGTCCGGTGCTTTGTCCTGGTGGTTTGGAGTAAGTTTGCGTCTGGGGACCTGAGGCGACGGGTAGGGGTGTGGTGGTGGAGGAGGTCAGAGAGGTGGTGGGGGGGGGGTTGTTGATGGCTTTGAAGGTGGTGAGTAGTAACTTGAAATGTATCCTGTATTTGATTGGGAGCCAGTGGAGGTTATGGAGGACAGGGGTGATGTGATCAGTGCGGCGGGTGGAGGCGAGCATGCGGGCAGCAGAGTTTTGAACATATTGGAGTTTATTGAGGATTTTGTTTGATAAACCATATACGATGCTGTTGCAGTAGTCAAGCCTGGATGTTGCAGGGACTGCACATTCCACATAAAATTATATATGTTTGAAATGCCATTTCAATTAATATAATTTTGAGTGCTCAACGTTTCTACACCACGCATCCAGTTCTACAACGCACGAGGGGAATCCCATGACATCATTCAGCCCCACCTCCTAAGATCGCATTTCCACGTACAGTGACAATACTGTAAAAGCGGAAATACATAACTCAACGCAACGTATAAAATCAGAGAACACTCGGTCTCTCTCTGTCCCCTCTGGTTTTTCCAGCTCTGTTCTGTCCTTCCATCACCAGGACCTCGCGTCGCTCTCCCTCACAAGCGCCTAACAAGAGGCCTGTGAAGACACGCGCGAGACACGTTCTCTGAACAGTAGCGGAATCCACAGAGCGCCGATTCCGCAAATTTAGCTGCAAGCAACGCTAATTCGGTAAGAGCTGTGAAATAATACAGCTAACAATATCGGACATTTGAGTGAACACAGAAGCGGCCAGCTCCCTTCGTTCAAAATTCATCTCCGATAATCAACTTCGCGCCCTGGAAAACTACCCAGAGACTTCACTTCAAACGTGAACATTTGGGAGCCACACTGCAAAGACATCGGACCCGAAGACATCGCGACCAGATTCCCATGTCTCCTCCGAACCAGAAATGCATGGAACCCCGTCGACCGCGGAGCAAACGAAACAATAGTAAGGCTGTAATAATCTGGGCATAGAACAATTAGCAACGAACTGTTTGTTCCGTAATGACTGTACAAACTGTTGGTACTGTCCTGCTGTAAACTGTATCATAGTTCATGACTGTGTACAATAGCTTTTACCATTGTTTTTGTAGCTATCATAGCTGCTCACTGACTGTCTGTGTTAGAGATAAAATACATCACACATAGACCCAGGTCTTGCATGTATCGTTATCTACTAACCTGGCATTCCGATCTCAAAATATGCAATAACGCCACAGTTATTCTGGTGTGCGCAGTAAGCGCCATCTTTTATTTCAAACTAGGGGACGGTACTGGAGCCATGTATAGCTTTGCGTTCGGTTTCAACCTAAGGGCATCGTTGGAGGTGCGACAGGCAGCAATGCCTAGCAGGTTTAACACCTACCTGTAAATATTATAATTTACTTGTAATTATTAATTACTAATTGAAATTCAAATTTGATAGTTAAGTATATTTTTATGAGACTGATATACAAAACCTAAGAATACTACCGTGTTGGGAATTAACAAGCCTTACATTGTGCCGTCAACTATATTAGAATTCTAACTTCTAGCGGGATAGCACCCTACATAATTGGTGCCCCGTGTGAGGAATAGTACCGTTGGCTTTTCATTCATACTTCTGTGATATTAACATTAAAAACCTTAATAATAATCTCAGAATTTAAATTCTGGACACCAGAATTGAACAATTCCAGACCCGCTACTAGGTGGCACCATTTCCACCACACCAAGCCTGCCACAGAGCAGAACCAAATTGTGCTTACAAACAAGGGCATTGTGGTGATCAATTTAAATTCTGATTTAGCTAAAAGCTATTATTTTGAGATCAATACAGTGATAACCATCACTTATGTTAACACCTATTAATCATGAATAGTGTTACCAATCTGGATCAATTAACAGCTGCTGTTGCTGCCCCACAGTTAATTCAGTTATGCTTTAGAGCCAACAGAAACTGAAAGATTTTCTGTCCTGCATTTGAATACCGTGATATTCAGTGCAAGTAAAGCCGTTAGGATTAACCGTGTTAATTCAACCGCTTGTTTAATTAAGCCACAGCGTGCTACGGGCCCTGTGAAGCTAAACAAGGTTGCCTAGCTGTCACTACCTTGTATTTCAGCTCGCGTAAACCCTTAAAAACTAAGCTTTGTGCCGCCTAGCTGTTACTATGCCGTATTTCAGCTCGCGCCCAATCAACCTTTACACATACACGTCGTCAAGTTGTTATTTTCACAATTCAGCTTGCGTGTAATCATAGTGGTCTCCCCCGACTACTACTGTAACTAAAGCCACAAGCTGGGGCTGTAGTTACCCCATACTGCAGTTTGTGAACCTCTCAAGAAGTGTTCAAATTGTGAGTGCGAACAATCCACTCCAACACTGCAAGGCACTTGCCACTGCAACACCTTGGGTAAACCCCAGAGGTACCCTTTAGCAACCACATTAAACACTTGTACGTTAAGGTACACTGCCCTCCATTTAAACCACAGAGATGGAGCGCCCCATAACCGAACAGTATATTTCTTCCTTAGCCCAAGACCTAGCCCCCAGCTACCTTAGCTTCAGCGACTGTTGGAAAGAAATAGCTGCCTTAATTAACAAGAGTAACCCGCACACCGTGTCCAAAGGCCCACTGCTCCCCTGCTTGCTCTTCACACAGGCAGACCAGCCTTGCCCTCCGAAGCAATGCAGAGTTAGCAAATGAGATAACTGTGCTTACAGCACAAAATGCCAGTCTCCTCCATTCACATGAAAATGGGAAAGGGGGGTCCAATCGTGACTCAGGCTACTCTGATCGACATTCGCCTGCTTATTCGGACCATGACTTCCCAAGTTATTCAGCTATGTCTGAATTCTCTACCAGAAGTTCATCTGTCTGGTCTTCTCAAAGCCGGGAGGAGAGGAGCTATGCTCCAGCCTCGGACCCAGGAGAAAGCGAGCGGATCCACAGGGACCCTCACAACACAAATGGCCTTTTGCGAAGCCCCATCTCTGCTCACTCAGCAGAAGGACTTCCTGTTTCAGCTTCTGGCTCTTACAAAGCAAAAGAGATGCCTGACTCAGATTCTTATCGTTCCATGAACGATCCACCTGCAACAACACTGCAGAGAAAGTCACTTAAGACCTTTTCACCCCAGGACAAGGAGCCCATCTCCAGATCGCTGTCCAACACATTTAAGGTTCCTACCTCATCAGGTGAACCACAGGCTCATGAATTCTGCTTTAGCGATGACCGGCATAGCTACAAGCCTAGCGCGCAACAGCCGCTCAAAGATTTTCAAACATCTTCCTCCAAAGAGGAAAGACGTTCAACACCTCAACAGAGAGATAAGAACATCCGCTTCATGTCACGAGCCTTCAAGTCCCTCTTCATATACAATCTTCATCCTTGCGTACGTACACATGTCGTACTCCAGTCCCACCAGGGCAAACTTTCAATGCAGGAAATCCGCAAAATAACACAGATGGCTTGGGAGATTGTTGTCCATCCCAGCATTGAAAAGGAGCCGACGGGCTCAAGTAACTTTACTGCAAAAAACACGTTTGCATGCTTCACAAGACCACCCTTTGCATCTCAAAACAACCAAGAAGGGTGAGAGCTGCTCACAAAGGAACACCCAATCTAAACACCACGGTCACAACCAATGTCGTGATCGTAGGCCCAAAAGCTTGGGAAGGAGGCCAGATTCCAACATCTCGGCCCAGATCACACACAAACGTGATTTTCACCAACCACCAACTGAACATCCCAGAACTTTGTCAGATGACGATCAAGACGTCTGACTACATTTCTGATTCTGATTGCGGCTACTCGGAGCTTGACAGCCCCAAGCCACGAATCAAGAGAAGCTTCCAACCACAAAGCTACAGAGTTCGTTTTTCACGTTCTTAGGAATTGCGTTCTATTCAAACCGATCCTTCAATTTTATTCGACACACTTACCTGAGCGAAGGGGGGTGCATAACCCAGCGGTAAAATAATCAGCTACCTAGGTTTGTTGACAGCAGCAACAATCTAAAAACACTGTTAGTTAAACTAGTTAAACCATCACCACGGTTCAAACTTTGTGAGCATACCTGGATCGCCTCCATGGTAGTGCTACCTAAACGTAATTATTTAAACATCTTGCAATGTAGTATCATTAACCCCCTGAGGTCGACTGGCTCACCGCCAATCCGAGCAGCAATAAAAGTATATTATTATTTCTAACGTCGCGAGATTTGATCATACACACGCGGCAAAAACATTGACAGAAACCTTAGAATCGTGACTTTCCGATTTGAGCACTGGCAAATAATATGAGATTTTTTAAATTAGGTTAATTAGACCAAAAGTAAACCTTGCCTTTTCCTCTCTGTTTTACCTGGAAGTACCGTCCCCCTTCTATTGACATGGTAATTAGGTGCTAGTCTCGGGGAGGGGCGTGGGGCCATGTGTGAAATCGCCGTGTAAACAATGTCCCGACATTACATCGCATCTTGTCTGTGTTTACGGTTGCGATCTGCCAGCAACAGACTGTATGCTGATATTTATTTGATTTCCCATGTTTTCAAATACTCGTGAAAATATATGAATTCCGCGTTTTGTGACGCTATATGGAAATAATCAGAATCATTGCGAACTGATGCGAATAATTAACGGGAGGATATTTAACCAGCTGGCATTCTCTGTTTCGGCGCTTGGACATTATCTAGCTTAGCTTGATAGTAGCCTACCTATTGTGATTGTTTCTTGCCTCTCGAGAACTTGTTTGTTCGTGTGTGCTTATTGTTGTTTAGATTCGCAGTGTTTAGTTTATTCCGAGTTTTTGGATATGTTTTAGATTTACCGTTTTACTTTGTTTGTTCCTGATCGTTGGTTATTTTGGTTTGTTTTGTTTATGTCTTTCCGTGTCTTCGCAGACACGGATTTTGCTTTCGTTTTCCTACAGACGTTTAAAGATAAATAAATATCTTAAACCCAGAAAACAGGCTGCCTGTGCCCACTGCCAAACAGACTCTGGCTTTTGTCTTTGTCTGATGGCCATTGAGAGAGAGATGGCCCATCTGACAGATCTTACAGGTGTGGACAACCCTCAGGTGTGGATCATGAATATTCAGGAAATTAGCATACAGTCCCGGCGCATTAGTGGACAAAAGTGACAATTGCTAATTACCCAACTCTTAATTAGCTAATAAAGTTAGGAAACAACACAAATTATTAATAAGTGTCTAAAGTTTATTTAGATACCATCAAAACAAACATTTCATAGATGCTTATAAGGTTTATAGCTTGATAATGATCAACAGGCCAGTTTTGGCCGGACTACAGTCTTGTCGCAATGGCCAACTCCAATTTCTAGGCCACAGTGAATAAGGAAGATGTAGGTACACTACCGTTCAAAAGTTTGGGGTCACCTGCTGGAAACTAGGTTTATCTCATAATGGACAATGCTTTACACCGTATACATTTCTGTAAATACTTTAAAATGACAAAAAAACACATGTAACAATGAACAAAATTAACATCAAAGAAATGTTCAAGAAAATTATATTGAAAATTGAATCTTGGATTCCTCAAAATAGTCACCCTTTGGCGTGAGAATAGCCTCACAAACAGTGGCCATTCGGTTAATAAGTTTTAGCAGGAAATCACCCGACATGTTTTCCCAGCTATCCTGCAGCAATTCCCAGAGAAACTTGTGGGTTGCTTTGCTTTGACTCTTCCTTTCCAGTTTGTCCCATACAAGTTCTATGGGATTGAGGTCTGGACACTGGGCAGGCCAGGTCTTTAGTTTGAGTTGTTGTTCACATTCCTCCTTCACCAGATAGTTCTTGCACAACTTCAAGGTGTGTTTCGGGTCGTTATCTTGCTGAAGAATGAAGGAGTGCCCAATTAGCCATAGTCCAGATGGAAGGTGACCCCAAACTTTTGAACGGTAGTGTAACTTTCAGCTATAAAAGCAGAAATTTGACACTTTAAGCCATCAGTTCATGCTCAACATTGCTTCTGTCAACATGCCCAAGATCAAACCAGAAACCAAAGTGCTGATCATCAAGAATCTCAAGTCCAAGTCTCCTGCTGAAGTTGCAGCCATCTTCAATGTGTCTAAGCGGCAGGTGGAGAGGATTCGCAAGCGCTACCAAGAGACTGGCGACGTCCATGACAGACCCAGGTCGGGCAGACCGCACAAGACAACTGCTCGAGACGACAGCTTGCTGGTCCGACCGTCAAAAGCCAGCCCCATGTCGACCGCCTCACAGCTCCAGGAGGAGTGGACGCCAGCAACGCCTGTTTCGTCCAAGAACTGCACGTTGATTCTTGCTCTCAATGGTCTCCACGGTCGTATTGCTGCCCCCAGAAAACCAGCGCTAAACAAAGAGACAGCTAAGAAATCGTGTTTGCGACGCCAAGGCCCATAGCCTGACGGAAGGTTGGACAGCAGAAAAGTGGCGAAAAATAGATTTTTCAGATGAATCGTCAGTTGAGCTCCATCCCAAGTGCCGCCAATATTGTCGACAACCCTCTGGGGCCCATCTGGACCCACGGTTCACCCAGAAGACAGTCAAATTTGGAGGTGGAAAGATTATGGTTTGGGGTTACATCCAATACGGAGGTGCCAGGGAGATCTGTAAGGTGGATGGTAACATTGACAGTGCCAAATATCAACAGATTCTTGCCTCCCAGTACATTCCCAATTACAAAGGGGTCAGATTTTTCAACAGGATGGAGCTCCTTGCCATACCTCAGGTTCCACTATGAAGTTTCTCAGGGGAAGAAGATCAAGGTCCTTCAGGGATGGCCAGCACAGTCTCCAGATATGAATATTATTGAGCATATCTGGGGAAGAATGGAGGAGGAAGCTTGTAGGACCAAGCCAAAGAACTTGGAGGAGCTTTGGGATGCCTGCAAGGTGGCCTTCCATGCCATCCCCGGCGACTTCATCAACAAGCTCGACTCTCTGCCAAACCGGATGGCAACTGTTCTGCAGGCCAAAGGAACCCAAACAAGATATTAATTTCTTAACTTATAGTCCATGATGAAATACTAGACTGATTTTTCATTTGTTATTTTATTAACTTTTTGAGAAAGATACAATTTCTTGATTATAATTTGATTGATTATTATTTGCGACAAGACCTTTGTCCAGGTAGAAACTGGCTTGTTCATCATTATCAAGCAATAAACCTTATAAGCATCTATGACATTTTTGTTTTGATGGTATCTAAATAAACTTTAGACACTTATGATTAATTTGTGTTGTTTCCTAACTTTATTAGCTAATTAAGAGTTGGGTAATTAGCGATTGTCACTTTTGTCCACTCATGCGACAAAACTTTTGGCCGGGACTGTATAGCCCTCCCACAGCCTGAAATAAATTTGACCAGTTCTGATAAAAACAGGTTTTTAGCTATTTAGATCTCAGATGTGCTAAACTATTTTGACATCCTTCCATAACCAAGACCTTGATGAACAAACGCATATTGGCAAAACAATTTGTCACTATACTTTAGTGTGTGCTTTCACAACTTTTGTGGCGGCAGAAAAAATTACTCTTTATAACTTGTGTGTTTGTAGATCTATTTACAATCACCAAACTATTGATGGCATATAAATGTAGCTGTGATTGTCCTTCAAATAAAAATATCAAACACTTTGGAGTAAGTGTGTGTTAAGTTGATTAAATTGAGATAAATATCAGACCACACCAAAATCACAAAGCTGCTCTGAGCTAAGCACGGACCTCAGGGGGTTAAGACAAACCACAAGCTTAGGACACCTTCCAGAAGGGATCCCCCTTCAAGCTTCACACAAAACATCTCTTTTCAACCCAAGTTCAAAATCGAGATCATAATGCCAAATGACCAAGATATAGCCGTCAGGATTTCTCATGTCTTGAGCTCAAACTAGATGACACCCTTCCACAGCAGTATGTCTGCCCAGACCAGACCAAATCACTACATCCTGTAGTCCAACTGTCATCTGATCCGTAGAACCCTATCAACATGGTTGCCTTCAGACCTCCTTAAATGGCTATATCACATCCGGTCACCCTGTTGCCTTTGAACTACATCCATCTAACCCCAACATCCTTAACAACATTCCTATTCCTCTTGAACCCTGATGAATAGATATTCAAACACTCATTGGTATTTGTTTGGTGCCATTTTCCATCATCGTCACATTTTGTTTATTTAGATCCTGTATTTGTAACTGTTGTGACGTTCTTGCTTAGCCAAGTTTAACAGTACCAACACTATGCCCAGAATGTTTACAGCCAATATGAACTGCCCAGAATGTTTACAGCCAATATGAACTGCCTAGATGTTTATAAGCCTGAATGAACTACTCAATTAACCTTTCAGTTGTGGACTGTACACTGGATTCACACCAGACGTGGAATCCTGAGACCAAAGGGGATGTAGGGACTGCACATTCCACATAAAATTATATGTTTGAAATGCCATTTCAATAAATATAATTTTGAGTTCCTCCACCACACATCCAGTTCTACAACGCACAAGGGAATCCCATTACATAATTCAGCCCCACCTCCCAGGATCGCATTTCCACGTAGTGACGATACTGTAAAAGTGGAAATACATAACTCAACGCAACGTATAAAATCAGAGAACACTCGGCCTCCCTCTCTCTGTCCCCTTGGGTTTTTCCTGCTCTGTTCTGTCCATCCATCATCAGGACTTCGCGTCGCTCTCCCTCACAAGCGCCTAACAAGAGGCTATCAAATTGGAATTTCAATTAGTAAGTATATTTTATGAGACTGATATACAATGTTGGGAATTAACAAGCTTTACATTGGTCCGTCAACTATATTAGAATTCTAACTTCTAGTGGGATAGCACCCTACAATGTTATGAATGCATGTATCAGTGTTTCAGCAGCGGAGAAAGATTGGAGGGTTGGAGGCGGGCAATATTCCTGAGGTGGAAAAAGGCAGTTTTTGTGATCTGGTTTACATGAGGGAGGAATGAGAGGGTGGGGTCGAGGAGGATTCCGAGGTTGCGGACGTGGGTGGAGGGGGTGACAATGGAGCCATCAATGTTAAGTGAGAAATCCTGGGTGGGGCGGGTGAGGGAGTTTGGGCCGATGAGGATTTCTAATTTATTGCAGTTGAGTTCGATAAAGTTATTTTGCATCCATGTTTTTACGTCTGTGAGGCAGGTGGTAAGGGTGGAATGGGTGGCTGCAGTGATGGTCTTGGTGGTGAGTTGTGTATCGTCTGCGTAGCAGTGAAACCGGAGGCCATGGCGGCGGAGGATCAGTCCAAGTGGTAGGATGTACAGGATGAAGAGGAGGGGACCAAGCACTGAGCCCTGGGGGCACCGTGGGTGACTGGGGCAGTGGAGGATTTGCAGTTGTTGATGGAGATGAATTGATGTCTGTCAGAGAGATATGATTTCAACCAGGAGAGGGCAGTGCTGGTTATGCCAAGGGAGGACTGGAGGCCTGTGATGAGGATGGAGTGGTTGGTGGTGTCGAAGGTGGCGCTGAGGTCAAGGAAGATGAGGATGGAGAGGAGACCAATCGGCAGAGAGGAGAATGTCATTGGTGACTTTTAGTAGAGCAGTTTATGTGCTGTGTCTGGAGCGGAAGCCAGATTGGAAAGGTTCGTAGAGGTTATTGGAGTCCAGATGTGATTTTAAATGGGAGGCAACAGCTCGCTCTAAGATTTTTGAGAGGAAGGGGAGGTTGGATCGGGTGTTGAACAGAGTAGATTTGAGACGTGGTTTATTTTGAATGGGCTGGGGTGCTTTGACCAAGGTTTGTAGGCAGGCAGAGCGCACGTGTTGATTGCTATGGTGGTGACGTAGTGAAACTGCGACAGTGCGCTCGTTTGACCACAGGGATGGGATGGAATGATCAGACCGCATGTAAACAAACTTTCGTCGGGAGCCTCTGTGGATGTAACTGGGTCGACGTAACAGCCCATGTTTTTCGATGGTTGTGATACATGTTGGAGTGGTGTGATTGTTGAGTTTGAGGAGTTGCAAGATGGAGTATTTCAACGTCATGCCAGCCGGGGAGGATGTTAGCCTGAAGTCGACTGCCGGTAGCCACAAACTTGTTGACCAGAGATGGAGAAGTGACAGGCACGACAGGATAGCTCACAGTATGGCAGGTGATCGATAGTTGGAGGAACTGCGGGAGTGCAGGGATTTAAGGTGAGGAGACAGAGGAGGCAGTCAGCTCCACAAGCAGCATGAAGCTAACTGCTAGCTTACAAGCGGCTAGCTTGAAGGCTGCAAGCTTAACCAGCTAACTTGAGAGAAAGCAGTCCCAGCCAACAAGGGCTTACCGCACTGGGACAGTGAGTAGGAACTTCCCAGAACCTGCTGCAGTAAAGAGCCAGGCCCCTACCTTTCAGCCATCCTTACATCACATAAATTACTTTTGGAAACACATTTTTCATTCTTGAGTGGAACTGGCCATTTCACAATGGAATTGAATATTCTCCATAGCCAAAACAGCAACTAATTTGACACAAGTTAAATTTGGAGCACTGTTTAATTGCTTTTCACTTTGTGGGAAACACAAATAATAATTTACTGAAACTGACATGGTCGGTCTCTGTTCATGGTCTGTCTAACATGTATCTTTTTGAATGGGGTAAAGTGGGTCACTGGGATTCTTAGTACAAAAGCCTTTAGGTTTTTTTCCATTATCTTTATGCAATGGAAATAAAAATCAAGTATTCGTGTGCCAGTCTTTTAAGGGAAAATCTATTTCAACATGCACGTGGAAACCCAAACATGGAATGGCATTGTCCGAAAATCAACAGCTTTCACTTTAAAACAGCAATACCACCATGTGCCCTTCTCATGTCACGTCAGACTCGTGAACTTATGTGGGGTTGGGCTTGGTTAGTACTTGGATGGGAGACCTTTTGTGAAAACAAAGTTGCTGCTGGAAGAGGTGTGGTTTGGCCAGTTGTGAGCATTTTTCTCTCAGGGCCAAGCAGAAATCTAATGTGCCAGCACAATGACGGAGACGCTGTGAGATGAGACATTAAACCAAGGTCCTGACTCACTGCGGTTTAAAGACTGCTGATTAAAGATCTCATAACACTTTTCAAAAAAGAGTAGGGATGTTGACCCTTTTATCTTGGCAAAATTCCCACAAAACTGGCTCTCTACATCAGGACACCAAACGACCCCTCTGCATCTGATTTCAATCTGAACAATCTGAACAATCCCTGGCATTCCCCACCCACTTTGATTCCCCAGGTTGTCACTGCAAAACAAATTAATTTCTCAGTTAACCTATTTGGTCAAATAAAATTCATTAAAAGTAATTTAATAAATGACACCGAAACAGGTCGTATTGTACCTGTGGCCTTTAGTCTGGGCTTGGGGGATTTCTTCTCCTTCCTTTCTGGCCTGCTTCTCCTGATCACCTTCTTGCTCCTCTTCCTGGAGCGGCCGTAGTCACTGTCATCGTCGTCGTCCACCATGAAGTCCTCGTCACTGCCCTCTGACTCTGTAAACACGATGGGGGATGTGAGTGAGGTCCAGAGTCACAACCACCTGTACATACATACATGTAAGACCCTGCTTGACAAGATTGTGCTCCAAAGATTTAGACAAATTACCCTGGATGACGTAGGTTGGAAGAGCTGCTGTTTAATATGAAAAGTACATGTACAGCGGCAATCATGCTCCCAGTGTCTTGTCATTATCTTTACGATTTCAAAATCAAGTCATCTATACATGCGCGGGTAATTGTCCTCCATGCAAACAATTTCCCCATCTATCAAACTCTCTTGGAAGAGAATGTATGCAGCCATTTCTGTGTTTCCCTTGCCTCAAGCTCCCATAAGTCATTGTCTATGATGTCTATGAGATGTTGTTGAAATGCTTGATGGGAATTGTATTACAATGGCAAATCCAAAGACCAAGTGTGACAGAATTTTAAAAAGATTTGATGTACATTTTGTAGTTTGATGCATTTAATTTACAAAAACGATTCTAGCTTTGGCACAGATTAGTACCACCATAACCTAAGTAACAACAAAAGGATTGATTTACGTGCGGATAATTTTTCTTTTAAGTGGACAAGTGTGTCACTTCAATGAGCTGTCATTATAAATTCTACCATTTGCTGTGCTTCCTTTACACCACTCTTGCATGAAGACACAAAATCACACACAACCTGATAAACTTTGAGTGGCTGTAGACTTCTGCAGAGACTAATAATGTTCTGCAAACCAGCCCAACTCCAAAGTATTTCTACTTTTACCATTGACAGCTTCACACCTCCTTATGATGATATTATATTGCCGTTGTGTGTTGAACAACTCTTGACTGCGATCGTCCTACAGACCCTGATTAACCTTGACCAAGGATCAGCCACAATGCAAAGCACTGTGGACATGCAAGTCGGATTCGGATGTGCAATTTATCTCCTGGTCAAAACCAATCAAAGCCTTCGAAATTCCTCCCAGGGTTGCAAATACCCCATGGATAAAATTCTGCAAGTGGGGCTTACGGTCCACGAGGGCCTGCTCGTCATCCTCGCGGTCCTCGTCCTCGCTGCCCCCATCGCCTAGCAGCATCTCCCTCTGTTTGGAAACTGCCTTTGAGGCAGCCTGCCGCACCTGCCTCACCTTCTTGCTCACCTCGCGATCGTCATCACTGTCATCTGTAGGGAACCCGCCCCCGCCCCCAGAAAACAGTCTCAAAAACAAAACAAAAACAAAAAAAGGGGTTCCATCCATAGGCTGCGCAGGGGCAACCAAAATAAATACTGCCAATACTCTCAGAACCAAACCAATCTGGAACCTCTGGCCTAAAAAAAAAACCTGAGGGCCGCCAAGCATTATATTGCCTGTTTAACGGAGTTGTGGACTCGAATCACGTGACTTGGACTTGAGTGCGACTCGAGTCACAATTTTATGGACTTCAGACTTGACTTACAAAAATTAAAAGTACTTCAGACTTGACTTAGACTTGCATGTCTATGACTTGTGACTAGAGAGACTTGCTTTGAATGTGACTTGACACCTGAAATGTCAGACTTGGGACTTACTTGACTTACTTGGAAGGTTAAGACTTGAGACTTACTTATGACTTGCATAACAGTGGCTTGGTCACAACTCTGCTGTTAAAATTATAATCTTATAGTACAGTTCCTTTTGAAGTCACATTGACGTCATTGTGAAATGCTCTACAGTACAAAATGGACTTACAGTAAGGCCATTGAAACGCACTTGTAATATAAAGGCCAGTGAAATGTACCTGCAATATATGTGCCACTGCAATGTACCTGTAAATATGGACCCATGAAAAGTACCTGCATCTCGTTTCCTCTTCAGTGTCCTTCTACTGCTCACTTTCTTTCCCTTTTTGCCCCTTTTGGTGTCGTAGTCACTGCCGCCTTCCTCGTCTTCCTCCTCTCCAAAGTCATTGTCTTCATCACTACCGAAGTCATCTGAAATTAAATAAACATGAGTGACCCATAAAGATGATCTGTTATACATTTTCAAACATTGCAAAACCATTTATTTTAGGCCCTTAAAGATCTTTGTGCTTATGTCTACAGCCCTTTGCACTAATGACATATTACTAACTTAAAATAAGCCATAATCTGCATAGCTTATACAATTTTTCCCACTTGGCAAACAATCGCCGATTCACCTCTATGCCACCTGTACCCACACAGAGAGCACTGTTCCTGAAGCACATGCACTCTCCGAAAATAGTCCCCCACAAGCCAGTGACTCTTTTCCACTGATCCACTGATGAGGTGCATTTCTCATTGATGAAAACTGATAGGTTGGTGCCTGGTGAGCAGCTAAGTTCACCTTACCTCTGGTGAAACAAAGGCAATTGTATTCCACTGCTGAGGACTCTTGGCCAGTCTGCAAACAGCATCACAAATTACTACAGGTGCCCAAACTGTTGAGGTTCACAACTTACCTGCTGAATCATTTTTGGATTTTGAGAGTTTTTCAGATTCATCACTGAAAGAGGAAAAACAAAAAGTCTGTATGTGCAACAACAAAAGTGCTCGTCACAAAACAGCTTGTCAAAATGGCAAACAATACTTAAATTAAATCATTAACTGCTGCTGGTGCAGAACAAATTACCCAGTGTGTCCCACAATGACTGAGTGATTGAATGATATAGCCCCAAATGCCTATAATTCAGAACCAAGACCTCGTATTGGCAGAAAGTTAGCTTAAGCAGACTTTTGCTCAACCGGAGTAGCAACTACTTCAGCTTCTGACGGTAAAACTTGAGGCCAAAGGTTTCCATCCGTTAATACATAGCCTGCTAGCAATACGAGGCATTTCTTGTGATCGTTGTTGACATCAAATAACCTTTTATTGTAACATCCACAGGCACGATTGTTAATTGTCCTCTGGATTTATCCCTTGGGACTTACTCACATTGAACTTATTATATTCAAACTGTTCAGCCTTTCACTATTCTTCCCCCCTCAAAAACAAGCTATACAATGACCCAGAGGGATTGAAAGAAATGTGCCCATTTCGCAACAATACCAAGGGGGGGGGGGGGTGGTGAGAGGGGCATGTTTCCTTTGGCGGGCTAGCCGCTTCACCTCACCTGTCCTCCTGTGAGTTCTTTCCTGGCCTCTTCTTGTGCTTCACTTCTCGTGGGGCCGCTCGCATCTTTTTGGGCCTCTCGGAGTCTCTGCCATACTCCTCGTCTGCAGAGCGAGGTGAGCATGCGTTAGGACCTGGCTGCAGCAGAGCGCGCTACGGCTAAAAATACAGCAACGAAGAGTCTCCGCTGGGGTGGCCAGAAACGGGACGGGAAGCCCACACACAGACTGGACGTTCTTATTACACTGACCACTAAACTACAGTTACACTTGTTCTGGGGCTCCTTCTGCCTCCGCGAGACAGGAGGGAGAGGAGGCAGACGAGACATGGGCAGCCCAAAATAACACTCAATAACACAATCCAATAAGTATCCGTTAAGCATCGGACTAAAGGGTTATAGGACCAAGGAGGAGTGAAGGAGGAAATGTAGCTGCTTATAAATCAACACATTATTTTTCAGAAAATGTATTTTCCTTCTATAATATATTCACATTAAGACACTTATGCCATGATAAGCGATTTACATTTACTGTAGTGCATTTTTAAAATAGGGTGGCACGGATTATTTGAACATTTGAACATTCAAAACACTATTGAAAGAAAAGTCTGAAATCGAATCTTCATTTGCATAAGTAACCCAATGAATCAGACATTGTTCAGTGGTCTTTGGCTCACCTGCGTCATCAGACTCTTGGAACTGTGAGTAATTCACCACCTTCCTGTTCCTGCAGGAACACAAAAAAGCAGCTGCCATCAGGAACAACAGACACTAACATTGGTTTGAGGGCCATTCGGCCGAAACTGCAACGCCTTGCCGGACATGGTCATAAATCACATTGAGCCACATGCTCAACATTCTTTAAGAAACTACCCGACACTGGCCCTGGTTTCATCACACAGGGATCTCTGAGCACAAAGCCAGGTGTAGGAAAGAGGCTCTGAACAGAGATCATTCTCGCACAAAGGGCCAAGCAATCAGGAGCGGCGGGTGATTCATCCGCTCAATAAGTACACGGTAGGAATTTCGCATTACAGAACGGACAAGTGGTTAACAGGCAACACTGACCTCTGTAATTAGGGCCGTTGTATGTGCATAAGGATCTCAACTAGGCACATGTTGTGACCAGACCTATGCAAGTCTGGCTGAACAAAGGAGAACAAGCATATCACCCTCCACCCATGAGTTCAACTCAGTGGGTCAGGTCTGCCCCAGGCAACAGTGCAGGGGGCATGTACACATCAGTCGCCTTTGGAGTCTTTCAAGTGAGCAACCTGCTTGACTGAAGCACCAGAAGGTACCACATCGCTGCTGGTCTTGTTAATCAAGTCATAGCCATTTGTATAAGCACAGCAGCGATGATACTGTATTACAAGCATCTTTTTCCTCCATCTAAAAACCATAGAAAAACATTCTACAATTCATAAAAGCTGTATAATACATATAACATAAAAAGTTCATCAAACAAACACACACAAACACAATTTTTAGCCAAACCACTTGAGTACAAAAAATGACAGGTAATGCAACTTAAATGATCATAATTACATTTAGCGCATTTAGCAGAAGAGCTTATCCAGAGCGACTAACAGTTTACATTTCTTTTACATACAACCCATTTATACAGCTTGGATATTTACTGAAGACATAAATACCTTACTCAAGGCTACAACGGCAGTGCTTCAACTGGGAACTGAACCGGCAACCTCCGAATTACAAGTCAAGGCCCCTAACCATTATACAACACTGCATAATCGGATTATTCACATGAAAATGCATATTCCATTACACACATTGTTATAACCAAGATTGTCCTTCCATAAAAATGAATTTTTACATGACTGCAATTCAAATGTGGAGAATGTACTTCAGCTTGTATGTCAGAGTCTTTTGCCAACAGTATTGAGCTGAATCTAATGAGTGGGCTGATGTTTTCACATAACAGCGAGACTAGCCAGGTGCTTATGGTTAGGAACAGAGAAAATATCCTTAATTCCTCAAACATAAAAGAAGAGCCTTGGATAGACCCTTTCAGCCACTGTCCGCACAAACATTTGTAAAAGATTGTAACAGATTTTTCATCTATAAATGTAAAAGAAGCTACAGTGCTGGTGTGAACCCAGTTTGCCTGAGATTACAGATATGGTTTACATTTACGCAAATCATCTTGAAATTGCCCTTGAAGGTTACAGAATATTCCATCTGAAATAAAATCCTAAAATCATGTGTGCTCTGATTAAGTTACCGTATTTTTCGGACTTTAAGGCGCACCGGATTATAAGGCGCAATATCAATGAACGGGTCTATTTTCATACATAAGGCGCACCGGATTATAAGGCGCATTAAGCGAAACAAAACAGTCAGATAAGTCAAACTTTATTCAACTCATTCACAATAACTCTCAACATTGTTCAGTTGTAACGCATAAAATACAAAACAATACTCACTTTTTCAGTTCATTCCTCTTCCACAAATCCATAAAATTCTTCATCTTCAGTGTCTGAGTCAGTTGGGCGATTTCGGCATCAAGCATGCCCGGATCCCTCTCGTCATTATCCGAGTCAGTCTCGTTGCTGTTACTTAGCTGTTCAGTGATGATTCCGGCCTTCGTGAAAGCTCGGACGACACTTGAGACTGATACCTTAAGCCCAGGCATCCACGATCCATCGGCAGATAGTGGCGTAACTCGCCCGGCGTTGCCTCCCTGTCTTGGTGAATGTGTGTTCGCCTTCTGTCATCCAATGCTCCCACGCAGCTCGCAATTGAACTTTGAACGACCTGTTGACACCAATATCTAGCGGTTGGAGTTCTTTGGTTAATCCACCCGGAATGATGGCAAGCTTCGAATTAGTTTGCTTCACTTGGGTTTTGACAGTATCGGTGAGATGGGCGCGCATGGAGTCGCAGATCAATAGGAAAAAGCCATCCGGTCTCTTGACGTAAACTTCTCTCAGCCACTCACTCATCTTCTCCTCGTCCATCCAACCCTTTGGGTTAGCCTTGATGATGACGCCGGCCGGAAACTTTTCTTTTGGCAAAGTCTTCCTCTTGAAAATGACCATGGGTGGTAGTTTCTGGCCATTAGCCTGGCAACCGAGAACTACAGTGAAGGATGACTTCGTTCCCTGTGGTGCGTATAGATACCGTACGGGTCCCTGTTTTTCGACAGTACGGTTCACGGGGATGTCAAAGGTGAGGGGGACCTCGTCCATGTTGGTGATGTGTTCTGGCCGGATCTTCTTTTCAGTGATCTTGTTCTTGCAGTATGTGCGGAAAATGGCCATATTTTCTTCATAATCCTTTGGCAGTTGCTGCGAGATGGTAGTTCTTGTGCGGATGGAGAGATTACGCCTTTTCATAAAACGGAAGCACCAAGAAGGACCTCCTCGAAAGTCGTTGATCTTCATGTCACGTGCTACCGCTGTTGCCTTGAGTCGAATAGAGACTGTAGAGACGCTTCTACCTGCTGTTCTCTGTTCAATAACCCACTGTTCAATTTTGTCCTCTAACTGTGGCCATCTCGCTTTGTTCCCTCGGAAACTCTGTTTGGTCTTCTTTACTTGGCGCAGGTCATCTTCTTGCTTCCTCCACTTCCGTACCATTGATTCATTAACGTTGAATTCTCTCGCAGCTGCTCTATTCCCATGTTCTACTGCGTGACTGATAGCCTTGAGTTTGAAATCCGCTTCGTAAGCATGTCTCTTAACAGGTGCCATTTTGGGGTCCTTATACACACACCATAATATTATGTTGAAGCACAGTACGTATTACTCCGTGAGGCTCCTGACTACGGTAGCCGTAATGCTCCGACAATCCATCAAGCGGTGCGGCTTCGTAGCTTACCAAAGTCGTACTAAAACATTGACAGATTTTTGAGCGCCGTGTACCACATTGGGTCCTCTCCTCTTTTCTATTTTCATCAATGATCTTCCACAAATCTGCTCCGACTGTCATGTCCATCTATATGCTGATGACACTGTCATTTATACATCTAACTCTGATATATCACAAATTCAATTGTCACTGCAATCTGACTTTAATGCTGTTCAAAACTGGTTTTCTAACAACAGACTTCTTTTAAACAAGAAAAAGTCCTCCTTGATGTTATTTGGGACTAGGTTCAGACTACGCACATGTAACAATTTAAGTATTAATTTCTGTGATGGGACACCACTTGAGAAAGTGGAAGTTTTCAAATACCTTGGTATTTGGCTTGACCCAGAACTTTCCTTCAAACCTCATATTGACTTTGTTATAAAGAAAATAAATCGCAGCCTGAGCTCACTCTACCGTTCAATAAACTGCTTCACTTTTCAGGTTAGAAAAAGAATTATTACTCAGTTAGTACTCCCATTCTCGATTATGCAGATATAGTTTATCAGAATACATCAGAATCAAATTTACGTCCGCTTAATGTAGTTTACAATAAACTGTGTAGGTTCATCCTTAGGTGCCCATATCACACTCATCACTGCGTTATGTATGAATCACTTAATTGGCTCTCATTACAATCCAGAATGCATTACCATTGGCTGCAATTTATTTTTAAATGTATCTTTTTCAAATATCCCATTTATCTAAAGCAATATTTAGTTCCTTGCAGATCTTCTTATTCATTCAGACACGCACAGTACCCTTCTTTCATTGTGCCTCGTTTTTCTAAAGAAGTTGGACGCCGGGCCTTTAAATGTAAAGCCCCATCGGACTGGAACCACTTGCCCAACTCGCTTCGCTCCAGTTCTTCACTGTATATTTTTAGAACATTATTATTCGCTCACCTCAAGACAACTTGTTCTTGTTTTTGATTTTTGGGGATTGTATGACTGTTGTTTTTTGTGTTTGTGTTTGTGTTTTGTATTTCTGTTGATCTGTTGTATTTTTCTCTTGTTTTAGTTGATGTACCAACTTGTTTAGTTGATGTACCTATGTTTCTAGGGACCCCCTCGAAAACGAGATGCGACATCTCAAGGGGTTTATCCCTTTAATAATAATAAAGTTCATATATATAAAATCGGTTCGAGGTCAGTAAGCACAACCAGAATTAATACATAAGGCGCACCGGATTATAAGGCGCACTGTCGATTTTTGAGAAAATTAAAGGATTTTAAGTGCGCCCTATAGGCCATCTTTATACTTTAAATCTACTTTCTCTCTATGACCTTTCGTTTTATACAACTTCCGGTTTTAGCCACACCAACTTCCAGTTTTATATCAGAATATAGACACAGATAATTTTGTTGGTTGAACATACAGATAGTGACATCTCTGCACACCCCTAATATACAGTACCATTTCAAAGAGCACACACACACAGACTAATTCATAATAAAACATCTATTGTGTCATCAGCCAAGTAATTCACATTCCTCAGTTCAATCATTCAATTTGCATCAATGTTGTCCTACAGTCAGTATATGCAGGCAAGGCAGCCCATACTGTATATACTAGGGCCTCCCGTGTGGTCCAGTGGTTTCAACGTCCGACGCTGGCCATGACGACCAGGGTTTGATCCCACCAGCTGCACCAGGGAGGGGGGAGGGAAGCAGGGCGTTCGCTGCGCACAGGAGTGGTTCTGTAGTACCGGGTTGCGGTCTACGGCATGGCGGATGCCTTCTTGGAGGAGACGATACTTTGCCCTCGTTACTACCGGTCACAAGGCTACGGCAGCGAACTCACATTACGAGGGGGGGATTGACTTGAAAATAGCGGGTGTATTTGGCTACCAAATTGGGAGAAAAACAGGAGAAATTACAAACAAATTATAATGACTGTATATACTAGTGTAATAGGTGAACAGCTTTGCTGTACTGATTTTGAGCAAACGTGATTTCCCAAATGGTGTCACGGGCAAGTTTGCCTAGTTTGACAGCATCAACCCCATGAGGCACACCCAGTTCAGTTCTACAACCCCTTCGCTCAAATTCACTAAATTAATCAGATATCACCGAACATCCAGGTTTGAATATTTGATTTAAGTATCATCGTATTTCAACTTAAGACTATAGGCTAAACTAAAATGTTCCATCTCCCTCGATGTGCATGGTTTGTGAGATGTATTGCACCAAGCACTGATAGCAGAGTTTGAAACCAGCCTTTCGCATTGTACTGGGTAGGTAGATCACATCAGTATCAGCAGATAATGACCATCAGACCATGGTCATCATCTCCAAAGGTCAAGTGATGGAGTGATGGTATGATAATAAGACTACAGAATGGGACACTGAAAGAGGTGAATGGGACATGGGGTTGGTGAAGGGGTTTCTAGGTGTCAATGCTAGGATTCATTCAGATATGTGGGGCCAATATGACACATCAATCATGTGCCACATGAGCAGCACTTGCTTCGTTTTACTGTGTCACTGAAGAACATGCATTGTGTGCGTTAGCCTAGCGTGAAAATGTCAGCTTTGTGGATATTTTTCAATGTGTACGAAGGGACAATAAAATAGCAATATCTAACAAATATTCTTGCATGGAGCGCAAGGTAAAGACCTTTAACACCACATATTTAAATCATTCATCTGAAGCCCCCCGCCCCGGATGTGTACAAAGACTTTCTCAAAGCAAAACATGAAAAATCCTCACCACCTACAACCAAACCTGCTGCTCCATTGTTGGTTGCGCAGTTATTTGATAAAGACATTTAATGGAGATAGCCCGAAAGTAAAATCAGTTTCAGTTCACTTAAACTAAGCTACTTGGTTATGGTTCCAATCAGTGTTATTAACTCCTAAAACACAATGTCAATTTATCATTTTTGACCCTATTTTATTATATTGTTGTATTCAAAAATAATGATTGCGTATAGCACTAACATAACTTCAGATAAGCAATGGTAACTCAAATCAACAGGATAATGGGCATAATCTATACACCCTAACCTTCTAATATTTTTGGAAGTGTATGAACAACTTTTTTTCCCCTTCATAAAACTCAAACACTAACTTTGACCTGATGTATGTGATAATATATACAATCTAGGAGTAGAATCTATGGGACAAGGGGTAACTCAGAGACTTCTGAGAAAACTGATGCAAAACTTGGAGCTTGTGTTTGATTACCTTGAGCAAACTGTAAAAAACAAAAAGGTAGTGAAAACTAAGGTTGAACAGGTTTGGCAGATAACATTAGACTAGAGCAGTGATCCTCACTTCTTTTCAGGAGAGCCACACTGGCAGGACAAAGTCAATAGGAGAGCCAATTTTACGGCAAAACACCAAAAGCCACCACAACCAAGCATATATGCCTACTAATTGTCACCTCACAGCATACAATATATAATGCAGCCAATACAATCCTGGGGCCTCATGCATAAACGTTGCGTAGAAAAAGTTATAATTTCTATCGTACAAACAAAATTTAGAATGTCTACGCGCAGAAAAATCCGGATTTATCAAACATGCGCACACAGGCCGTACGCACACTCCGTGTTGATAAATACCGATTGTTCTACCCTCTTTGCTCGTGCACGATTCTAAGTATTTGCATACAGAACCACCCCCAATTAACCATATATGTAAGAAGGCCGCATGAAAACATGCCCATTATCTCACTGGAATAATGGCGGAGAGCTAAAAAAAAAAAAAAGAAACTTCACTGAAAGCGAGATCGATGTTCTCGTCACGGAGGTAGAATCTAAAAAGATATATTGTTTGGTTCACTCAGTGTAGGGATAACAAATAAAAGAAAAACTGCTGCATGGGAGCAAGTGACGGATTCTGTTAATTCGGTATCTTCTGAACAGAGATCTGTATCAGAAGTGAAGAAACATTGGTTTGATGTCAAACTGTCAGCCAAAAAGCGAGTGATTGAGTACAAGGGACATTGGTGCGAATCGGGGAGGACAAAGTCGACCCTTTGGACGCATGGATTTCCAGCGTCATTGGCGATATAATGTGAATAGCAAGTATTTTTATGAATTACATGTATTGGCTGTGAGCCACAAATTAAAGCTTGGCGAGCCGCATGAGGCTCGCGAGCCGCGCAATGAGTAACCCCGGACTACAGCCGTGGCCAAAGGTTTTGAGAATGACACAAGTATTGGTTTTCACAAAGTTTGCTGCTTCAGTGTTTTTAGATCTTTTTGTCAGATGTTACTATGGTATACTGAAGTATAATTACAAGCATTTCACAAGTGTCAAAGGCTTTTATTGACAATTACATTAAGTTTATGCAAAGAGTCAATATTTGCAGTGTTCACCCTTCTTTTTCAAGACCTCTGCAATTCGCCCTGGCATGCTGTCAATTAACTTCTGGGCCACATTCAGACTGATGGCAGCCCATTCTTGCATAATCAATGCTTGGAGTTTGTCAGAATTTGTGGGTTTTTGTTTGTCCACCCGCCACTTGAGGATTGACCACAAGTTCTCAATGGGATTAAGGTCTGCGGAGTTTCCTGGCCATGGACCCAAAATTTTGATGTTTTGTTCCCCGAGCCACTTAGTTATCACTTTTGCCTTATGGCAAGGTGCTCCATCATGCTGGAAAAGGCATTGTTCGTCACCAAACTGTTCTTGGATGGTTGGGAGAAGTTGCTCTCGGAGGATGTTTTGGTACCATTCTTTATTCATGGCTGTGTTCTTAGGCAAAATTGTGAATGAGCCCACTCCCTTGGCTGAAGCAACTCCACACATGAATGGTCTCAGGATTCTTTACTGTTGGCATGACACAGGACTGATGGTAGCGCTCACCTTTTCTTCTCCGGACAAGCTTTTTTCCGGATGCCCCAAATAATTGGAAAGGGGATTCATCAGAGAAAATGACTTTACTCCAGTCCTCATCAGTCCAATCCCTGTAGCTTTTGCAGAATATCAGTCTGTCCCTGATGTTTTTCCTGGAGAGAAGTGGCTTCTTTGCTGCCCTTCTTGACACCAGGCCATCCTCCAAAGTCTTCGCCTCACTGTGCGTGCAGATGCACTCACACCTGCCTGCTGCCATTCCTGAGCAAGCTCTGCACTGGTGGTGCCCCGATCCCGCAGCTGAATCAACTTTAGGAGACGGTCCTGGCGCTTGCTGGACTTTCTTGGGCGCCCTGAAGCCTTCTTCACAACAATTGAACCTCTCTCCTTGAAGTTCTTGATGATCCGATAAATGGTTGATTTAGGTGCAATCTTACTAGCAGCAATATCCTTGCCTGTGAAGCCCTTTTTGTGCAAAGCAATTATGACTGCACGTTTCCTCGCAGGTAACCATGGTTAACAGAGGAAGAACAATGATTTCAAGCACCACCCTCCTTTTAAAGCTTCCAGTCTGTTATTCTAACTCAATCAGCATGACAGAGTGATCTCCAGCCTTGTCCTCATCAACACTCTCACCTGTGTTAACGAGAGAATCACTGACGATGTCAGCTATTCCTTTGTGGCAGGGCTGAAATGCAGTGTAAATGTTTTTGGGGGATTAAGTTCATTTTCATGGCAAAGAGGGACTTTGCAATTAATTGCAATTCATCTGATCACTCTTCATAACATTCTGGAGTATATGCAAATTGCCATCATAAAAACTGAGGCTACAAAAATAAACTACATCTGTTTGACGTCTGAAGTGAATAACAATGATCATCTCGTTACAATGACACATGTCAAGGGGTGGGATATATTAGGCAGCAAGTGAACAGTCAATTCTTGAAGTTGATGCGTTGGAAGCAGGAAAAATGGGCAAGCGTAAGGATCTGAGCGACTTTGACAAGGGCCAAATTGTGATGGCTAGACGACTGGGTCAGAGCATCTCCAAAACGGCAGGTCTTGTGGGGTGTTCCCGGTATGCAGTGGTTAGCCTACCAAAAGAGGTCCAAGAGAGATGGCACCAGGATGCACTATGGGAAGAAGGCAAGCCGGCGGAGGCAGTGTGATGCTCTGGGCAATGTCCTTGGGTCCTGGCATTCATGTGGATGTTACTTTGACACGTACCACCTACCTAAACATTGTTGCAGACCAAGTACACCCCGTCATGGCAACGGTATTCCCTGATGGCAGTGGCCTCTTTCAGCAGGATAATGCACCCTGCCACACTGCAAAAATTGTTCAGGAATGGTTTGAGGAACATGACAAAGAGTTCAAGGTGTTGACTTGGCCTCCAAATTCCCCAGATCTCAATTCAATCGAGCATCTGTGGGATGTGCTGCACCAACAAGTCTGATCCATGGAGGCATCACCTCGCAACTTACAGGACTTAAAGGGTCTGCTGCTAACGTCTTGGTGCCAGATACCACAGGACACCTTCAGAGGTGTTGTGGAGTCCATGCCTCGACGGGTCAGAGCTGTTTTGGTGGCACGAGAGAGACCTGCACAATATTAGGCAGGTGGTTTTAATGTTGTGGCTGATCAGTGTATGTGGTCCCAGTGGGAATTGAACCCACAACCTAAGCGTTGTCAGCACCATGCTCTACCTACTGAGCCACACAGAACCATAATAGAATGTCCAAAATATCACACCCTAAGCAGGGCACATAAAACAACATTACAACTGATTTGATTGCATTGATGTTTTCCATGTACAACACTAAAAATGTAAGATTTGCTTGTAGTTGATAAGATAATACAAATTACATGTAGACCTATGTGTGTCTGCGCACACATTTATATTTCAAACAAATCCCTTTAAATATGGAAATCGGCCTAGAAACTCCAGTTAAAGATGCATTCTACAGATGTGTGTCTTGTCATCCACAACTTCAAACTGTTTGTAAAAAATGAATAGCTTGCTGCCAGTGGCATGTTATTGATTAGTGTTATTGAAGAAGCATTTGAAATGCTTAACGTGCCTGTCAGATGTTTGGACATTTTTAGCAGTACACTAAAATGCAGCCCTCATTTTAAGAAGAACTGCATGTGCTCTATGATGATAAAAATCACATTTTGGGGAACACATTTAATTTAATGGCACACCCGAGGACATTTTTGAAGGAGCTCCTCCTCCTTTATGTACATATATGCACATTATTATCATCATCAATATTATTATAATAACAAATTGGCAGAGGTATCACTGTATAATAGCATCAACTGCAACAAGCTTGTGCTACATAAACACGTAAAAATATCGATGCACAACGCAAATGCTCATTTAAACGGAATGCGGAAAGAATCCAAATTGGCCAGCCACACAATCGCAGATGATTTTTTGAGGGAATGCAGAAATTCACGGTAGGTATCGAAAATACAATAAAATATAAGTGCATGAGTGATTCGGAAAATGTTTTATCATCAAAATACCAGTCTATATATAGTCAACGAGCTTTTAAAAGTCAGTTGAAAACACATTTTTAAGTTGGGTTTTAGTTGATCTGGGTTTTTTGTTCGATTGTTCGTTTTGTTTGATTACTTTTAGTCTTATTTTATTTTGTATCTTATTTGCATTTGTTTATGTTTGTCTTTTATTTTGTTATTGTTTGAGTTCTTTGTGAACAACTTTAGGCTGCAATGAGTTTGATGAAAGGTGCTATACAAATAAAGTTCATTATTATTATCCAAGTCCGTTGTTGAAATCTGAAAAATACAATTATTTAAAATCAGATTAATTCAACACATAACAGTATGTAGTCTCAACTCCAGATGCTCAATATCTGATAGAACGTCTGGAACTTTTATGGCTTCCTGCAATCAGATTGGTGCCACAAGATTTCTGAGGTTCGATCTGGGAGGACTTTTATCATTTCAAGCACCCGCCCCACTGACATGTTTAAAATATTAATTGCATCCCTACTTTGAAGCAACGCCTTTATTTGAGAACATTCTTGCCTGCTTGCCGATGGAATCCGGGAAAAGTTGGATCCATCAAGCCAAGCCTACGGTGTGGTTTGTTTTTGGATAATTATATACAGCGATGGCCAGAGAATGCCATCATTTCGGTTCTATGCCCTTTATTTTATGACGTTTTAGTGTTTCAGTGCATACAATACTTACCGAAGCACTATCAGAGAACGTTCCAGCTATGAATCGCAGCCTCCAATCGGAGTCCCACCTACACAAGATCTTGATACGTCAGAAGTACCAACTGACCATTGGTTTATTAGCAAAGCACATCCCTGAAGTTGGGCAATCGAACCACATTGGATTGAGAACATAGGCTTATACAAAGTCAATTTCAAGCATTAAGATCAGTGTTAACGTTTAAAGGGGCAGATTTACTAAGGCCTTGCAGGGCCACAGAGCTCTTATCGCATGCCGGATTGCGACATTGGGCATCTACTTTTGCAGTGGTTAAATACGATTAAATCCAGCAACTCATGCACATGCAATTTGAAGAGTTCCAAATGTAGCTGCAAAAACGTGGGAGGATAGAATGTATGAACCATTCATGTGGTTTTGTGATCAATCAATGAATCAAGTTTGGTGGCAACTGCGGCTTAAGTAATTGCGCCCACGATTTAACACCTGGAGAAAGTAGGTGTAAACTTTACACTGGCAGCTGTTATTGGTGTTAGGAGAAATGTTCAGCATCTTAGGCTGCGACGGGAAATAGTATTATCAACACGCAGAACAATGGGAAACATTGCAGGAGAACCTCTGATGCAAATGCATTGGGAAGGGAGGTGGTTTGGAATTCTGAAATGTTTGTGACTTTGAAAGTGATGTCAAAAATCTGACATTTTTATTGTTTGAATCCTTTATTGAAATGATTTTTTTAGTTACATGACAGTATCCTTATTTCTTTTTTGATAGGTTAATCTCATTTTGTAGTTATAAACCTTAAATTAATAAGTTAAATTAACCAATAATCAAACCTGCGCTAATAGGGATCTTACTAGAAACCCCCATGCCGGCTTTGGACTAAATATGAAGGACATTTTGGTCTCTTAACTCCCATTTTCCAGGAGAATGATGTTTTAAGTTAAATGTTTTTGTAAAAACTACACATTTTCACTGACTCCAGTCTACAAATGAATATTAATTAAACTCCAGAGTATACATTGCTATAGAAATCAGTATTACACCAAAAAGACAATCACTTCAAAGGTTATAACCACCAGACAAGACACACTGGACAGGTTCATTGTTGCATGTTCTATGAACGAAGTCTTAATACAATAGTTTTTTGTATGCCGGGGCGGCAATGTTAGCATAATGGTTAAGTATCTGGCCTTCTAACGCAAAGGTTGCAGGTTCGAGGTCCCAGGTGGGGGACTGCCGTTGTACCCTTGAGCAAGGTACTTAACCTGGATTGCTTCAGTAAATATTGAGCTGTATAAATGGATTGGATGTAAAGAAATGTGAAACTGTTTAAGTCGCTCTGGATAAGAGCGTCTGCTAAAGGCCTGTAATGTAATGTAATGTTGACTGACCAGTTTCAGCAATAAAAAATCTCTTAAATTGTGGCAAGTATTGCGCTGCTCTTAGCCAATTACCCTACATGCGTGGCCACATTATACTGAATGCCCTGAGCAAACAAAAGCTCAATGAACATGACGGTGCTGTATTAAGAACATGTTGACAAATCACAATGTTAACGCTGCAAAATCAGTGTTGTTGTTGGCCCACTTCCCAGTGACACAGCATGCAGGATTAAGGGGCACGTTTGGTTCATTAATAGCAATGAAAGGCTAATTTAGCTCACTTCAAAGAAATAAGCATAAAATACTAATCAAGATACAGGAGATCAGGGGAGGTCTGAAATAAAAAAGAAGAACTATATGAAGATAAACTTTTAGGAGGCCTAACCTCACCTTTCTTTCCATTTAGGTCAAGGAGTTTCTTGTATAATAGAGTGCCCAAAGTACTTCATATAAAAGCAAAAAAGGTCTGTATAAAGAATCCCTGTGGTAACTCAATTTCCACTGGCAGTTTATCAAGACCTTACAAATTATACTTTATTGCACTATTTATTCTATAATTATGATCACATAAATACATAATACATCAATGTTAGAAATGTTCAACTTTGAAACAATGTGTTCAAGCCCCATGATCCTGGTGGCATGTTGTCACGTGGCATGGCACTACTCTAGCAAACACAGCCCTTGATGAAAAACAAAACTACACCCATTTGAGCAAAGGCCTTGAGTAGTTAAGGAACATAGAAGAACTCCACAAAGATAGATATGCACATGAATTGAACAGGGATGTGATTTTTTTCCTGGTTAATCAGGAAATGTTTATTTTCAGACCATAGATATCTTGTGGACATGTGTATGTCATAAGCATACACATTAAGAAATGTTGCACTCTTTGACAGCTGATAGCAGGAGAGAATGCTCAGCAAATAAAGCCAAATATCCAGAGATATTTCGCACCAGAAAATCAGCATTTCCTGAATAATCAGGAAAAATCACATCCCTGATTTAACCAAAGACAAAGGTCATCCTAGTTTAGATGTGTATCTAAGGATTTACTACATGGTAGTCGAACTGGATTTTAAATGTTTTTTAAACAGAAGCATGGGTCAATACTAAAAGTTTACCATAGATTTGGTAAACTTTTTGGATATTCATACTTCTCCAGTGGAAATAGTGCACATGTTGTAGAGTAGGTCTATAACCATACCTGATACAGGACAGACCAAAAAGCCCCCCCACTAAGGTACATTGTGGTGGTAGTCATTGAAAGAGCTCCCATTTCTGAAACTCATCTGAAACTATGTGGAGGGAGGATTTGCCGTATGAAATAGATCTTAGCTTCATATGAAGGGCAACTAACTTAACTAGGGGCATGGTTACAAGTGCTTCGTTTCTTAGTGTAACTCAAATCCTGAGATACAACTGAAGCTAATCCTGTCCCTAATACATTCAAAAGTAAATTAGCATGCACGTCTTTTTTCCCAGAAAATATCACGATATCAATTTAAGGTGCAACGTAGCACTACCCAACTACCACGGCAGCAAACAACTGCAAACATAATTAAGCGCCTTAACTAGCTAGCCAGATAGGTAAGATTAACAGGCTGCAACCATAATGTATATTGGATTGGACATAAAACAATATAGCTCGCTAATGGTAGCTAGCTAAATTTGCTTGCCAGGCTAGCGTTACGCTAATTACAGTCCTAACAGTGCTTTTTTGCCAAAACGTTTTTTCTAACCATTGAATGTTAGGTAGCTGGTTAACTAAACTGTCAGCCCATAAGTAACGTGTCTAACAATCTATGCACGTAGCTACATAAATCAAGGCGGGCTGGCGACGATGACGTAGCTAACGTGGCTTGCGCTACCTTCGATAGCTAGTTAGACCGCTATGAGCCATCTAGCATTATCAAGTAAATGTTACCGATTGTAATACAGTCAATTATTTCAACGTCAGCTTGCGAAGTAACGTTATCTACGTAGCAGCAAGCCAGCAAATAATTCCGAGCAAATAACACTCGTTAATACAGGATACAGAAAGTCAAGGGGAGGGGGGGGGGGAGGAGATAATTCTACAAATCTCCGCCCCCCTCTGACATCATTCCAATACTGTGTCCGCGAGCTAATTTACTGCTACCAACGTGAAGGTCTGCTGGTTACTTACCACCCCCCACATCAGCTACCAAACGAACTACCTGGTCATTCCCATTTTTATTCTAATCCTCCACATCAAGCGTGTACCAACAAGTAAAACATGCAGCATGTGGATGATTAAAACACACGTTACACCTTAGAGGTAAAACGCAAACCGGGGCTCAGCACAATCTCATCATTGAGCCAATGACGACCATATCCAGTCTGGGATTTTATTACTGCTTCTCCGAGGCTGCCTTGGATGAATGTGTAGCCATATTTTTTTTATTTTAGTTCACCACTGCTAATGAGTATGCAGTTTTTCGTAACCACTGGGAACCGCTAAATATAAATGAAACGTAGATGTAAGCAGCCATATGATGCACATCTAGTTAGCCAGCTTGGAAATGGATGCACATTCGAAGCGCGCGCGAATGTACGTAGCAAGCTAACCAGAAGGCTAGCTTTCGATAGCGAGCTAACCATCCCATCACTGTTACCAAATGGGTCTACTAAAACACGAAATTTACCACCCTTTCACTCAAATAAAACGATATGTAGTTTAGTAGAATATGGCAGCAGTAAGGTGTGTTTTGTTGATTCATAAAGTGCATGCAGTGCAACTACTAGGAAAACGGTCAACAAACATACCTCACTGGTCTTGACATTTTGCAGAAATACTGTAGAGGTTAAAAAATGTAAAAAGAGAAAAATCCAAGGACAATAAAAATAAAACCGTTCAGTTTTGCAATTAGAGACGTAATGCAACGCCACAAAATTCAACCAATTCCACGCGTAAAACAAAAAATAAAAAGAATAAATGTGCTTTAAAGGGAATTTTAGTGTAATTTTACCCTCAGCTAGACAAAATGGTGAATAAAACAAACTGAAACTGCAGGTTCTGCACAACCTACGCTTAAGCGGTGGGCGGACACTTAGCTGAAAGGACCGCCCACAATTGTAGCTCACTGGAGAACCTTGAAACACAAATGCTACAATTGGATAATTCGAATAATCATGTACCTTTACATTGGAGTTAGTAATTGCTTGTCAGAAACACTGTCCCGCCCACAATCATCCTCCCCCTATTCGGATAGGTTGAGTTTACACGGTTGAGAAAACAAAAAGAGGCCTATATTGGTTTCAAGCTGCAGCAGTTTATGTTCAAAATGAACAAAATATAAGTTTGGCAATACTGTAAGCATGGGATTTTACAATTGACGACAGTTTCACTGTTCATGAATGAATATGCATCCTCAACCTTTTAAAATGCAGAGCATTTTGGTATGGGAGGGCTTACTAAATAATGATATCCCCCAGAGCATTAGATTACCTATGTGTTGGAAATGAGCTATACTCTTGCAATATTTTGTTTCATGACAAAATATTGAGCAGTTTTGAGGCCTGCCATAGAATTAAAATTTGGAACAACATTTTGGAATCAAACATTTGGAAATGGTAGCCTATCAATTCATTATGTTATTGATCATTTCTATTTGAATGCTATTCAGTCTAATGATCTACAAAATACAAACATTTAAACAAATTTGACTTTTTTAAAATATATGCAATATTTACTTCAAAAGGGGGAAAAATCCACTGTGATTGTGACATCATTTATGTGATGTTGCATATTTAATATAATATAATATATGCCATTTAGCAGACACTTTTATCCAAAGCGACTTATAGTAGTGTATGCATACATTTTCAGTATATGTGGCCCCAGTGGGGATTGAACCCACAACCTAAGCGTTGCCAACGCTGTGCTCTACCAACTGAGCCACAGAGAACCACATATTTCTTTATCTTGTATTAAAGTACAATATCTTGTATTTATTGGGGGGGAAAAGCTGATTAATAGTTTGAGAGAAATAATATTGATGCAATTACTAGCATAGAGATGTTTTTGTTGCCTTGTTTACTCTTCATCATTTTAAAACAGCAGCTGTTGCTGTTGGTGGTTTTAAACATATGACATGGTTAAATTAGAGTTCTGATGGTTTTGATTGTATAAGTGGCAAACAACCTGTGACACAAGTATAACCAGTGTTGTAACATGCAGAGTGATAATCCCAAACCTAGTATATAGACTGTGTGTTCCCCTTTAGAATATGTGTTCATAATCGCTTGCTATCACTGACATTTTCTATCTCAAGAGGTAGTATGAAATATGAAAGAGGTTGTGACTCCCGAGTGACCCAGTTGATAAAAGCGATTGCCAATAGCTGTGTGTAGTCTGGGCTATATCATTTGATAGTTATAACCAACATTCTATTGTACAAGGGAGCTATTCAGTAAAGTGCTGCTTCTTGAAAGCAGACTGAACTATTTTTTAAATAGCTTTCCACCACAATTTTGAATGCCCAGTTGCATCTTTTGGACTGTTCCCATCATTGCAACAACATCCTTAATCACACAAGGGCTGCACAAAACAATGTGTGTCCTCTGAAACACGTCAAAGGAAAGACATTATAAATCTCAATGGACTCTACTATACAGGAAACATGTCGTTTTGAATATGTAGACAAGCGGTCTGCTATTTTTGACACAAAAAAGATCTATGACAATCATTGTAATATTTTTGTGTAATTTCTATAAAGTTTCTATAATTTATTTGACATGTATTTTTAACTTTATGGTCAATAATGAGGACAATGAATTGAGGGGAAAGCATGGGATATAGCTAAGCTACTGTATAGCTAATTCAGTGTAGCTAACTATATTAGCTTGCTAGCTACTTAACTAAATTATAGTATCATGGACATAACACCAACAACACCAGTCATTACTAGTAAAGCAAAAAGGCACAAGAGACTGTGGTATATCATGAATATTGTCTGGGGGGGGGGGCTGTTATTAGGTACAGGCCAAAGTTCAGCATCTGCAACCCTCATGATATATCAGACTTGGGTACCTTATTGCTTTTACAAAATGAATTGGCATAGTTAGGTATTTGCAATTATTTTAAAAACTGTTCAAAAATGTTTTATGTCATAATATGTAGCTATCTATTTTGGCTTATGAAAAACAATGAAAAAGTAGTCTAAATATGTAGGTTTTTCAGAGGATGTAATTTGTTTTATGCATGTAGTCAGCCAGGTAGTGGTATAGTCAGCATATACATTAAACACTTAGATAGAAAGTGTTTATCATCTTCTAAAATACTTACAAAAAACGTGATAAAAGAGAAGATTAGCTCTTTGCATCTAATGTTTACCCAGATATGTACAGGTATAGGTGCTCTGCTCTCCTCTGCTATCAACTTGTGCATTTACTAGTGTCTTAGTTATAGATGTAGATAGTAGCTAGTAGATAACAATGGTCACAGCAGAGCTATGAATTGTGTACATTTTAGATGAATGGTGTGTTTTATAAATAGGCCATTACAAAAAGGCCAATCACCGGCTATCATTTTCCGCCGATACATTTCCAGTCATATCAGATTCATGAGCACAGTACTTAAGATCTCATCACTGGTGCCTACCGGATAAAAACAAATCTCAGTATTATAAAAGTCAGCAACAGAAATGGGCAAACAGATCTTATAGATGAACGCATTCTCTCTTTTTTCAGTTTTGACAGTCAGAATAACTAAATAGTGATTTCACTTTAATAGTAATAATCTCAAAAAAATGCAGTTTTTCCTTGTTTACATGTACATCATCAACACCACCCAAATGCACCATTTACCATTGCAAACTACCAGGATATAGCAAATATGACCTCTTGGTTGCATTGACAAAGCATAATGAACACATAAGGCATTTGCTGAGACAACAATAATATAAATGAGCAGAGGGATAAGATCACTTAAGATTTATTAAGTCAATGGGGTAATTAATCTCATAAATTCTCATAAATCTCACTATATCTGGCAAAGATGAAAAGTGCTTTTATCTTGAAACTGGACAGCTGGGGTTTGCCCTGTGCCAAATGGCTTCTGAAAGGTCAGTGAAAATATATGAAATGACCAGCCTGCCCTGTCAGGTTGAATATATGTTGTCTCTGTTTTCACTGTGTAAAATTGCCTGGCCACACTGGGCACTTTGAGGCAGATCGTAGATGTATTTGACAAGAGCTCAGATACCTACGATTATCTGTTGTGAAGCTGTCACTTTTAATAAAGACCCAGGCACACAGTCTAAATATATGAAACCACACTCGTGAAAGTTACAGCAGCGAACATGACAAAATGCTGTGGGTGAAATGAGATGGGCTCTTTGGACTGACAATTGAATTTCACTGTAAATAATGTGTATTGTACAAATTGGGAAAAGATAACTGGATATCTTAGTTATAGTAAGGAAATCTGAGATGGGTACTTTCCGGACCATTTTGGGCACACTTTGCTTCATTCTGAAAGCTAACATATAGATGAATTTGAACTCACTCCATGTGTATTCCTCCAAAAGCCGACTTCTTGCTGGCCTGCCACAATAAAATAATTGCCTTTACTTCAGTGTTAAAGGGTCCTCTTGCAACCTCCCCAACACATAGCCACAATTTAGGATCTCCCTTACATATTGTGCTTATACTGGGGCATAAAACAATGCATCTCAAAACAATGAAAAAACACAAATCACAGAAATAATATGTTTGTGCTTCCTTAGTTACCAATACTTCTCATTTGTGTGTTAAACATCCTAGTAATGACATATACATATATACATACATGTATATTTATATATATATATATATATAGCCTCACTCCTCCATAACCATATTGTAATTGGTCTCTGCATTTCCTGCACTCATAATGTTAACTGTTGTTCTAAGCTTAATAATATATCACTGGAAAAACATCATATCGGGTCATGAAAATATTATCAAATATAGCCCATATGCTTAAAGGAAGTATCAATATTGTATCTTACCACTTTTGGGTCATAACAATGTACCAAATATGTATTTATTTATTTACCCTAATTAATGTGTTTTGGTCCATGGTAGCTAGCTAGCTAACTTATACAGTTGCTTCTGATAACTAACTATATCTGATATCCACCACAGGCAAAGGCTCATGTTAGCATAATGAACAATCTGACAGAGAATCTACCACATACAGGTAGTGAACAAAAAATGAAAACACCAATTTAAAGTCACTTAATAGGGTGTTGAGCTGTTTGTGGCCAGTATGGCCTGTTTGCACCATGGCATAGATTCTACCAGTATCTGGAAATCTGCAGGAGGAATATGGCACCATTCTTCCACAAGAAGGTCAATCAGCTCATGCTTAGCCAATGGAAGAAAACCTCTGTTTTCTGGCATCGTTCCAGAATATCCCATAAATGCACGATTGAGTCCAGATCTGGTGCCTGAGAAAACCATTGGGTGACTCTTGCTCTTTGATGGGTGCCTTTTCATCTGGAAAGACAACCCACTGCATGAAGGAAATCCATGGGAAAGATTAGCATGGGGTGAAGATGAGCACTCAGTACCATTAAGAAATTATTGACATTTATCTTGTCTTCTAAGAATATGAGTGCACCCAACCATGCCAGGAAAATGTACCCCACACTATTGCAGAACAACCCTTCACTGTTGGAACACTATTTTGTTTCCCATTTTGTTCACTGCCTGTATGTGTGTGTGTGTGTGTGTATGTGTGTATGTATGTGTGTGTAGAGTGAGTTTGAGGGGGGTACGGACATGAGCATGTCAGTACATGACATACATGAGCATATGGTAACCAGGTAAAGGATTTTCCCCCCCTGGCAGCTGGTCCCTCATCCTTACAGCTACTGGTGTACTATCAGCATACCAGCAACCCTCAAATATATTTTCAAGTACTCAAAAGCAATGTTGCTGGTATATTGTTCATATGTGATACCTAGAATGCATATCTTAAGGACACACGTCTGTAATTGATCTGTATCTAACACAGTGTGCAACCGTTGGCAGCACCGACTGAATTTGACTTCACTTGAATGTGTATGTGGTTCCAAAAAGGTCACAGATCACCAAGGCCTCTTGTCTTTCACTGTTAACAAAGATTGTTCCACTGTGCATGAAGCTCTCAAATTCAAACGGCACAGCCTGAATTTAAATCCACGTCAATCTGCCTCTGAGAACAGATGTCCAATGCCATGTTGTAGAGACATTAAGAGAAGCCTCATTCTACTTTAACGTGGAAAATAGAGGTTGGAGGTTTCTTTCATTTGTGGTCAGACTCTCTTAGGCTTGTTTCTTGTCTTTACATTGAAGTTGCACCAAAGGGAGAGAAATTGAAAGGCAGCATAACATAAAGGTTATAAACAATTTTGTTCACAAGATTGGTAACCAAAAATGACTGTTAACTGTTTTACATTGTTGTCAACCATGGAGATAATGATGAAAAATCACAAGGACTGGTGTGACCGAGGATTTATTACTCAGAACAGAAAGAACAATCAATACAAAAATATTAGTTTTCCTTCAGTAATCCTAGAGAAAGTGATGTCAAAATAATTACTCACATGTATTGTTTCTCATTATATTTGTGAAATATTACAGTCAGGTTTTAATAAAAATCATTGTGTTTGTGACAAGAGTATTGAAATTACTCTTGTGAAAGTTGTTCTCAAATCTTCTGACCAAGGCTTTATTTCTGTAGTGGTGCTTTTGGACTGGAATTGCAGCATCAATCAATTAATCCCAGCAAATCATCAAGTACATTTGTATAATCAAATTCTCTTAAAATAAATGCAGAATGGGGCATGCTGTCCCAGTGGCTGTTTAACACTCATAGGTGTTGTGGATTCAATTTCTTGCCTTATTCTGGTTTTCAAAACATTACAACATATAAATGTTGTAGTATCCTCTACAAAATATTTTTCTGAGTTGCATTCATGCGGTTTTAGAGATTATGTTCTTGAAAAAACTAAAGTGATGCATTTTGGACCATGACACTGGTTCATGTGTACAAACTCATACTCATTTAGTTTCAATCGCTATGGTCATTCTATGTTGTGTAGTATGATCAAATTTGACCATTGCATCTACATGTACAGGGGCCAAGGCCTAACTGCTCATATCAGAAACCTGACTACAATCAGACCAAATACTTCATAATAACTCCCTCTCTACTGTCATCAATGCTTTTTCACATCTTGATGCATGTGTTTCCATTTTTGGAGGGCTGTCTAAACGTTCCTTAAGTTCAAAATTCAGCTGCTCAATTCAGCTTGCCACAACAATGGCTTTTGCCCTCTAGCCATTTATGACCTCCCCTCATCCTGCTTATTTGATCCCATTCTCCTTTATACCTTTACGTTTACCTTCCCTATCAAGGACGCTGGCCATTTTTTTAAACTGTCCGCACTTGCCTGAAGACTGAAGAAATATACCTTTCAATTACCTGGCTCCCTTCACATGGAACTCCCTGCTGATGCTGGGCATACCCTACAACGTTCAAAGTCTTAACACCGCAGAATATCTCACATTTAACAATCACAACTTCTTAAATCTTGAGTCTTGCTGTCTCACACTTGTGCACAGTGCACACAATTAAAGACACGTCAATGGCGTGGGGTCTTAATTAATTACCAAAGTGGAACTGTTATTGACATAATAAAAAAAAATTGAGCTGAATTCCTGGTGGTTTTAATGTGTTGAGTTCCCAGGGCAATTTATTTATTATTTCAATCTTGGTGATGATAGATAGATGACAGGTTTAGAAACCTGATGAGGATAAATATGGACGACTTAAATTTCCTCCTGGAAATGGTGGCCCCTCATATCACTAAGCAGAACACCCACTTCAGAAGGGCCATTTCTGCAAAGGAACTGTCTGTTACTATAAGATTCTTGGCTACGGGTGTGTACCATATATTCTTGACACTTTGTTTGGTGGATATTCTATGGACCTTAAAAAAATCATATTTTGTGTTTGTAAAGATTGTCTTTTTAATGCTTCAAAGTTGAGACCTTCAACTCACTGGGTTTTCAGTACCACATCAGCAGGACTTTGAGCAGAATTGTGATGGAAACCTGCAAAGCCCTGCATGCTGTCCTAAAAGAGGATTTGTGAAGGTAATAACTGTATAACATTCCTCATATGATTTACGTGAATACTATGATGCATCTTAAGTGTGTCCTCTGAAAATCAAATCTGGAGAATATACACACCATATAACCCTCTTTTTGTCCTTAATACATAGACACCAACATCAGAGTCAGAGTTGCTGACAATTGCAAGGAACTTTGTTCCCCCTGCTGAGCCACTTCCATATTCGGATGTGGTGATGCCCTACATGTTTGTAGGGGATGAGGCCTACCCTCTTAGGAGTGATGTCATGAAGCCATATCCTTTCCGGCCACTCAACAAATATCTGAGAATCTTCAATTACCGCCTCTCAAGGGCACGGCGTGCCATTGAAAATGCTTTCGGTATTCTGGCCAACTGTTTCAGAGTTTCCTGCTTTACAATTTGTCGGACACAGTTATCAAGATCACCATGGTATCCGTGTACCTGTACAACTTTCTAAGGAAGCAAGCATCCAAGGCATATCTGCCCCCTGGATTGGTGGATTGAGAGGACGAGAATCATTCCTCCAACCATGGAGGAATGAGGGAGTGCTCCAATCAGCACCAATGGAAAGAGCCAGGAACCCTGCAGCCACAGCCAAGCAGCAGCAGATGACCTGAAAAAAACCCTCATAATTCAACTTGTTGATAAATGTAATGTTATTGTTCCATAAATATGCCATAAAACCTGGTAAAACTATTGTGTGTTAAGGCCTTTTAGACTAAACCCTCCAAGAATCATAACTGGATAGACTCCCTGCAGTGCTGATTATGGCAGTATCAGTTAAGTGAGACAATTAAGCTTGCTTAGCACATGGGTAGTGTGTACATTGCACCTTATCGCATTCGTACTTCAAAATAAACCTGCTTCATGGTTTTCTGTACAATGTGCTGTTGTTCCAGGTTACTCCTGGGGGACATTTTTGATTAGCAGGCCATATTCAGTGGAGCTGGCATCAGAATCGTGATAAAATGCTGTTTATTTATTTTATTTAACCTTTATTTATGTATAATTTATGTATGGCCTTTGAGGAAAGAAGAAAACCATGAAAACCTTTTTAAAATGGAGATTATTTTGCAACTTAAAGGGGACTGTGGAAACTAGTGCCTGGCAATGTTTGAGCAGCTCAGCCAATGCACATGCACAGCCAATGTTATCAGGGCTCAGATTCTAACTGCAATTTGCTTTGCACTTAAATTTGACTCAGTTAAATTTAGGCCAGTTTAACTTTTTTCTGTTGTTAGTATCAGCTACTGTCAAACTTATGCATGTCACCATGTAAGTTACAAGAACAAGAAAATGCCTCTACATACAGCCAGACTTAAGAAAGTCAAGCTCAGCTTATCTCAATTCCATATCCACTTGTGCATAATTTTGGTTACATCAGGTGTTGTATACTGTAAACACAGAATAAAACTAAGTATGGAATACATATAATTCACCTGGCCCTGGTACCCATTTTTAACATTCCCCAACAGGGCGACTTGCAACGAAGACATAATAATACACTTGGGAAAATACATGATTACCTTCACCATTTGTCCTTTAATTTAATTCACTCATGGATAAAACGTTTTTATAATAAAAAAAATATTTAAAATAAAAAGTCATAAAAACTCTGAAAACATGTGAATGAAACTGTGACTGAAAAAGATTAAACATGTTCAAATAAACAAAACAAAAGGAATCCTGACTGAAATTGAAATTTTATTCAGTCATACATGTCATCAGTCAGTGTGCTTACACTGCAAACTGATGTTCAATCTGGGCACAAGCTGCCATTCCTTCCCCTGCATTTGTGCACAGTGACTGTGCACAGGACAATGTTAGTTCTTTCAGAACATTGATTATCTAAAAAAAATTCTACTCACCACATTGAAACAGACCTGACAATAGTGCACAGTGACAGTAAGTCAATGGTGTACCACATGGTTTTGCTTAAAATCTTGAAACGAACAAACAATAAAAGAATGTGGCCCCAGTTGTTCAATAGTTTCCATGTTGCAGTGAGGTTAAACAAATCATGCATACTGTCGTCAACATTTTCATTCAAATTTTAATCAAATTAGCTGACATTTCTTGGATTGCACATAACAACCACTATCGGTGGACAAATTAATAAATTGCAGATGAACTTAATGATTCACCAACCTCTCTCACCCCCTGACCACTATCAGGATCATACCCAGCCATTCATTTACTTTTATATAAGATGGCCGTGAGGTCTACACCATGAACACGATCAGTTGTGTAATTCATTACTATACCAGTTGAGCATCAACATAATTCATATTATGCAAACAGTTCTACCGATCTAAGATCATCCTAATACACTGTTATCATTAAAGATTCATGGCACTTATTGCAAAGTGTAATGCAGTACCCCCAGTGCCCTGTCCTAATCATATTAGTCCCCCTGTATAAGTTGCTATATAAATCCATGGTTATCCTCTCAAACTGAAGTGAGCACTCTCATGCAGAATGCTACAATATATCACCCAGATGGGTGATACACATTGGTGGTATATGAAGTGAGATGCCATCTTTCACTGTAAAAGGACTTTGAGATAGGGATGCTAATTTTAAGAAATTTCCTTGATCGATTGTCGCCCCCGTTAACAAACAATGAATCGACAATTAATTAACAATTAAACGTTTTTTTCCCTCATTCAAAGCTTTATTCAAACTTTTGAGACGGGCCTATTTTAAGAGCAGAAAACAATACGAATTATTACGGAAATGAAACATCATTCAGTAGGCCTAACAATGAAAACGTTCCTTTTGAAATTAAAAGGGCTGTCAGACAGAGAAGGCTTGGCAACTTGGAAGAAAAAAAAAAGCCTATCTCCTAACTTTTGAGTCCCGACTCGTCCCCTTACTGGTTATTATTTAAGAATATAAGCATATTCACGTGTTCAGGGGTGAGCCGTGTGCATAGGCTGTGTTCGAAACCGTTCACTCGTTCACTCGTTCCCTATTCCCTATATAGTGTTCCCTATGTAGTGTTCCATGTAGTGAACGATTAAGCTGTTTTCGGACACTACACTGAACGTCATTTGCGTCTAAAATGTGCCGGATATTCAGGTGACGCAAGCGGATGCGCCCAGTATCACGTAAACAAACCGAGCACTCATGACAGCAGGTTGAAATGTACTCAGGTGGTATCGGGTTTGCATGTTCAGTTTTGAATGTTAAATCCCAAATAAATTGTTGAAATTCTAATGATGTGCAAGTGTGGTTTTGTCAACTGTGGTGCTGTCTGCTAGCCCGATACCACCTGAGTACATTTCAACCTGCTAGAGCAGATAGAGCATGAAAATACCTTTAATTTGATACCTTATTCACTCTCATATCTTAAGTTTTAAGGAAGTTATGGTAATTCTTACACTCGGAAATTTGCATATTGACCCCTATTGTTTTTCAATGATCTTGAAACAAAAGCTGTGATTCAATAACATAAATGCCCATAACTTTCTTAAAAATAAAGATAATTGCATGACATTTTCAGTAATTACAGATTGAAGCATTCTAAAAAAGATATGATATATCTTAATGTGAATTATCTGAAATTACATTACATAATCAATGAATCACATAATTACATGTTGCGCACACGCCGCGACACGGCAAAAACCAAGGCAGGCAGTGAGCATTTGGGCAAAGATATCTCACATTCCGGGTCAAAAATATTGCATTTCGCATCGACAGATTTAAATTAAATTTCACCAGAAACAAGATAAAATGTTAAATTAACGTCCTGGATACATTTTATTTAGTCCTGAACTTGCGATATATCATTTTGAAAGCACTAAACACCAGTCTCACTGAAGTGTAGCGTATGACCAAACCGAGCAATGTTTAATCAAATTTCGGAAACAAGATGGAAGATCGAGTTTTCAACTACGTTTTATAGCAGACATATGGTGAAAAAAAACCCCCTGACAGCCCTTGAAAAGCCTGCATTTTTGGGGTACGGCCATAGTCTCTCGTAATCGCTCGCACAGGGACACATGCACATCTAGACCGCCGCTGTGCACAGGAATTGTAACATACCTACATAATTGTTAATTTGATATGCTTGATCTATCAAATTCTTAACGGCGATTAATCAATCATCGATTAAGCATTAACATCCCTACTTTGAGATCTTGAAATGGATTACTGGTTTTATATACATGCAATTCCTCTAATGCACATAACACTATTAGTCAAACTATTAGATTACTTTCTAGCACAAAAAGGCTATCTGGTCTTCCAGTGCTGACTGCTTACAGTCCAATCGACTCCCTAGTTCAATTTTCTACATAGCAACACTGAACACTTACAGGGAAAGGGGGTTTAGTGGGCAGAAATCTCACGTACTGAGCACTGATCATAAATATCTACACCAACTGCGTTAATGGAGAGAGGAGCAGATTGTCACCAAGACAATGAACTCATGCTCAAAAGAGCTTCCCCTGCTGGCAGACTGTATCCAGTTGACATTTAAACAAACCTGATCCTTCTGAGGAATTCAGTGATTAATTCAGAAATGATTAAGGTCTGCTGATTGACAGTGGGCGGCACGGTGGTGCAGTGGATAGCACTGTTGCCTCACAGCAAGAAGGTCTCGGGTTCGAATCCAGGCCGGGGGCCTTTCTGTGCGGAGTTTGCATGTTCTCCCCGTGTCCGCGTGGGTTTCCTCCGGGTACTCCGGTTTCCTCCCACAGTCCAAAGACATGCACGTTAGGCTAATTGGAGAGTCTAAATTGCCCGTAGGTATGAGTGTGTGAGTGAATGGTGTGTGTGCCCTGAGATGGATTGGCGACCTGTCCAGGGTGTATTCCTGCCTCTCGCCCGGAACGCATGCTGGGATAGGCTCCCAGCCCCCCCGCGACCCTGACCAGGAATAAGCGGCTTAGATAATGGATGGATGGATGGATGATTGACAGTGCTGGCAAGCATAAAACCAGTAAGTAGAGAAAAATGGAGATCCAGAACTAGCATTTTTCCATAAAACATAATTCAAAGTCATGTCCTTTGTCTTCAAGATACAAGGTAGTAAATTACAATGAAAGTAAGATGGCATGTCAAATGTCGTAGCCACCCAACACAAACCTAAGCCAACCCACTCCCTCGTTTACATTTTTTAAATGCTTTTTCCCCTTTTTCGGAATGCCCAGTCATATTCTAAGCCGTGCTTGCTGCGACCTCCTGTCAATTCAGGAGAGCATAGACAAGCAGGCACTCTCCTCTGAAACATGTGATGTCAGTGGCCGCTTCTTTTCTTTCAGTCTACAAGTTTAGACATTAGAGGAAGGCACAACTAGTAAACTGAATAGTTAACTGAAAACAAATTGATTAAAAAAATAAAAACGATGACTTGCATCATAGTCAAGAGGCATATGTGTATGTCTCATTTATTAAAAAATGGTGTGTTACAGCTTTTCTGTTCAAATATTCTTCAAACAAGGCTGAGCTCAATTAAAAAAGCATCACATACATTTTCATAAAGGTTCTGATGAGAAATGGAAGACCGTATATTATTGTAAAAGCATTCCACGATCACAAAATCGAGCAAGCATAAAGAGCTTGTCAACTGTTGAGGTCAGTGGCATGAGTATGGCATATACCTCTGCATAAATAAAGAGCAGTTTATCAGATACTCAAAGCTGGAGGCTGGAATGAACAGTACCGTTTTCTTCCTTCTTCTTTTCTTCTTTGAGATCAATGGGAGGCCCATTTCAAGAGGGAGAAAGAGAGAGTCACCCCAGGAAATACTGATACAGCAAAGGACTGCTGGGCCCTCTCTGGTTGGGCAAACGTAATGAGATCAAGGATAGGCAATAGATAGACAGCAATAGGAACAGACACAGGCCCAGGGAGAGAGCTGGTAAGTCTGCATTCAATTCACACAACTTTTGTCTTTGATATTCACTTCAAAACAGTATAGCTGAACTAGACTGTTTTATTATTGTTTAGTGGAAGATTGATGGGAATAAGCACAGCATGCCAGTTTATAGCAGTTACCAACACAGTTACATCTGATCCACAACACTTTGATCTGTAGAATAATGTTGACACTAAGTTGAGACAGTCAGTGAAGTGAATATCAAAGACAAAAGTTGAGCGGACCTAACCCATGCCAGGAAAATGCACCCCACACCATAACAGAGCCACCAGAACCCTTAATTTACCCTTAAGTGTTTTCTTTATTTTGGCAGTTACCTGTATACTGGTGCTGCTTATAATGCTTGACACTGTTGCTGTCCATCCTCTCTCAAAATATAAATATTGTAAATGTTATTATGTTATCTAAAATAAGCTGACATTTCCTATTGAACTCTCACTGGATACTTGTACTGGATGGGATACTGCAAAAATGTGAAACAAATGTAAATGGTCAAAAATAATAATTAAATGATGCTTAAAAGGCAGCATTTTATAACCTTGACATTTACTATTCGGAATGTATCATACCCTGAGCAATTCAATGCAGTCTCCTTGTAGTGCCACTCCAGGCAATTCTTTGCTGACTCACGTGTGCACTGTTTAATGGAAAATATCTTTAAAACAAACAAATAATTTCTGTAATGACAGCAAAACATTTTTTTAGCTTTACTCAATATCATGACAATTTATCTGTTGTATATGCTTATGCATATCACCTAGTATAATAACGAACACAACGATAATGGTAACAATGAGGACAACATTGGCACCGACATTGGCACCACCATCATCTGCACCTATTGAGCTTTTCAGCTTATTTATTAACCCTCCCCCCCATAAAGCATATTGAAAATAAGCTCCAAAATCTTCAACAATTTTTTATTCTGTATTGTTACACTATCGGTCAAAAATTTTAGAACACCCCTATTTTCCAGTTTTTACTGAAATTTAAGCGGTTTAAGTCCAGTGAATAACCTGAAATGGTACAAAGGTAAGCGGTAAACTGGCAGAGGTTAAAAAAAAAGTTTAGGTTATCAAAAACAGAAAAATAATGAAAGAATAAGAATAAAATCACCAGTCCGTAAAAATGATTGTTTCTTGGTTGCTAGCTCAAATTCGAAGAAGAATTGTCTAACAGCAATGTAACACAATTAAAAGCGTGTTCACGAAGAGACTACAACGGTGTTTGCAAAGGGACTACAATGCACACAGAGCTATTAATGTTTAACACTCCATGTCTCTTTTTTGATTTTCTAGTTGGGGAGTCGGGATGTGGATAGCTGGGAGATACAAAGCCAATCAGGTAGTGAGATCCAACTCACTCACTGTCACAATATGAGTTAAAGCTTAAGAGACCATTGTCTGAATATAAACATTAAAATACATTTTAAGCTTTATTGTGGAGATATTAAAATCTTTAAAATCTATCTATTAAAATAAGAACAAAACCAGGTACAATTAAAAAATAGATACACTTTTTCTGTAAGAAGTACAGCGTATATGAACAATATCAACATCAGTCAATAAATCAATCAATGAATCAAAATGTATTTGCTATTGTGCATTTTCAACCAGAAAAAAACAGGATAGTTATTCTTTGACCCCAGGAAAATGTGTTTGAGAAAACCTTTGAGGAAATGCTAAAATGAAATTACCAAAAAGTCTATTAGATACGACTAATTCAATCTATCAGTCTATTATTTATTCACTGTAGTATCCCTCATAATTGTCAACATTTCTTTGCCTTAGTAATAATGAATACGTTTAAGAATCATCTAAATGCATTTAGTAATCATTGTAATATTAATCTTATAATATTACATATTATATACATTTTTAAATAAATTAAGTTGACAATTAGAAATTATGCTATGTACCTTTATGCAAAATGTATTTTAGCAGCAAAATAATGCAATGCCTGCACTGTAGAATAAAATATGATTCCATAACGCTGAGGTGAGGTGTGTGCGGGGCCAGTGACGTGCTCTGATCTTGCTATTGGGCCTTAGTCTCGCATACACTTCTGTCCCACCTTTGAGATCAATCTACATAATTTCACATAATTTCAAAGCTGTATGCTGTATATATTTTGAAAATCTTTTTATTGTCAAACATTATTAAAATGACAAACAGCAAATACTGTATCAAATTCAAATTGGTCACTTTGTTCTCCAAACAAAAGTGATTTTTTACCACAAGAGGGCAGTACAATACTTCCAGTTCTAGAATCACATATTTCCTCAGTGGAAATTGGAAAACCCTTTGCATTCTCTTCTGGCAAGGTAGCAATTATCCATGTAAGTGTGAACCTCTTGATAAAGATTATTACAACAGTAATATTTACTGTTTCAGCATTGTGAGATTGTTTTGTTTCACCCAACCTGTGGAGTTAAAAATGGTTAAATTTAGAATGTTTTAAAATTAGACAGCACTCTATGGCAGTGAATGCCAATAATTGACTGCTTACCCCTGTGCTTAACCTCTTTTTATAACTGATGGTAACAGAGTATTTTAAAGCTTCTATAGATTTCTGAAAGCTTCTATTAACTTCCAGACAATGGACAATTATTTGATGATGCCAGGTAATATTTACAGGATTTTGAGATAAGTGCAAGTTGTGAAATTTGATGTGTGTGTGTGTGTGTGTGTGTGTGTGTGTGTGTGTGTGTGTGTGTGTGTGTGTGTGTGTGTGTGTGTGTGCATGCGTGTGTGTGTATGTGTGTTTAAAACAATACAATTACTTGTGAAGTATCTCTACTGCTTTGTGCAGCTTTGGTAATGATACAATTACACATTTGAATTTATTTGAACAAATATATACTCCTACACACTTACGTGTTTTCTGGTAAATACTGTATCTCCAAGTACAGCCGCACCTCTGGTAGTACTTTTAACAAAAAATATAAATAATAAGTATAATAATAGATAAGTATATATGATTTAAAGAAACTTCAGCACACTAAGATTAATTACAAGTCTCTTTTATTTATGCAGCTAAACATATTTTTATAATGCAATATAATATATATTTTTCTAAAATTGTTACAATTTACCAAGGGCATTAGCACATTTGGATGTGCATCCATCATCTGCAGTCTACATTTTTCAGCTTTATTGAGCAGGACAATTTACTTAGCCAATTCCTATTGCACCCTTCTGGCAATCAGATAATAATAATGTATGAAAAATTATCATGCAGTAATTCATATGAAGGAAATCCGATCCCTCTATATTGTAGGTGAAGTGGGACAGGCAGAATTAGCGTGGGATGCCTCGAACTCATACTGGTTTGGGTATTTGAGGTGACCTTCTCTTTCTTTTTATTTTACTTTTAAAAAGAGAAAAGCCGCACTTCAAGGCTAACTGAATTACCTTGAACCTATTTAAAGACTTTGCATGCCTTCTAGCAGTGAATTGTTTCATTCCAGGCTGACTCTGTTCTAATCTAAATGAATTGCTTCAGGGTAGTACAGTAGCTGCCTGGACTTTTCCCTTTTAAAGCAATTTTATTCCTGTTTTTTTTCAACTGCAAACCATCTGAATTTGGCTGTTGTTTGAGAATGAGTGCTCCGTTTCGTGAATGTTCAAAAACAACCCTGATAGATAGGATTTCTCCTCTCCGCAAACACACCATATGGGGGGCTGTTTTAGTCCAGTTTGATTTCAAAGGCTGTCCAACATTGCCGATGGCCGGTTAGGCGGGCACTGTTAAACACACGGTAATTCACAATCGGTATTGCACTGACCAAAAGGAAGGTAGTGTTTTTCTGTCAGGGGACAAACTTGAAAACTAAACTGATAAACAAACAAACACCACACTGTCAATAACCACACATAATAATTATTGCATTTATGCTGCATAGTGGTTGCAGCCATTCAGAATGATCAAATCACAACAGAAAAAATGCATATACAGTCACTGTTTTATTTTCCCATCCCAGAATTTTGGCCATCCATACAGGAATCGACGTACATTTTCATTCAGTTTATATGTCATAATACAGAGCTAATTTTGGGCAAAATGTAAAAAAAAAAAAAAAAAAAAAAAAAAAAGGCATGTTGTGTAACATTTTCTACAATTAAATCACAAGTCATTGCATAATTTTTTATTTATCAGATGCTTGTTTCTGGGACAGGAAAAGTTAATCTGACAATATAAAATTGATGTGGCAAAGATGTTAATAACGTCTAGCAAAACAACTCTCTTGTACAAAAGGATGTATACAGCCGGCCACACTTTATTTTAAGAGCCCGTTTATACTGTTAAAAATGTATTGAACAGATACTGCGTCATGGTTTACGTTTTGATTGTTTATATTCCAACTGGAAGTAATATAACTACATATTTAGTATTTATATTACAGATATTCACCTGAAACATAACATACATTTCAAAACAACAAATCTGAAATACATTTAAAAATATCAATTCAATTAAATCAAATCAATTAAAAAAAAAGCTCATTTTGTGTGAAGTAGTCATCAAACTGTTTTGGGGAAAAAATAAATAGTTCTTAAACAACATCTCTTCGGACATCACTTATCATACTGTCATGCACCAAATAGAGACAACTTCGAATTGCAAGTCTGCTAACAATCTACAATCGGAGTTAAGAGTTCACTCAAGGAGTCAAGCAGAGTTCATTTATCACCTGATGAGAAAAATAACCAAACCAAATGTTGTCCCAAACATTTTTTGGGGGGTTCAAAATAGAGATATACAGTCTTTAAAGTAATACCTGCAGGACCCAAAATAATCAGAAACCAAGATCTAAAGGAATTTTCTGTGTATATTGTCTGAGTTTGACTATGCTACAAAAAAGTGGAAGAAAGAAATTATATGAGTTATGTATATTCCCAAAGTTCACCTAAGATAGCACTCTGCAATGATTTCCCTTCATATGCTAACTCTGAAAACTATTTTAGTTGCCCAAAAGATGGAAAAATACAACAATTAGCTTCTCTCTGTTGAATGCTACTTTACTGTTCTTTTTGTGGTGATTTTTTTTTCTTGAGCATCTTGAGCAAAGTGCTATGAAATACTGATCTTCCTTGTACAGCCATGCCCCAGACTATCAGAAGTGCAAAATCAGTGCAGAACAGGAAACAGCTTTGGACGTACCACTTCACCTGTGATGTGCAGCATTGCCGACCTGCTGGAGAGGCTTGTACGTACTTATTGAAGACAGGAGAATCTTTACAGCACACTCCCTAAGCCAAATATACTACAGTCACATTCATTGCTTCACTTTAGTTCCTGTGTTGAAATAACTGGCATCATCTGTCTGGAGGGCTTTGCAAATTAACACCTTTCCCTCTCTGAAAGTCATTTTGGTAGCCATTTTGGTAACTTGTTTCTTGCTTGGTCTATAAACGGAATTACAATACTGATATTCACATATTTCATACATTTTACATAACTTCCCCCAGACTATATTACATTTTTACTTTGTGATTCACCCCAATTTTTATGTAGAATCCAATCTTGTGATATAATAGAACACTTATCAAACAATTTATAGTGAAATTAATGGGGGGAAAAAACAACGGCAAACCTTAAGAGTGATTTAAAGTTTGATATTATGAGCTTCAGCATTGAAGATGATATAAACAGCTCAAATATGTTTTGAGCTGAGAGATGTATGTGAAATTAACAGAGAGATAAGACACTGGTCCCTTGACATCAATTGCGCATAATTTGGCTAATCAATCTGAAAAGCCTGCGTTTTCTTATTCAGTGTGTGTGTGCTACTCAGTTCTTGCCAACTCCCTTAGGAGAAGTGTCAAATGCAGTATTACGAGTTCAGTTAGGGGACACAGCATTTGGATCGAGTGTGCTGGTGATGTCTCATTTTCCATTTTGGGAGGGTGGGGGGAGCGTTTCTTACCATTGCAGCCTCCATGTGAGTCACTTCTCTGACAATCCCGCTCCTCACAAAACCGCTTGATGCACCAGAACCATGCACTGGCACCCTTACCAGGACACCCCATAAAAGACTGATGCACTGTAATGTGTTGCATCTATTTATGTGGCGTGTCCCTTCAGCATATAATCGGTCATATTTCACCTCATTGCTGACCGCTCACAAAATGAGTACCCTGACCAAAAAGGGTGCTGTCATTGTCTTGTCAGTACATCATAACCCCCAGGTCTGTTGCCCTGCAGTAATGGAATGCGATTTATAAAAGGCCAGGAAAACGAGCATCAAGGACTAATCTCTGAGATTCTTTGTATTCTTTATATTATTCCCACGCAAGCTGTTTGTTTGCACAGATTCCGTAATGGTCTGACATAAAATGACGCCACCACCCACCTGTTGAATCGGTGCGTAGCATTGCGTGATGCATCCCTTGATCCCTTTAAAAAATAAATAAATAAACAAAATTCACAGTGATTTTTTTCCTCCCCCCGATAGAGCTTATCAGCGTCAACCGGTTGTGTCTACCCTACCACTAAGAGTCCGGAGGGGGAAACTCACAAAAGGAGAGCTTTGCAAGATTCGGCACTTTCACCCAGCTCAGACTGTTTGATGCCATCCATGACATCCGTCGACAGGAATTTTAAAAAGTTTTATTTTTTTTTCCTGTGCACCGCATGTCGCTGAAAAGCTGTCATCTTTTCCCTGCGTCTGCTGAGGTGGATGAAAGAGGGAGAGAGGGAGGCTGGGGAGAGTTTTTCGGGGTGAACGAAAGGACGCTGAGGTTTAGACAGCAGGGTAACCCACTTGCGCAGAGATTCAATGAATTGCCTCCACTCATAGATACGTTCAATTATAGCTTAAAAAAAATCCAACCTATTTACGAAAAGTCGGCCCGGAGTTGAAGGGGGGAAAATATTTCTGGCTGTGCCACAGAAAACCTTTGGTGAAATAATCATTAGAAGAGCTTTTGAATTTAAATAAATCTACAGCTACATTTCCAAAATCCCCAAATACATGTAACATCTGGTATACTCTCATCCCTTTCATCCCTTTAGATTGCTTAAAACAGTGTAAAGGGCTTTATCAAAGGAGCTCATTTACAGCATGACTCTGTGCTCTGATGTCCATGTGTGATCCAACTGATTCCCCAGAAAAGTTTATTTCCCAACATTTCCAGTAAGCATTATTAGTGGCAAGCGGCACATAGAGGCTAGAGGCAAACGCCATCATCAGTGACACATGCATTTCGCCTGCCTTCCCACCCTTTAGGTCCCTGTCACCTTGTCAGTTTTAAGGTGTGTATGCTGAATTCTGTGTGCTGCATTTGAAAGCTGGGGGTTTTAGCCATTCCGACAGGCGCAACATTTCATTCTCGCACAGCTGTGACTCTGACCAGCATAGCGGATGATGAGGTCAGCCACTCGGATAATTGAGGTTTACCTGGCATGGGGGGCAAAGGCAATCGATGCGGTGTGTATTTTGTGAATCGTGAAAGGGGGTGGGGGTCTCGCGACCTCTCATTTCCCAGTTGAGACTTGACGTTGCGTTGTGAAGGAGAGCGCAGACATTGATTTTTCTCGTCACCAGCCCGTCAGCCCCTGTGACAGTCGATGGTGTAACTAACGAGCTTACCGGCTCCCCTCAGCGGTCTCTCATCCCCTTGCCCCTGCCAGGGCTGACAGGAAGTGTCTTCCTGTTTGCGTCCGACAGCGCGGCCTTCCTTTGCAGGACTTTGTTGCTGTCAGGCTTGGGGAGGGAGGGTTCCCGGTGACAGGGAGAACGAGACCTGCGGCTACTCTGAGTGGTGAGATAGATAAAGTGCCCGTGTTGCAGTGGTTAAGGGGCTGGGCTCATAACCGTATGACTGGTAGTGTAATTACCAAGTTGGGCTGTGCTATTGTACACTTGAGCAAGGTAATTGACCAGAGGCACAGCAAATGTCTTCACTTTGCTTCGACAATGGAAAATCAGTGACCAGCGCTGCAAATTGTCCAAATAATAGTATCTCTTAAGCAAATAAATCATGGCATAGAAATAATTCAAGGGCTAATGTTTGCACTGGAACATTTAGTAACCAATTTAGGTATAGTATTATGTTTACTTATCACTTATCTTGCAGGCCAGAAGGGACAGAAAACTCATAATCTAGTTTGATGTTGATTGCTTTGAATACCATTCTCTAGTATACTCACAAAAGGGAAAAATCTCCCAATTGCACCCTTTAAATTTGGCGACAGTAGAGGCCTCCCGCGTGGTCCAGTGGTTACAACGTCCGACGCTGGCCACGGAGACCGGGGTTCAATTCCCCGTCTCGCCAAGTGTCGGCTCTGGCCGGGAGTGCCACCAGGGGCGGCGATTGGCTGTCCGCCCCAGGGGGGAGGAGCCGACGTGACGTTCGCTGCGTAGAGTGGCCCTGTAGTACCGGGTTACGGTCAGCGGCCTGCGGGTGCCGTCTCGTAAGAGGCGTCACTTCGCTTCGTCACTACCGGTCGCAGGACTACGGCAGCGAACTCACATTACTAGGGGGGGATTGACGTAAAAATAGCGGGTCTAATTGGCTACCAAATTGGGAGAAAAATGGGATAAAATCAGAAACAAATTTTTAAAAAAAAAAAAAAATTTGGCGACAGTTAATGCCCCCTATGTATAGCAAGGAGCTTACAATGCACCTCAGCTTCTTGGACTGGTTTAACACTAAATCGGGGAAGCAAGGCCCCCAAGTTGCTTCCTGGTGTGACAGAAAAATAGGCCCCACACTGCTTATCTGAAGACCCAGGACGAGACTCACGGGGTGCCATCTGGGTGTTTTACCGATCATCCCCTTCCTCCATGCCATCATGGAGCCACTGCACCTGCTGAGATGCGCTCGTGCGACGTCCCACAGCAAACACAGCGACAGCTTGAAATATTACCCCCCCTCCTCCTGCATTGCAGGAGGGGCCACTGGCTTCATTAGAGAGGAAAACCGTGGTGTCACTCAAATTTATGCCCAGCATCGGAGGTGTGATATTTAGATTCATTATCTGCTTTTGAAAGAAAAGGCAATCACACACAGATTAGCAGGCACATAATAGATTCATAAATATTAAGCTCATGCTAAAAGAAAGAGCCAGAGTGTTTAAGTGTTTTTTGTCTGAGCTTAATATTTACTATTGTATCACCTGCAAGCCAGTGGATTGGTACAATCCGATGCACATCTGATCACTGTGAATTTACCCAAAATATCCAACAGAGATCATTCTTTGGATTTGAAAGTATGTCTTTTCCTTTTCTGAAATTATAAAGAAAAATATGTTAGATTTGCACGAAATACCCCTCATGTTTAATGGCCTTCTGGGATAGCCACTAGATGTCACCTTAGTGCAAGATAACCCCCAGAATTGGTCTACTCTGAAGGTAGTAAGTTAAACCGTCAACTGTATGACAGGCTGTCTCAAATCCCCGCATAAGTTTTCTTGTATTTAAACAGTGATGTATGAAATCAGACTACTAGCAATGTTTAAAGATGATTTTTATCAATCCTCAAATGTGGTTTTGCTTTGTCAACAAATTCATTGATGTTTACATTTATTTAAAACATAATCCTAAAAATAAGATTGCCAACTGGGGTGGTTCCATTCAAATTACATTTTTGTCCTTGTACTTATTTCTGTGCGCCACACGTTCCCAAACTTCCCAATGTCTGTCTGCTTTGTCACCTTTGCTGCAGTAGTGGAATTGACTTCCACTTAAAGCATTGAGATAGGTGATTGAGGTTTCATGAACATAAAAATAAGTTAAGCTGCCATGTGCCATCATTGACTCACTGATTTGAACCGATAATGGTGTTTTGCTTTGGAGAACAATGTTTTTGATTGATTAATATGAGTAAGTGATTGACAACTAGGGGTGTCACGGTATACTGGTTTGACACCACAGTGTCAGAATTGATGATTATCATACCAAACATTTTCCCCCACCGTGATAACTGAGTTGGTGGTATATTGTGGTATTTGATATAAAATAATAAAAATGGTTAAATATGTGTTGGACTGAAACCAACACACTCACCAAGGTTTTACTGACTTGTGTTTTACGAGGTTGCTACAGCAGAGCAGCGCGTGTCTCTAGTTGGATCTGTTTCTATTTCGCGGGGTTCAAGGCAATGGTTGTCATTGCATGGAAGAAACCTCAGACAGTGCAGGGTGGTGCTCTCTGAGGTGGGTCAACGTGTTGGACTTAATTCTCAATAGTTTAACTAACAATCTTATCTTTGAATATGTACTTCAATGGAATTTTTTTTTTACTCTGGAATTCGTTCCCCCGCTGCAACCACTACTTATCACTGTCCATCACCAGTCATAGTAGCTAGCTTGCTAGTTAGCTATAGATTAGCTACTCGAAACCAGAATGTCACTGAAGCCTTTAGTGTTCCACATGAACGCTCAATTTGCAAATGCACTTAAGAGCAACCTTCTTAGACCTTGCTCGACTGGCATGTGCTACTTTGCATAGGCCTATTTTGAATAATGGCAGGTTTGTTACCTACAAACTCCTAGACATGCCAATATTCATATGAAAGAATATTCATTCCAATATTATTTTATAAAATGGATTTACATAGGTATTTTTAAAAAACACCATGAGACCGTTTCAAAAACAAAATGTAGCCACAGTATAGGCTACAGTTCCTGCAGACTTCATTCATACTCATTGATTGCTTGCTAGCTAGCCATTTGGGCTTCAGCTTTTATCGGAATAACAACAAGCCAGTAAACGGCTTAGTCAAGCTGCTTATATTAGCTTACGTAGGTAACTAGCTAACATTAACTAGCTTGCTAATGTTGGATCGTCAACAGCGAGTCTAACGCTGTGTTGTCATGAAACTATTTAGCTAGCCAATTAATTTCAATGGACATCGATCACACCAATGAGGCAGATAACAATCTAGCAAAATACTACAGTATAACAACTCAACAATAAAATTGTCAGAGTTGGCAGCTGGCATAATTCTGTCTGTCATTACATTAAAATCATGTCTGTGCTTAAGATTTTCTTGTGCATAAGCATGGTTTATTAAACTTAAGGAAAGCGAGCAAGAGTCAAACCACACCACACAGGAGAAAAGACCTGGTTAACCTGACTATTTTTGCTAAAACATTACACGTATTAAACAAAGGATTTTGCTTGTTTGTTTTGTTTCTATAATCTCAAAAAAATGTACTTCACTTTTTCATTTTCTATAAAAACTTTTAGAAGTCATTAGCTTGAAGAGCTAACATCCATGTATTGAATAATAATCAGTAAACATTGGTGCACGTGAATGCAGAGGTGGGTCTTAAGGTATCAAGGTATTTTTCAGGATGGTTATCATACTGTTACAAACTCATACCGTGAGATCCCTATTGACAACACAATATAGATACACCCATTACGGGGGTTCATGAAGCTTCAATTGCTCATCACTACTGCAGTGATGAGCACAGAGTGTGGCTGCATTTTAGCATCAAGGCACCTGAAGTAGGTGCAACTATGCAATACCTATACAGTACATTATTTATCAAGTGGTGGCACATTACCAAACCATTCCCCCTCATAACATCAGTTTGATGTGACAACATGAGGTCGGCACACCGAAATCACGGCTTAAGACAAATAAAGGCCTGAATTCAATCAAATTCTTCCCTTTACTTTGACTACATGCAAGTGTGAGTTTGGCTATTGCTGAACTCATTTGCCTTTAATTGTGAGGCAAAGTTATGGGCAAATGTAGGCTGAATCCCTACCAGAGGCTCTTACTTACAGTAAAGGTCCACCGCATCAGTCCCATTCAGGCCGCTATTGCCTCTTATCCTGTAGGGGTGAATGACTCTGTGTCGCTTTCTACTGTACATTGGAGAAATAAGTCTGAAATCATATGGAATATTACAACATTTGCACATAATTTGTGTGTATGAAAATATTTCAGTTAAATAAGTGAACATATTTGGTAGAAAAGATGTGTATATTTATTTAAATACTTCAATGAAAACATGTTGGATGTCATGCCATGTTGTCGTTCTATTATATCCTTCTATTTTAGAACAACTGACAACTTTGATGGGAATTATTTTTAGTTGAGAAAATATTTTTTTTTACATGCTTTTGTTCTAGACAATGGCTGATTGTCTACAATGTTCTTCTTTTACCGTTCTATATTACCCAGCATTACTTTGTGCAGACACATCACCTGATCGCATTCAGGTGACTTTTTTAGAAAAGAACACATCCTGTGTTTTACCTGGATGCTGGGGCCAATTTGATGTTACCTCAGATGTAGTGCTGTATAGACAGGCATTTTTCGTGTTCATACTATTTGCAATGCGACAAAAGCCATGTGCCTGCTTTTAATAACTCTATTTTGCGTTTGGGCTCTCCATTAAGAATTGCATATTGGAGAATATGTTTTTGCAGACATTTTTAGAAGCTCTATTAGGAGCAAACATTCACAGCTGAGCAGGCTCCTTCCTTGTTCTATTATAAGACTTCCAGCATGCTGATGTGTTCAATTCAAATTACAATACAATGGCAAAATGGCAGAGAAAGAAAACTGAGACGGCATCAGTTTTTATTTTTTTGTCGTATTTATTTCCAAAAACTTTTCATTCGTTGGAGCTTTCAAGTATTTCCACAGTCATGATTACTTGAAGAATAAAGAGAATAAGAATCTGAGAACATTCTGAGGGATTGTCTCAGAATGTGTTTCTGTAGCCATTTTCCCTGCAGTGCAGTAAGTAACACCTTTGCCCATCTGATATGGGGATAAAAACGATGACAGAAGATGAGGTGGAAAGTCATGAAATGGTCCACTTAAGCAACAATATCACCAGGCAAAACCGATAGGCTCATTAGATTTGGACGCCTTGACGCTCCTTTTTAGAATGTCCCGATGAGATGTGTAATGGCTGCAGGTTTCCATGGGTGTTCCTTTGACCTTGTACTGAAGGTGAAATCTCACAAAACACAATGGTTTTTCACCAGGTGGACACGGTAAGTCATTGGTTTCAAGAAAATCCCCTTGGAAAGTTAAAGACCCTGATATTCAAAGAGATAACACTACACATGTTCCAAGCATTACCATAATGCCAAAAAATACTGTTTAGGTTCTATGATCAATTAAAACCCAGGGAAGGTTTCTGGTCAGATGCTTCAAGCATTTAAAACCTGCATTTTAAGTATATCAAGTAGCATGTCCAACTAAAAACTTTCTATTGGATTTATTTTCAAACACTGTATTTATTTCCAAAAATCTTTAAATTAATTACAAGCTTTAATTGCATATACAGTACAAGGGTAACTGTAGAATAAATATATTAATAATATTAATAACAATAACTATGTATTTTACGGCTGAATATTTATATTTTTAGTGACTGAGGATTGATTATTAATTGAAGTTTGGACACATGGTATAAATTCATGTATTTATATGAGATATAGAACATCCATATATTTTCCCTTTTTGTACTGAAATGGAAAATCATGAAAGGTGGTGAATGTGAGTGTTAAAGTCCACAACGTCCTCCCTTCTCACCTGCTCCTCACAGAGGGACTGCTGAATCTGCTCTGACCATTCTCCTTCCAGCTGCTTCTTTAAAAGCAATGTTCTCCTTTTCACACCTCATGTTTTTGCACCTATTTCAAAAGTGTGTCTACTGTTCTTCTTGCACCCCCAACTGAAATAACTCTCAGCGGTCTCGTTTAATGTTTAACTCTGTATCCTGCTGGCTGGTTGCGATGTTCAGTTAAGACCTCTGTCTCTTCTGTTTTCCACGTTCTCCTCCCATGATTTACCGTCAGTCACGGTTGCTAAACACACTCAAATCATGCATTCTATTTTTAAATGGTTTTTTTTTATGGCTGATCAGCAACATAATTATTATTGATAAGGACAAGCAGTGGCGCAAAACAAAAAGCCTGCATTGATACACTTTTTACACTATGTCTATAAACTGTTATGAGCTGCTTGCTTAAAAGTGGTTAGGTGTGTGTAACAATGCTTGTGTTTATCACACATGCAGGCTGTGTGTAACACCTGTAAATACATAGCCTCATCGAGCAACCTTGTGTAATCTTATTTCATAATATCTTGTTATCATGTGATTGGTGCTAGAGGATACTGCCTGCCGATCATATCATACTGCCGATAATAAAAAAATATGTATCATTACAGCTCAGTATCTTAAAATATATTCTACTTCTGGTTTTAGTTAATTTAGTAGATATATTTTATCTAATAGTTTTACTTTTATCTAATACATTACATAGTATTTCATTTTATTGAATCATATTTGATCCCAGAGTATGTGATAAACATCTCTTTATATGCAGTAACTAGCCATGTAGTTAATTTAGTTTAATCGAGCATCTTTGTAAACAGGAACAAAACCCATGGCTGACATTTTCAGTGAGAAAAACATGCCTGGTGACATTTTTGGATAGTCTTACTAAATATAGGGAGGAAAAAGTTGGCGTAAACTTTTTTTTTCCTCATTGACTAGTCAACAAGAAAGCAATGTTTGGGAAGAAATTAAACTGTTTGGGAATCTGAACTGAAAGTGTTTACTTGTCCTAGAAAGGCACATGAGCGTACCATTAATATAAAAAAGGAGTAAAGCTGTCTGGCGTTCAGTACATTTCTGACCTTGGAGTTTGCACAGTGAAGGTTGTATGTCTCAGACACACTCTGTGGGGGTGTCTGTAAGAACAGTGGCTCCTTGCTGACTCATCGATTGCCTTGGCTGCCCCGAGGTTCCATAGTGTTTGTCGATCAGAGCCAGTGTGACACTGTCACGGTGTGTGCTGTTCTTTCAATACCCAGCGTGTGAGAGCCATCACTTCCTCTCAGCCCTGAAAATTCCTTTGCTGTCAGCCCACCAGACAGGGTCATTATCTCCATTCACATAAAGGTACAAGCCTTTATTGGACTGTTCTCTCAAAAATGATCTGCAGTTTCAATACAATTTTCATTTGACATGCATGCATGCATGTTTTAAGCTTTATAGAAAGTTGTGTGGATGTATATCAATTACTGTTTTAAGTATTTGAAAATGACTATTTTATCATTTTCTCAGGGAACGCATTTGTTGGAACATACTATACTAAGCACACATGACTATTTGAAATTTCCTGAGAGAAATGCTCCAAAAATGTACCAAGCACACATCAAGTCAATGCCTCCAGGCAAGGCTGATTTATAAATCACTGGTATGTCCACCTACCAAGAGTTTTATTTCTTGCATATCCTAGATGCTTTTAACTTTTTGAGTAGGCATTTTCATGCCTTTTCTGGTTCTCTCTTTGATGTCATAAAACGCAGCAAGGATCTCTGATTTAAATCATTGACTAAACAGCACACTCTCACCCAAAAAAAAAAAAATAAACAACAGCAACAACCTGCCGTGCTTCTAATTACACAAGGCTTCCGCCAACAAATCCAATCATTCCCACTCGAGCCACTGCAGGAGGCATTGGGCCAGGTAGGTCAAGGTGAAACTGGGTGAAAAGCAATGGTGAATCTCACTTCTCGCAATCCCAGCACTATCAGCAAACTGGCTTCCAATGAAGAAACAATTTCAGAGATGGTGGTGTCACCTCTTCAGCTAATTGCTTTTCTAGTCAAACAAGACAACAATGCAATCACTGTCAGGTGGAATGGGATGGAACATTGCTAGTCCCTGTGTGTCCTGCCATATCAAGCTATTTTAGATGTTTACTGAGGCAATTGAACTGTCATTACCCACAGAGGGGTAAAACAATGCCTTTGAGTTCTTTGTAGCAGCCAATGCATTCTTAAAAGTGGCTTCATAAAAATGGCACTGCTTATCACAGCTGTACTTGGTACACATACGTCATATATATTTATAACTAGCATTCAACATGATCACAAATATGTTATATATAAAGGTTATATTCATAATTTATTTGGCAATTACCTTATCCAGAGTGAACCACAAGGTTATGGAAGGACAAATTATATATCACAGGAGCCACGAGGACCTCCAGCAGCTACAGAACAATTAGTGCAGTACATTTTCATCAGCCTGAAATTTGAGCATGCAACAGTAGCAGTTTTTCAGCACTTTCAGCAAACATCAAATGTAGGTGACATCATCAAGGCATTGATTCATTTTCAGAGCTGAGCTGTTCCCTGTGTTTTATCTCTTTCATCTAATAAGTTAATATGGACCCGAGCTGCCATGTCTCTACAGCGGCTGTAAAAGATTCTCATTTATGTCTCCAGCAACAATGCAGCTCTGATGCCGGGAGGCAGGAAGTTGAAGAGACACGCGACTGAATCTGGGGACGACGGCACAGGCGGGGGGTCAGGTAATGTCCCTGTCATGGAGCGTGCTGCCCCCCATCACAGTGACTGCCATTTAAATGTCAAAATTCACGTCTAAGCGCCATTTCCTCTTTCCATTTGCATTTAAGAAATGCCCTCCCAATTTGGTGTCATATGAAGACCACATAAAAAATTGTTATGCGCAGGACTGGACACATCACATTCCTCAAATTTCGCCGTGTCTGTAGCCAGTAGTGTTCTGAGAGCAATTAAGATTCAGTGTGAGAGACATTTATTCAGAGATAATCTAAAGAAACAAATAGACACAAGATAATAGAAAAAAGAAAACATACAGAATAATTCAAGACAAAGCTGGCCACCCCTTGAAATGGACTAATGTTTGCCTTCCAAGTGATGCATTGTAGTTTCACTGAATAAATAGGTTTCACAGTCATATGGCAATGCTTTCCCTACGATCAATGCAAAAAAGGCTTGTCAGAATCTGCACCAATTGTATTACCTGTTGTGAATTAAGATAGGATTATGAAATATGAAGCTGAAAACAAGATAATCCCCGGGGGTAGAGGGACTCAATTGCTGTGGAATATTTATCACTGCCAACTGGGTTGAGAAGACACTAATTTTAAAAAAGGGCCTGGGTTTCAGTTTGAGGACCTGTCAGTTTAGAAGGAAATAAAGTTATTGTGCAGTGAAAGTCTATAGAGATGAGGCTGACATGCTTGAATGAAGGTTTGGCATTTGGAGTGCGGTACTAAAAGAGTCAGGCCTGAACTCTGACTGAAAATAAATACAAGTCCTCGGGACTGCTGGGTGGATTATCCTGTTAAGGCACAGTTCTAGTGTGTGAATTGGCCCCACCTGCCAGTGCCAGAAACCCCGCAGGGCTTCACATAATTGGCAATAGCATCGCGTGGGGAGGGAGGGATCAAAATAGGCACCAAATTGTGCACCAGCACCCCCCTCCGCCCAATCAGGTGTCTGCCTGCACAAGCTGGACATGAAGTGTCCTCCTCCAATTGAATGTCTATATGTGAGTTTACCTGGTGGACTGCTGAGTGAAAAGAAGCAGCAGATTTACATCACATGTTTTTATATGCTCTCCTACATCGACAGACAAAATTGCAGGAATGAAGCCCGAACACAATAGATTTTTTCCAAATTACTAAATCTTTATAATTACATAAATGCAGTGCTCAAATTCTCAAATTCTCAAACACAGTTTGGCAAGTTCACCAGAATTAACTTGTCAAACTGCTTTATGAAGAAAAATGTGACCTTTGAATTTATCTGCAATTAAAGGTTAATGATGTTATGGTCAATGATGCAATGATGTTCAAAGTTAATGTCACTTGAAGGTTGTAGGTTCAAGTCACACGGGACATGGTATTTAACTTTCCAGCTATATAAATTCTAAAATAAGCCATTTAAGCTAATTAAAAAATTACTGTTAAGTGGCTTCCCAGAACGAACCCAAACACAAGACACGGAGATGGAATGGAATGAAAATGAAAGTTTATTTTCTGGACAGACAAACAAGCAGGCTGGAAGGTGAGCAGGGAGGATGGCGAGTGGAACCGGTAGGCTGGCGAGATGAACAGGCAGGCTGGCTGGACATGTAGGCTGGCAGGCTGATGAGGTGTAGCTGAATACAAGGGGGGGGGGAAACAGGAACAAACGTTAAACAAGACAAACATTAAATACGAAGCAAGGCGAGGAATAATATCCAAGATATAAGGTCGAGAGAGCAAAAACTACCAGGGTAGTCGACATAACAATCCGACGAGGAATGGCTTAAGAACCGGGGTAGAAATACTGAGTGATGAACTTGATGGGAGGCTGGTGTGCAGGAGGGCATGAGGAAATTGGCAGCAGGTGAGAGGAATTGGGAAATCGGGAAGCCGGTAAGTGGATAATTAGATAATAAACGAGAAACAATTAACACGGACAAGACACCATAATGAAAGGATAACAAAGGGAAACAAAACAGGGAAACGGAACAGGAACACAAAAGGAAAGACACGAGGGAACCGTGACAATTACATAGCTTATGTGTTCGCAACACAGAATTTTCATTCACAATTCTTGCATATAAACAAAACCACATAGACCAAAAAGGCACTTTTCTCCTCTTACAAATGCTTAAATTTTGTTTGTAACAAACTAGTTTGAACAGAGACATAACAAAAGCAAGCACCTACTTACCTTAACCAGAGACACATAAGTAAATTAAAACAACTTCTACACTAAAGCTATTATATGCCATATGACAGTCTTTATATTCACAGGGTTTCCTATAATAGCTTCGGTGGCAGGGATAATATCATACCTGCAGTACAGCAATAAAACCATAGGCCTTATTTCATATTTGGGGAGACACGCATGTCACTCCACCACTCACCACACTTCACTGGCTCCCTATAGCAGTGCGAATCAAATTTATATCACTAGTTCTGGCATACCAGGCCGAAAGGAGATATACTAACGTTATAGGTACGGTGTGCAGCTGTCTACGGTGATGTCTGTTGTATTGTTACTATACTGAGCTCTTGCACTAGCTGTGATTGTTCTTGCCATGTTTAAATGCACTCATTGTAAGTCGCTCTGGATAGGAGTGTCTGCTAAAAGCCCAAAATTTAAAATTTAAAAATGAGACAAGCAAGCCTCGTTTCTTTAGCAAACTTATCAAAGTGGGATATGATTCTTCCATGTACTTCATTATGGAAGATGAAATGAAAATGAAAAGTGTTGCTTGAAAGTGATGCTTGGGCCAGCTCACAGACTGACGTACCATACATCATTTGTTTTTTATGGCAGCTCCTTGCCCCGTCTTCCCTTGCTTCAATATAGAACATACCCCAAGAAAATTGATTGGACTTTGAATGCACTGGAACTGACATGCAATGAAGATTCCTCAAATTTTAAGAAAAGTTAGCAATTTTTATAAGTTTATGAAAGATCATGTGTGAATTGTTTGTTGGCCACATTTATGGAGTTGCATCACATGTAGTATATCACTGCTACAGAAGATCCCTCCATTATTCAGAACATGGCATCTAAGTAAAGTGCTATTCAATCTTTGTTGTTCCTCCTTAACTTTGACTGATTCCTTTAGTGTAAAGTAAGTGTTAAGTCTATTTGCTATTTACACAACATTATGAGTTTGGTGATCGCTGAGATTAAGAGGAAAAGGTGCATGAATAATGAGAAAATGAAATAACCTTAATAATAATATTTTTGTTATGTCATCAAAGATCATGGCATCATGGCAGTCCCAAGGAGTCATGCACAAATGGCCATAGCCTTACATAGGGAGGGATGGGGGGTTTGGCAGCATAAACGCCTAATCGCTCACTAATGACTCATCTAGCCCATGTGACCTGCCTGCACCAGCTGTGTCACCTGTGCAGTCCTGTTGCAGTCACTATATAGTAGCTTGGCTGGCACAGGCCGAGCTGAAAATAAGTAGTCTACCGACTCCATGTGCTTTGAAGGACACGCAGGCGGTTTTGTGTCCTCCCAAATGAAAGAGGCCTGTTTGAACGTTTTTGACCACCATTGACCGATTTGGTACAGGCCTATAAATTGGGATTGGGCATTCAAAATATTAGTAAAAATTATGGATTGCGAAATGAAATAGCCTTGTGCCCGGGGTTTGTTGTAACACAGACATTTTATATTGTTGCACATGGTCAAACAAGTAGTGCTCCCTGTCACATTTCCACGAAGGCGAATGACGTCTGATTACCAAGTTTTAGAACAATCCGACTGGTTATTCTCTTTTTATCAGCAAAAGTGTGTTTTTTTGCCAAGTAAGTAACTTTTTGTACTGGAGCAGTTTTTTGATTACTGGTTTGTGTGTGTAAGTCACAGAGTCCAACCTTATATCATTTTAATCATCCATCTGGTAGCTATAATGCCACTTGGTTTTGAAATATGACAGAAACACACAACAAGTGCTAGCTAGGCAAAACTCCAACCACCACAGCGCGGGGTTAGTAACGCTCTGTTACAACTAACCCCGCGTAAAGTTATTGATGACAACTTATTTTGTCGTATTATTATTCACAGAATGAGGAGCCCAAAGAGAAAGACAGTCAGGGGTGTGCCTAGAGAGGTGCTGATCCTTGCTGCTAGGGAGGTGGAAAGAGGCAGGTCTATCAGAGGCTATCTGTTATATAAATTAAAATAATTGCCATATTAAAATAATATAAAAGATACATTTCTTATATTAGTCAGTTCATGTAATTTCTCACACTTGACAATTGATAATATGATGGGGGAAGGTAGCTGTCTGCCCACAACAACAAAAGAAAACAGATTTGCTGATAAGCTGGGGAGATGTGAGATTCCCACCCACGTCTGAGCACGCACACGAGTCTGCATGGCAAAACACTAGGGTGCAGAATTGAATACAGTGGGAAAATATTTTTTTAATGTGCACCTACAAGTGATGGTAAATGTGGCTGCAAGCAATCCAGTTTTGATCGATGATTTTTAAGACTGTCTTAGTTTGCCAGAGAATAATATTGCATCCGCAGTTAATTTTTACTTATTTAATTCAGTATATATTTATAAATGTCAAATGATTAATGTATTTAGGATGCAAAGCATATTTGTTTGATATAAAATAGAATTGCATTGACTTTATTTTGTTTGCACTGATTTATAAGACTCTTCTAGCTGGTGTTACATTCGTTCCCGTGCCTGTTACAACTTACCCCACCTATGGGGCAAGTTGTACCATTTCACTTCCGCCACTTTCGGTTAAATTTGGTAAGTTGTAGAAACACAGTTGAAGTGTGTAATGATAACAGAGATGTGTATGTTCCATTTTGTGTAAAAATATGATTAATCTGACTCAAATCTTTTTTTTATAAATTTGCAAAAACCAAAATGTGTTAGTTTCATCCCCGGTCTACCCTACAATATTTGCAGGATCTGGGAAGCATCTAGCCTACATCAGCAAAAGACAGACACTTTTGGCACTGATTTATTGCAGCATAATATTATGGTAAGGCTTATCTGGTATTTTTCATCTAATTTATATTTAATTGCTGTTTTAAGGTAGCTACACTGTAATAAATAACCTTACCTTGGGACGAAGTACACCTGTTTTAAGCCTCTGATAGGAAATGCTGCCAGAAAAGTTTGGTGCTGTCCCTTTGAATATTCCAAGATTATCTCAGCTAAACACCTTTTCATACAAAAATAGACATATGAAAAATCTTTATTTAATAGTGTTCTAACAGTTAGTTTAAAAAAAGGAAAGGAAAATGTCTGTTTGTATTCCCTGCTATTCATGCACAAATGTGTGAGGTTACAGGCAGTCTTGCTTGGTTCAGGGTTAAAGGTACAGTAACACAGGTAGTTATCTATTTCAATTACCAGTTTTCCCAGGATCAGTTGCGGGTGTGAAAAGTGACTACAGGCAAAGCGCCAACTTTTACCAAAAAGGTTACCAAAAAACCAGGGGAACATCTAGTACAGATCGATCAATCCCAGCATGCAATTCGATGGCCTGCCCTGCCGGCACGCTCTCTCGTGGCAGCCCCCGGCTAACAAATGAGTTTGTGAGCCTCTCAGCATCCAATGGAATTGGCCAGTTGTCGAATAAAAACGGCTTGCATCCGTCACATCTAGCCAACTTTAAACTATGCGTGTCTTGATAATGAGCAGCGTGCGTGCACTTGCATGGAGAGGGGTGCTATAAATACACACCGGAGTGAATAATTGTAGCCTTGGGGGATAGGCAGGGCAGAGCAATATTGAGCATGATAGAAACACACAGCTGTCTCAAGCCTGAGCGATGCATGGCTCCTAAAGAATAGACCCCTCTTCCCCCGCTGCAATGAACCTGTGTCGCATGGCAGGCTCTGCGTGCTTTGATGATGCATGCCAATTAGGCTGTCTTCATTATTAGGCTGTCTTCATTAGCCCCAGGCCCTACATTAAAAGCTCTAAACTACAAGTGCAGCGCAATGTTACAAAGCAACCATCAGAGATGGTGATGGGGGCAAGGTAGCTTTTTTGTTGTTGTTGCCGCTGTTGTCAGCGTGTTTGTGTGTCACCTTCCTCCACCCAGCAGGAGTGAAGTGAATGAAAGAGGTGTGAGATGTTACGGGGCGGAAAGCTGTTGTTTTCCTCAAATTGCCACACAACAAAAGAATCCAGACAATGTTCATTTTCAGGACTCCTTTTTGCCCTTGGCCTTGTAGAATTAACAAGAATCACACAGGGCATAGGTACGTACATAAAAGACTGCTGTTGCTAAAATTGTTATTAATAGTAAGGTGACTAAGGTGAAAATTCAATCAAATTAATGTTTAAAGTTATAATAAGCGATTTGACGTCATCGCTCAGTGGCGGGGCGACTTCCTAAACAAACACACTGGAACGCATACAAGCTGCAATCCAACCTCAACCAATTAGCCCCACCGGTATCATGAGCTAGTTGTTCCTGTCCACCACCTAGTTTATGTTAGAAGAAGAAAAAGAAAAGAATAACACTAGCTAGCTATGGAACCTAAAAGCAAATAAACAAAAAAATGAAAGCAAAAGGTACTTAGACAGATGTAGAAAATGTGTAAAAATTGGAGAGGCATTTTCAAGATGTCAAGAGCTGAAAGTTGCTCAGCTTATTAGCACAGATGTCGAGATGGCATCTTTATTCTTTGACAGGTGACCAAGACTGGTTAGGTAAGCTAAGCTGGTTAGACAAGACTAGCATAGCTGAAAAGCCTACCTTGACATGTTTCTGCAATTGCAATGGCTACGACCAAGCAATGGCTGATGGGCAAGTGATTGTCGGTCCATGGTCATTATGTTGTATGTCTGTTTCCTTTAATGCTATATGCAAACGAGATGAGAAACATGTATTAGGTGAAACAAAGCTGTGTCTGTTTCTTATGTCGTACTTATTATTATGTGACACTAGGCAGATAGGCGTCCGATGACCGAACAATCACTCACAGCACGGTGCAGTCTAGGAAAGCGTTTCAAATCGATGTGGTCTGTAAATGTTAACTGTTTTAACTAAGCGCAAGGTACAGAACTCCTTCATCATCATTAAACATGTCAGAATACTGTATATATTTACACCAAATACCTGAAATATGAATACAATTAATTGTGTGGAATACTCATAACATACAGTGCCTTGCAAAAAGTACTCAAACCCTTGGAGAGTTTTCAAATGGTGCTGGATTACAAATGATACGTTCACATTTTTTTACATTTAATATGTTTTATTCAAAACTCAAACAGATTTTTCTGATGTGCCAGGCACCTCAGATTTCAGCCCACACCTTTTCCTGTTTCCTGAATTTTCAGTCCTTATGAGCATAAAGCACATGTCTCGTAAGCAGCACGTCAGCTACACTTCAATGCAGAGCTGCGAGTTGCTCCTGTGTCTACACTGGTTTTGTCAGTGTAGCATCAAGGGTTGGTTTAAATCTCTGTGTTCCTAGTAGCCGTGGCAGTCTGTAGTGGGATAGTATTGATAATTTCACATTTATTGCCAATTGTTGATTATGAAGTGAGAGAACTTTGTTTCTATATGGTTAATCTGATAACTCATGTAGTACATGGGAAATGTTGTGCTCAAGCAACCAAGCCGAGGTGCTGCCAAAACAATGTGAGTGTAGATTTAATGAAAGGAACAAGCACTCGCTCTCAGGTAAATATATGTTTACTTTAACAGATGAGGGCAAGGGCACTCACTTTTTGAAAAGTAATCATATACTTTCCTATGACATCCTTCAATTAAAGTATTGCTCCTTTAATTTTATTCTACACATTAAGCTCATCCTTTAAAGCAACCAAGCTGGCTAGCGTTAATCGTTAGTTACTAATACAAGCCACAGGCTTCTTTGACAAACAGAATGAAGCAAATTAGTAATAAGTGGTGATGAGTGAAACTAAATGTAGGCTACATCAGCAAGCATAGCAGCATAGCTCGTTAACAATCAAAATAAGCTTCCATGGCACACGTATCCTATATGCTGACATTTCTGGTTAGTTTCATTTAATAATGTAACAGATGCCACTTTTCCCTATTATCAGCAAACCTTTGAATATTTTGTTCAAATCCTGATCATGTCATTTTGCTCTTTGATTGGTTATTTTGAGGTGTTCTGTCCTGTTTTCCCTATAGTCAGCAGACCACCAGGATGCGTGAAGACTCAACAACAACAATTGAGGAGAGTTGCACTACACTGCCAAGATGTCCAAAGACGTCTTGGCAGTGTGCGGCCAGCATTAGAGGCTTCACAGATTCCCAAAATGTATTTCCATGCATATTCAAAAATGTTGGAAATGCTTTGACTGTTATACTGGCCAGACTTGCAATTAAAGAACCATCTCAGTGTGCATTATGTGGGTAAATGCAAACAAACAAAATTAACTGAGGTGGAAGCTGCTCAGTGCATCTGCTGTGTTATCAGTGTGGTGAAGGTGTGGAGGAGTTGCTGAAAGCAAAGTTTTAGCGTCAACAAACTTATTTTCAGCGGTGGGTAAAACTTGTAGTGATACATAGCTTACCTTTCGTTGACCTCGTATTGTGGCCCAGGAGTGTAAATATAGCATGCTTTGGATTTGGTTTCAGGAGGCTTTCAAATCAGCTATTTGCCCAGTTAAATCTGGGGGATGATGTACAGTAGCTGCCAAGGTATACTCAGCTTAGACAAACGCAGGCACACACACACATATAAACAAACACACGCAGGCACACACACATATAGACAAACACACACACACATACAAACATGGAAGCATTGGATACAGATGGAAATGTGTAAACATGGACGCGCACAAGCACATACACATTTGCGCACTCAAACACACTAGACACACAGACCTGAATAGAGCCAGCATCACACCAACCTTCACTTCCCAAGTTTATTTTAAGTACTTAAAGCAATTAGTGTGAGGAGCCTTTCCTGACAGAGCCAGCTGAGAAATTGATTGCAGTTATTTATAACAGTGACAGCACCAGAGTGCGGGAACACTGCACCCTCACTCTGTCTCTAATAGGGGGTCAGGCCAGTTTTCTTACCTAAATTAATCCAAGAAACACAAAAAAAAGCCCTCAGAGATCAGGGGCAGCCGAACATGTAAAAAGGCACAGGTTGTGTGCCATTCCGTGGGACAGTTTAAAACTCATTCGGAAAAGATTACAACATTGTCAGTACGAGAAGTAAGGCTTCTGTCCTGTCTGCACCAGCTTCAGGGGAAGGTATCAGGGAACACAGCCTGGCACTGTGTAATACTCAACGCTATGTTACAGTATCCAAGTCTACTGAATGAAAAAGTGCCGTGTCTGCAAGGCCAATCAGGAAGGCCGAGACTATCATCTGACCAACTTGAGCTCCTTGAATTTGGGTCATTACCCATGACTCAGTGCATCCATTTTCCCAGAAACACCAGCCACGAAGTGGGCATTAGTAACGACGGCAGCGCTGGTGTTTGGCAGGATTGGAAGAGCTCGAGTATGGAACAGGCAACTGCTGAAAATGTATCAATTTCAATTAAATGTGGATCAGGTGACCCCGCTTTCAAAATCAATGAGGAAACGTCCTTGTGTTGACAAGGGGTCTAGGGGAGAGCAGGAGATAAATTGAACAAACCTTCACCCCGGTCGCCTGAATTCCATTTTGATTTGGATCTCGTGAATGGGTTTGGAGGTTTCATTTTACAGTTGTAGGACTGCAAAAATCAAGTTCCATGGGAAAATATGGCATTGGCGCTGTCTTTAAATAATTTATCCATCTGATGTCAGGATTTCCTTTGTGACAATATATTCTCCTGTCATTCGCAACATGACAAGGAACATGTAGTAATAAGTGAAAAAGGAACTCTGCCAATTACTTTCTTAATTTGTTACTATAGCAAGAAATGTTCAAGCCAATGTTTTCAAATTCAAATTTGATGTTTTCCTTCATATTTTAAAGCTGTTGATGTTAAAAAATTAACCCTGCATCCCTTTTCTTCTCCGAAATGGAATCTGCAATTGTTCGATGGCAATGGCGGATCCTGGCATAGGCGACATAGGCAGTCGCCTAGGGCGGCACGCTGGCAAGGGGCGCACGCACGCACACAGCTCTCCATATACAGACACAGACTCACGTTTACTTCAGTCTCGCTCATCTGCACTCATCGCTACACTAGCATCGGGCAGGAATGATGTGACTTTTTCGTCGCACTGTTTCTGTTGTCTGTCAGCCTATAAAGTCTCCTCGTCCTCACCTGCTAGAAGCGCGAAGTGGGGGAGGGGTGGAGGTCAATAGCGCCTCTCAAACTCACACTGTACAGTACAAGTCAATCAATCAATCAAATCAAATCACAAAATAACATTGCAACCAAATGTGCCCCTGCTCTCGTAACACACAAGCAAATGGAAATAATATCTCAATAGCTACTGATATACAGCTTCAATTTTGCCTGGTTTAAAATATTATGATAAATGAAAACGAGTCTGTACACCACCAAGATGAAATGGGCAATCGTTTAGTCACACAAACAATCATGTGACACACACATTGAGGTACGTTGGCAAAATGAAAAGATCAAAGCCTTCGGGATTTCAGTTTAGAAAAAAGACAAAAGAAGAAGAGGAGAAATGGGCCAAAGATAAAGGTATGGGTTATGTCATCTCATCATGAACAATGTTACGTTTTGTAAATCATGCTAGCTAGGTATTGCATCAATTGCTCTACTAAAGTTAATGCTAGCTAGTAGCTCAAGTATTTAGCTACCATTACACCGGCTATAATGACACTGAACGTTCTCAAAAAAATGCCTGTCTTGACTATCATCATGAATATTTTCTGTGAATTTTAGCGCTTTACTGCATCACTATGAGCTTCCTACTAGCTAGTTAACATGCATATGAATTTAATATCTTAAATTTGGTCTTATTTGTGTGCACCTTCAATTTTATTTATTGTCTTGGACAGCACCTCCTTTTTTTTGTTCCTTTTAAAAGAAGCATCTATTTATTTTTATTTATTGTTCAATTTAAATTTGTTATTTGTATATGTCTTGGATTTTTACTATTTAATATTTGTGTACAATATTTTTCAGTATTTCTTTGTCTATTAGTATATCATCTTCAAATAAAAGGGGTGCCTATTGTGCCTTGTTACAACATAGGTACTTGTTTGCGTGACCTCCCTGGGGCTTGGGGGGTATGATTGATCTCACCTAGGGCACCAAGTGAGCCAGAACCACCACTGTTCTATGGTCTCACATCACTGCTACGCCAAATTCAAAAAGGGATGCACTTGAGCCAGGGATCATTTTCTACACTACAAGCCTCATAGCATGCTACAGGACAGTTAGTGCCAGAGAGTTGCATGTAACTGGTAACCTGCAGGTACCTAGTAAATAGCTACAGGTAACTAAATAAAGAAACAAAAAACCTAACAAAAAAACTAAATATATTACAACAAAATAAAGCAAACACCAACATAAATTGTCTTAACAGCACATTGGGCCACCACAAGCTGCCAGAACAACACCTTGGCATAGATTCTACGAGTGTCTGCTATTCAGTGATCACTTGTGCCCTGTGGATGGGGCATTGTCATCCTGGAAGAGACCACTCCCACCAGGATAGAAATGGTTCACTATAGAATGAAGGTGATCACTCAGAATGGCTTTGTATTTATTAAAGAGTTGAGTGGACCTAAACCATGCCAGTGGAAAAGTAAAAGTTTTAAGTAAAAGTATAAAGGATAATGCTGCGTCCCAAGTTTTACTTGACTTATCATGCAACACAACATCTTTGCACCACTTTGCTAGCAAACGTGCATTTTTAGGTGTAATAAGGGCTTTATGAACTGCAACCTGACCATAGCAACCCTCTCTGTGAAGTTCTTGATGGACTGTTCTTGATGAAACTGCTGGCTCACGCCACAGATTGATATTTGCAGTCAACTGATTCAGAGTTGCACATCTGTTTTGCCTTGCATCTCAAACCAATGCACCGACATCACGGTCGAGGAGTAGGCGCTTTTGATCACAGTTGCTATTGGTTGATGATGCCTTTCCCTCAGACTTGCATGTCTTAGCCACTGTTCCTCATGAAAGTTTAGCAGTCTTCATCACTGAAGCTCCTCCCAAACGTACCCCAACAATCACCCGTCTTTCAAAATCACTGAGATATCTTCTTCTACCCATGGTAGCCAATATAATAGGCAGCTGGGACTACCCAGTATTTTTATACATGACCCTAAGCATTATGGAATGCTAATTGCTTAAATAATTTAGGAACCACACCTGTGTGGAAGCACCTGCTTTCAATATACTTTGTAGGCCTCATTTACTCAAATGTTTCCTTTATTTTGGCAGTGACCGGGGGATGGTTCTTAAACAGTAACCCAAGGATGCCTGGCCGACTTAAGTGCACCCTACATCAGTGGGATGATGCCCGTGACGATACCAGTGTGCCCATTGAGTCACACTGATCAGGCTAATGATATGTCTCTAACTTGTGATGACTAGGTTACAGGGGTCTGCGCTTGGACTGAGCCATTCAGGAGCCCATCTGTTCAATGCCCAGGCAGCTAAAACCAAAATGAAGCTTAACATAACATTTTAGATAACTTCAGGGAAGAGCTATGTTTTCCTAAAACTAAAAGAACAACTTGGAACTCCACTTTGTGGCTATTTTATTGTATTATGCACACTAATTCCAAGTGCAATTTTAATAACGATAGAGTTTCCGATATAGTGACGTGGCTTCAGAAATAGCCTACTTTATGTCCCTCCCTATTCCTAACTTAGATAGGCTGACTGAAGTCTGTGTGTATAAGACCTTTTACAAGACCAAACCCAAATGAAACAATGAACAGTTACATCAAAGAATATGGATGCAAAATATCTCTTGCAGAAATATGTCTCAGTTTCCTCTGTAGTGGTTAGTTAATACTCCCTCTGCACATCAGCGTTGCTATTAACCAAAAATATCACAAACACTGAGAAACATTAAAACAATAGACTCCTCAGACTTACATTTGGATTCTTGAAGGATTAACTTGCATGCAGAAATTCTCAGCCCGAGTCTACAAGGAGGCAAAAGCTTTTAATTGATTCCCAGGGTCCAGGCCCCAGCGCCTCAACACAAGAGAGACATTGTACAGTTACCTGTTATGATGCCCTCGGGTATAGTTCAAAGGGGCCGTGGACAAGCTTTCAAGCCCGGTCAAAAGCGTCACCCTACACCTCTGTGAACAGGGAGCCAGTTTGATAGGCAAGGGGAAAATATTTGCACCTATTCATCTGCTGCAAATGGACACTTGTTGCCGAAAGCACAACACGTCAATCACACAGAGAAGGCCAGATCAGAGCAGCTCAGACATATTACGAGACTTTAACAGTACATAGAGCTGGATGAGAACTTAAAATGTGTGTAAAAAAATGTAAATGGTTACAAAATGTTTTTGCATGACACCAACAATATTTTTATTTAGGTGATCTACTAACCGCCAGGCTTAGATGCAACATTTCAGATCCGGGTGTATAGTACACCTGCTTGGACAGCCATGTTCATACTGTATTAGCCTCAGAATTCTGTATGCCAAGAATATGAGCACAAAAATTATGCCATGAAAATGATTCAATCATTTGTGACCTGGTTGTGCAGGATGGAGGAAACCGGATTTATAACCTAGAAGGTTGGTACTTACCGGAGAGGCTTGAGTAAAAGTACAGCTGTATTAATGGATAAAATGTCAAATGTAAGCTGTGCAAGTTGGCGTGAATAGGGGATCCAGCTAAGCAGATGCATGTCATGTTTCTTGTGATTCAGAAAGTGGTTGAGGAAGCGCTGTTTGAAAAAGGTGCATTTACTGCAACACACTGTTTGCAGATAGGATTTGTTCCTCTGCATTATGATAACAGTGACCTGATTCTGTTCTAATTTAGATACAATACATTGAGTAGTATTGGTACTATAGCATTCTCCCAGGTAAATTACAAATACACAGGAAAACTAAGAAATTGGGACAATATATTTTACCAGGATAGCATGATATTACCAGATTATTATCAGATATCTTGAATGACAACAATAGCCTGCTCTCAGGATGGCAGCATTTTACTTCTGGCCTTTACAACACAAGTATTGTCAAAAATAGTAATTTGACACACACTAATACATCTGCCTCACAAAACTGAACCTGTTACTTGGTTAGCATTAACTTCATGAAAGGGGTAATGGCACTGGCCACCTGGTGCTTGTCATTTTAAGGTTTGACTTATAGGCCCTGGAGTATCAATTTACTTACTATTCCCAGCTCCCATGGGAAATTCTGATTTGGCATCATTAGACATATTTTTTTCAACAAAGTGAAGTTTCGAACGGTATTTACTCACTTTTAACATTTAATTAGTTATGTTAATTTCATAATGCCAAAAGACTGCATTTTGTGCAGATAAAAACAAAACGTGACCAAAGGCACATCCAAGAATACCTCCCTCTAGCACAAGATGCTAAAAAACTATCAAAAATGCGAGAGTGAACAAATCCATGGTGCCAATGCTACACAGAGTATCCGTTTTACACCGGCTGATGAGATGAAAGGTCACTGCCAGGTTCAACCATTTGATCTTTCAAGGGCTGCTTTGTCTCCCCCCTCCATAATTTCAAAGGACTTCCATTTCCCCCAACCCGAAGCTCTGGGATAAGCCAAGAGATCGAAGATTGGAATATTAGTCAAGCTGTCATATTTGCGTCGGTTTATGGGTTCAAACCAGGGTCACTCATTTCTCAGGGGCGTTGATGCACCGTCTGAAAAACATCAAAAAAACCTTAGGATCAGCACTGTCCACTGCAGCAATAACACTGCCGTCTCGCTCGAATCAACAAGCCAGCTTCTGCTCTCACACAGGTGTAACTTATGCACATGCTGTTGTATATGGTGTAGATGAGTTAAGAGAGTACAATGTTAAGATAATGTATCAATTAGAAACAAACCTGTCACATTCCCTTTGTTCCTGTCTCGTTTTTCCTTTGTCTTGTTTCTCCCGCGTGATTGTTTGTGTTAATTGTTTTATTATTTTCTATTACTCAATTATCAACCCTCATTACTCCTCATCATGCTCACCTGTTGCTAATTCCGTCGTCCGTTCCGGCACACCAGCCTCCCATCAAGATCATCAGCCCTGCAGTATATCTACCCCGGTTTTCCAGTCATTTATCGTCAGATCGTTGTTCTCCCTACCCCGGTAGAAACTGACTTCAGAAAGCCTTATCTAAAACGCTGTGTTTACGGTTCTTTGTGTGTCGAGTTAAATTCATGTTAACCCTTGTTCCTGTTGTCTCCCTTCGTGTTCAGGTCCATTCCTCGTCTGTCTGCCAGCTCTGTCCGTCCTGCCAGCCCCGCCTGCCTGCACGCTTAGCTTGCCCTCCGGTTCCCTCATCCTGTCTGCCCAGTCATCTCGTCCACTCCTCCTGTGCATCCCTTCCGTTGTCCAGCTCATTGCTTTCCACTACCTCTGTTATTACTATTATTAAATCATCACTCTCTATTCTAAACCTTGTCTGTGTCTGCATTTGGGTTCGTTCCTGTTTGACATAACACAAACCTAGGCCAAATAATTATTTGAACAGTTTGTTAACTGCAGACTGAAACTTTGAAAAGAATAATCTATTTTCACCAATATTCAGAACAAAAGTATTCTGTCATATGATAATTCATGGTTAGTAACATGTTTCATTGAAAACTCTCAGGTATCTGCAGTAGTGTTTTCAAATTTTACCAGCATCTGAAGAGTTTTTAGACAATTTGAAATATTTACAGAAACATATTTGACTCAGGTCTGGTTAGAAATGTATATCATAACTCATCAGGCATTAATATCAAATATAGGCTTCTGTAAAATGTCTAAACTCTGTGCAAGTGTCATACTTTTTTTGGCTGTTGTTGAATTGTTCCATGCAATGTGCATTTTGGTTGTGCAAATATGTGTGAACAGGCTGTACCATAATCTCTTTTTTTCCAATTATATTGCATTTTGTGTGTGCCAAGACTTCCTTCCAAAATGAACAGTTGGTGTATAGTATTAAAAGGTCAAAAATGTGAAGTCTTGTGTTAAGTCCTGCCATGGAAATGCTATTGAAAAAATACAGGAATATATATATCTATAGCAAGGTTGTATTGCGATGATGAGGAGTGTGGAGATAGATGATGGATCTGTGAACACAGCTCAGGTTTGCACCCCAACCTTCACCCCAGCCCCATGATTTTGAAATGCGAAAGGCAGCGTGCGCACTTCAAACACATAACTTGAGGAGCGTGTTGGGTTTTGATATTCGCCGCATCCTGCCTGTCCTTGCACGTCTGCGTTTATTCTGCCTTGCATTATATTCCCCGCTTCTCCAAGTTCGAGACCACCACTTGAGCTCTGACCCTTGGTTGGCACACAGACTCTTTTTTTGCATTTGATTGAAGTGCAGACTCTCGCTAAGGCTGTGCGCGCTGTCTGGCTCTCTGATCACAGCCTGTCATGTCGAGCTCCCGTGGCGAACGCAGCAGGGTGTCTGTGTGCTGCTCCCAAAACCGAGCCCCCAGTGTGAAGAGAACGCGAGCGGCTCCAATCGACTCTCTCAAAGCAACGTGCTAACATCCCCCCTTCCCCACACACCCCTTCCCCTACAGAACCTTACTTCCCCTTTGCCAGTCACCGGGTTTGACTGGGGGCGGGCGGGGAGTTGGGGATGGTGTCTTCCCGATGCTGCATTACCTGAACTGCCCCCTCAGAAGAAGCAAAGTGACATGGGGTGGCAGTGTAGTATAATGGTTAGGGAACTGGGCATGGGTTTGACTGGTAGAGTTCATTCTGCACCTCTCCCACTCAGAGTTGACCCACAAGTGAGGTAAATTGACTAAAAACCCTCACTCTCAGGCAACGAGATCACTTTCTGTTCAATGCAGAACAGCTGAGAAATGACCAGCCTTTAGTGAAACTAAAGAGACACTGCCCCAATATGCGATCTTCAAAGGGCCAAGCCCAGTATAAAAGATGTTAACATCAGAGTTAGGCACAGCAGTAAGGAAGAAATGCAGATGAGCTGCCTCATTACCTCTAATCAACGTCAATTAGAGCCCTGTGACTCTGCTGGTGTGTGTGTGTGTGTGTGTGGGAGGGGGGGGTGGAACAAATGAGAGGGCCACTCAAGGCCAATCGTCCACATTTCCTGTGGCGACAAGGGTGTTGGCTCTATTAAAACGGCCCTGTTTGATTTCTAATTTTTTCTCTTCATCTATTAATGCACACACATATAGGGCCCCATTTTGGTGAATTAGGACGGTGTCGGTAACGCAGATGCAAATCGAAGACGGTGGCGCTTTAGGGCGTGTCTAACGCAATTTTGGTAATTTCGTGATTTAGGACGATAGCGCACCTCCGGCGCAGTTGTAAAAGAGGTTGGATTAACTTTTTAAAAAATACATGTGGGTGTGGTGGGGGTTTGGTTTCATAATGGCCAATCAGAACACCTATTTTATATATTTTATATCCCTTTAAATACTAGTGCGCTAATTCTATAGCAATTTCCTGACATTACTGTTTTGCGCGGCTGCGCCAGCAGCGCTTCTCAAAAGAGGAGAGCGAGGAGGTGTGGAAAAGTGGGCGCGTGAATCAGAGGGGGAAAACAAGGCGCACACTAATTTGTTATTATCATGATTTGAGTTTATATTTTGAGACCTACATTTTTAAAAGAAAGTGTTTTATTTTACCATCTCTTTTTTTCCTTTTTTGTAGGCTTTCCAACTTAAAAAAAACAACGTTTCTTTTCTTCTAGCTTAATATAATTGTTAAATGGGAAGCAATAAATAACAAACTCACAACTGCAACTACTGTAGGCCTGTTTCATTTATGTTCGTCATGCAGTAGGCCTACATGTGTCACCCTGGAGTGTGCATCACAAACCACCTGGATATGAATGGAGTGGACCCCCTTCCGATTCACATAAATGATACAGATGGTGTGCGCAACTGCATATGTGTGCAGACCCCAGGGAATCCACATTGCGTATAAAAATCCTGTTTAGTTCTCTGCTGGCTGTCGGGTGTAGGAAAAGTACTAAACTAATTTGCATGTTGACAAGACTGGAAGAAACTGCATGTACAGCCGACCTGATAGCCTTCTGGCAAACACCGGCTACCAAACCCAGGGTATCGCATTTTCTGTAGTGCAAATGGAAAGAATAAAACCCTTTCACATAAGAAAAACAATGTGCATACAAACATATATTTATTTAACAGGTGTATCTTACTGAACGGTAGCGATGGATGGCCTGCTGCCTTCAGTCTTTCATGTCCGTGCATTGAATAACCACAAGCTGTGGTGAAATAGTTTTTAACTTAATTGATTACGCTTGCAAGTTACCCATGGATTGGACGATTTGCCTCAACGTGGGGGGAAATTCACAATATTCACAAAACATTCTCATGTGATTTCAGATAACCTTATGTTCATATGTGCGCATCAATAAAGTCACCAAATTGCCAGCATTTGCGCTAAGAGATGGTCTAGTTGGACGTTAACGTGTTATGTTCTGAGTGTCTGTTCTGTTGGTTTTTTCCGTCTTAGCTTATTATCTCGTTTTCTTCCTTCTTACTTTCTATATTTCACTTTGTATATATTAGTTAGATGTATATAGTACTAACCAACTAATCTACTAACATTAGGAATTTAGATTAAGTTACTAACACTACTAATCACTAATTATCTCACGCTTCTTACTATCGCTGTCATTCTCTCTCGTTATCCTATCCCTGTTAGCTTTTCACTTTTCTTTTCATTCGCACGCAGATTCTCTCTTTGCGTTCCTCCCCTTCTAACTATGCACGTGTCTGCCTGATCTCCCAGGTCATTTATTGTCTGTGTTTGTATTATTCCCAGTCCGTGTCTTGCGTTTCCCCTCGTTATTGGATTAACGATTCCCAATGTTTACACCTGTGTTCCTACCTCTCTCTCCTCCCAGTCACACCTGATTCCTATTGTGTTGCCCTTTCCTGTTTGTATATCAGTTCCGTGTTTATGTTCCTTCCCCGTCAGAACGTTGATCTTTATTCCTTGAGCCAATTCTTCGTAAGCCAGAGTTTATAGTATTTCCTGAGTATTTCATCTTCATCATGATATAGTGTATATATATATATATGTATATATACTGTATATATATACATATATATAGGCACTCCTCACTTAACGACCTACCTGTTTAACGACCGCGCAGACTTACGGCCAGCTCTCCGACCAGTCGTTATTGTACGCTGTACAAGAACTTTGGTCGTGGAAACGGCAGCGCGGCATCTCAGAGTCAAGCATCTCATCTCGCATCACCCTTTCTCAGTCTCAGTCTCATTCCCACAATAAAAACGATTACCTGTATTTAAAGTATGCAAACCTAAGCAATGTATATTAGAGCTGATTTCCCTTATTCTGTTTATTACAGTATACAGTACACTACTGTATAAACATTTTAAAATATACTAAAAATGTTATAAATGGCACAAAGGTGACATTAAAACAATATCTAAAGATGGTTGACACAAACCCACTACCAGTGCAGTATGCTTGAAATATCGGTAAGGGGCGGCTCCTCGCTTGTCGTAGGCACAGAACTCGGTCGTTAAGTGAGGAGTGCCTGTACACTACCGGTCAAAAGTTTTAGAACACCCCCATTTTATATTTTTTACTTAAATTTAAGCAGTTCAAGTCCAGTGAATAACCTGAAATGGTACAAAGATAAGCAGTAAACTGCCAGAGGTTTAAAAAAAAAGTTTAGGTTATCAAAAACTGAAAAATATTGTACATTATTTGGCAGTGAGTAGTTTCCTACACCATCAAAAGGCACTTGGAAACTGGAGGAAACTCTGACAGGAAGAGGTCTGGCAGACCCAAAGCCACAACAAAATCAGAAGACAAGTTTAAGGCACTGTAAGGTGCACAAACATACTGATTGGCCTTTTGCATGTACAAAATCTGATTTATGGATGAACTTCTATATATTCAGACTTACATTTACGTATATATTCTGGATTTCTATTTTTATTGCCTGTTTGGCCCCCCATACATGATATACTTCCTGTTTGCCCCCCCATGATATATATATACTGTATATATATATGTGTGTGTGTATTTGTTATGAAATTAAAATTGTGCTTTTCCATCTATAATGTAGTCTTCCACAATATATTTAATTTTGATAGATTTCACCAAGGAATTTCACCACTGCGGCCCACATAACTTGCTCATCGGTGTAATACAGGGAACATCAAAGTTTAATACCCACAACTATGAACAAGACAAGGGTATTGATAATCAGGACTGTGCCTCTTGATTCCCAAAACATTTTATGATCTGCAGAAAAAAAGAAATTGTGAACAAAAGAAGGACCTGAATCGACTGCCACTTGTCAAGAAGATATCTCATTAAATGAACAAATAACATATTCTACTGCGCAGAAAAACTGATGTCTTCATTGGGATCACAGTAATCTTCCTATCTCTTCCAATGTTCACACATCCTCCTTCACAGTTAAGATAGGAATGTCTTATAACAGCCAACGGGGAAAGCAGTGAGTGGGTTTGCTCATGAAGCTGCCATGCAGTGTTGAACGATGAATCATACAGGAAGCATATCACAGAGGCTGAGTTTGACAATGCAGGTAAAACATGCTATCCCATGGACTTTTTAGTTAGTGAAGAACTATTTAATATTTAAACACAGGACAGAGGAGGGGTGAAGATTGAATTTGCGACTGACCTGCATTAAGTGTATGCCAAATCCAAATATTCTCCTTAAGGGAATCCCATGAATAGCTCCTCTTAGGCTACATGTACACATCACATGATTGACAATCGAATTTACAAACAGCACTCACTGTGATTTTCTGTTGAAAACACATGCACACAAACACATTCTGTCATGGATGTGAGTGTGCTTCCAGTAGAAAATACTCAGCCCAGACAATTAAACAACAGTGATGACAGAAGTGTGTGGCCATTAATAATATCACGTTGTGTCTAGTTCATGCACACTCACAGAACTGGATGAACACATATCACCTCCTGTTTGATGACTGCAGCTCAGAAATTAAATAGAGAAACCTCCAAATTGCAGCATTAAAAAAATAAAAAAAACTACCTTATTTATCAGTATCACATTGGTGGAGGAAAAAGAGCAAGTGAATAAACAGCTTGTGAAAAACTGAGGTGAATTAACAACTGCACTCCAACCCGCTTTGAAGCACAGGACTAGCTAAATGGAGTTGTTTCTGCCCTTTGGGTACAAATGGTGAATGTATAGAACCTGTATTTAGAGCCAACCAATGTACTCACAGCTGCATTTGGGCTCTGTATGTTTATGAATTTCGCAAAGCCCAGATAGTGTAAGAGCCCCGTAAGTACAGTTTTAACCTTCGAGCATGATGAGCTCAGCCTCAGTCAATTAATGTGCCAACAGGAGCCATCTCACAGAGATGACCCCATGCTAAAAAGTTTCTCTTTAATGATATAAAGCTCACACTGAAATTTCAGCTGCTCATTCATTATTATCTTTAATGCATTAATTGCAGTAAGCCTACTTTCTCTTTTTTCTCCTTTCTCATTTCCACACACATTTAGCAATTTTTTATAAGTAACTTGAATAATTTAAGTTCATGCAGTGTTGACTATATGGATGTTACCAGTTTGAGTCATAATTCGGTGTAGGTCACTAGGGTCCGGAATGTACCTGTTTGCGCATGTGTGTATTTGTGGAGGGGCAGGGACAAATGAAGATTTAAATGCTCATCCTTGTGACTTTTGAGAATGGAATTGACTATCAAGATGTGCACATTTTCAGAACTCGCTTAAGCATATTGGATATACAGATGGACACATGACCTTCGCTAAATGAAATGAAAACTCTACTTAGGTAATGTGAATCTGTAATATTTAAAATGTAATATTTTCAAAATGCAAAATATCATTGTTTTAATGACAGAAATTATGATTTTAAACTTGACTTATTGCTTTGATAGCACCTTTTCACAGTTGGAACTCATGCTATCATAACTGCCATATCATATTTATATTAAAAGCAAATAAAAGGCACACAGTGAAAAACAAATAGCTAAAGAAAAATTACATGCATAAAAGTAAACAAAAATGAGAGCTGCTTTAATAGATGAAGACCAGTGAGCTTAGCTCCAACACAAATCAAAAGTAGAGCTGGTAAGCCAAGTCAGACTTTAGTCATATTTGCATGCATTCCACATCAGGTCTCAACTCATTTCAGAAAAAACAAAAACAAAAACAAAAGTCCTACGGCAAACAAGCCAATTCAAAATAGAATGCAAGCAAAAACTTCATCAATAGACAATTCTTGCTTGTCTAGCAGGAATTACTCGAACTTGATGCCTGAGTCTCACAAGGATTGCTATTATGCCAGCCCTTGTATGGAAATCACACATCATCGAATAGAATACTTTTTTTGTGTGGGAGGTATAAAATGAGCAAGCATCCACACAGTGCCAGGCATCAAACATAAAACTGAAACTTCCAGTGTGGAGATTGAAAATAATATCCTGAATTCTGCTGAAACGCAGGCAGCTCGCACAAGTAAAAACTCAATGGATTGAGATATTTCTCTGGTATTGTCCTCAAAGGGGCAATGCTAAAGTTTAAAATAGGGACTCGTTGTGTGGTCTTTCCAGTTATGTGTGTTTCCCTCCTGCTGCACAGTGGAAGGGGTTTAATGCATCCAATTAACAACAGACAAACCTGTCACTGAAGATTAGTCCAATCTCCCACAGATCAACTATTAGTATAGTTTTCTCATTAATTTAAATTTTTATTTTCAAATTATTCCTGGCTCCTCCTACTTAAAATTGATGGGGTTTTTAGCAATGAGAGAAATTCCCTTCTCCTTAATTGAGAGGATTAGAAGGGATTATAGAGAAGCCAATGACAACACGTTTTTTTATTCCAAATGTAAACACTGCTAGTGTCAATAACTGCCAATAAAAATAATCATTGCAGTATTTAAAAACACACAACTATTTGAATATTTTAGTTCAGCTTTCAGTGGCTATGAAGTGTGAATTTAAATGAGAATGTTTGACAGAATAAATTGGGCCTTCTATATTCATTCATTCATTATCTAACCCGCTTATTCCTGGTCAGGGTCGCGGGGGGGCTGGAGCCTATCCCAGCATGCACTGGGCGAGAGGCAGGAATACACCGTGGACATGTCGCCAATCCATCGCAGGGCACATACACCATTCACTCACAAACTCATACCTATACCTATGGGCAATTTAGACTCTCCAATTAGCCTAACGTACATCTCTTTGGACTGTGGGAGGAAACCGGAGTACCTGGAGGAAACCCACGCGGACACGGGGAGAACATGCAAACTCCACACAGAAAGGCCCCAGCCAGGATTCGAACCTGGAACCTTCTTGCTGTGTGGCAACAGTGCTATCCACTGCCCGCCTTCTATATGTTTAATTATTAAATTCACAGGCCTCCCTGGTGGTGTAGCGGTAAGAACGTTCGACACTGCCCACTGCGGCCAGGGTTTGATTCCACCTAGGTCGCGCCAGTTCAGCTCTGGCAGGGAGTGCCCTAGGGGGGTGACAATTGGCTGTCTGCCCCAGGGAGGGGGGAGGGAAGCTGATATGAGCTCGCTGCATATATGAGTGGTCCTGTGTGTTACGGTGACCGTGGCGGGTGACCGCTCAGAGGAGGCCGTACAGCGCCCACTACCGGTCTCAGGACTACGGCAGCGACGTCTCATACGAGGGTGGGGATAATTAACATGAAAAAGAGAGGGTATAATTGGCAACTAAAATAGGGAGAAATGGGGAATAAAAGCATAAACAGAAAATAAAATAAATAAATACAATTATTACATTCACAGAGGTGACCTGGGGTGAAGTGACCATGGTTTCATAATTATAACACACTGTTGTGTCAGGGTGTGGGTTCCTGCACACCAATGTATAGTACAGCTACAGGTTTGACATGTACAGTTTCTTTGGGAGTTTGTATGTGTCTAGGGGGGAGGAATGTGTAAGGAGGGGTCTCATCTTTCAAAAAAAAAAGACACATATTTTCCAATACCTCTTTGTGCTAGCATCTTACCTGATTAAATATTTGAACAAAATTAAGACTTAATGTACCTAGCTGTCATTTACAGAACTGTTGAGGATGAAAAGATACGTTGTATGACATTTTGCATTGAATATAGTAAAAGGTTTTGATTAAATATGCGATCAATGACATATGCAACATTTACATCATATGAAATCAAGGGATGACTGTAAACATTATATTGGGGATTTGAGAGGACATGAAATAGAGACAGATGCAGGATTTATGTGGAGCTCCCAGAAAGGAAATTCAATATCTTGACAAGAAGAAGAAGAAGAAGAAGAAGAAAAAAACTAAAGTCAAAAGGTGGAGGTTGCAGCCTCATTGATTTTAATGAAATGTCTGCACTGACAGTACATTTATTTATTTTCCATCTTTTGTGCAAAAGTTCTGAAACAGGACCCAGGAAGGAAGAAGGGAAAATGAACAGAAATGACAGTTAGTAAGAGAGAGAAAGAAAGACCATTTGACAGGCTGTCAAAAATTCAATGATTCATACTTTTCCCTGAACAAAAAAATGAACCATTTCACCCTAATTATAAATTATAGTATTCAGCAGTCCCAATTTACGGCAATACACAATTTGCTCATTACCTATACAAGGTTCATAAAGGCTCAATAGTTTATTCTTTTAATAAGCTCTTGAATTTAAAGGAAGTCTTGAAGTTGGCTTGAAGACTACAAGTGTGAAGGTTTTGGAACGAAGGAGACGAACTGTGATGAGATGCTTCTGAGCAGCTCAGTCAGTAAAGACACTCATGACGAGTGCAGGTTGGGCCCTATAGTCACAGATTCAAGCTTTCACGACGCGGAGTCGTCAGTGGTGGGTCCAAGCTGGACTGGGTTCCTCAGGTTACTGCTACATTAGTTCCTCCTAACACACCAGGCTACCAGTTGTCTTCAGGGATAGATACAACTCTCCGCTAGCCCTGTTCTGCGCTATTGTGTGGCTCGTAGGACGTAAAATCACTGGCTTATGGGCGGCTGCATCAGAGGAGTGCTTGCGCTTCAGCTGCACTGCTCCTGGGGTACAGATGCGGGTGGCTCAGCGGTAACACTGATCGATGCTTCAAAATTGGGGACAAAAATAAAAAATGGGAAAGTCATAAGCTTTCTAAACTTCATAGACTTGGAAGATCTATGATCTGAAAGTATGTACTTTCTGCACATAAACCTGAAACCAAACATTTGACATTCATTTACGAATGAGTAGACGCTTCAGCTAAAAATGAATATGCAACCATGAGGTGTTCAGGAAACTTTGTTGCATGATAAAAGTAATGCTGTGCAGCCTCTGTGCTCGCCTGCAAGCTTTTGTGCCTCCCGGGACAGGGACTGTGGGAGGTAGGAAGTAAACAGCCCAGCTGGGGGCCGCAGTGCAGAGAGCCGGCGCCCGCGAACCTGTTCGTGACTCCAGCCACCCTCCTCTCACGGGCGAGATCACAAGAGCACGGGTGGAGATGGGACACTATGGAGGGGGGAAGAAAAGGCATGCGGCTGAGAGAATGGGCCCAGCATTGCATGCCACAAGCAGAATGCGCCTGCAATGTTTGTAGGAGCCTCTTTTTTTATATTCTCCTTTTAAGTGAACTGTGGACCCCTTGGGTGGGGGTGTGTAGAGCGATTTCATATTCGCCAGTAATGCATGTGCAGAAGCACGCACATGCTGGCTGGACAGAATAAACCAATGAATAGAGAACAAACGTTTTTGTGTGAGAAGTAGAGAAGAATACAGAACTGACATCAGACTTGTATATTTGTCAATCAAGTAAAATCTGATATCACCAATATACATTTTACATCTAAAGGTAATTATAAATAGATGAAAGGATATCATTTTTAAATGTACAATTATAATAAAAATGATAACAATTGTAAAATGAGGGCCTCCCAGGTGGTCTAGTGGTTACAATGTTCAACGCTGGCCACTGCGACTGGGGTTCGATTCCACCGGCCGCGTCAGAGTCGGCAATTGGCTGTCCGCCCCAGGGAGGGGGGAGGGAAGATGACAGGAAGTTTGCTCGGTATAGGAGTGGCTCTGGAGTATGATACTTTGCCCGTGTCACTGCCGGTCACAGGGCTACGGCAGCGAACTCACAACATGAGGGGGGGATTGACATGAAAAATAGAGGGTGTAATTGGCTACTAAATTGGGATAAAATGGGATCAAATCAGAAACAAATTATTAAAAAAATAGTAAAATGATAGTGAAATGGAGGACCCAATGGAGTGGTAGGACCCAAGTTCAGAGATGAGGCAGGGATACAAAATAAACTGATTGTTTAATTAACACTGAACAAAGTCTAACACGAGAACTAAGTAAAACACAGAACAAAAATCAACGGCTGGACCAAACCGCTAACGCTAACTAACACCAGGAAACAAACATTCAAGCCAGAGCACAAAATGAAACACAGGAGGAACAACTCAATCAAATAATAATCAATAAAACAATCAAACAATCAAGGGCCGAAACAAGACACAGGTGGAAACACTCAGGATACTCAAGTCAATCAAACAATTAAACAATCAGAAACAATATCAGTCCAATGGTGCCCTCTGGTGGTGAGCAGGAACCGTTACAGATAGTTGTAATGTACAAAGATTATTTATTAACCTTTTAATTCGAACTGGATTGACGGGTAACATATTATATGGAATTTTTTCTGAAATCAAAATGTATAGTTTACCTTTCAATTAATATTCAATATCTAGACCTAGAAGTTGAAATAATTAAAACATTTTCTTGAAAAAAAGTCAAAAATATTAGAAAATGAACCCTGGGGAAAGAGCTTAGTTGGACATTCTGATGACAGTTAGTGCTCATTTATACTGTAAATGCTTGGTGCTTCCGACTGGACACACCTACTGGGTTTAATTTTCTTATAGAGCCCCCCTTGGTGCCATATATTTGTAAAATTAGTTTCACCAGGAAAAAGACTGTGCTCTTAGGGGCTAGCCATGACCTCAGTGACTGGTGGAATCTTTGGTGCTGTTCAAGTTTTGAAAGACATCATCTTCGTCTTGGGTGTGATTTTTTGCATCGGCAGCACAGTGTCAGTCGGGGTCGCCCCCAGGCTGAGTTTATGGACACGGACACATGGCCTCAACCTGCGGGCGAGCCTTCTGTGTCAATCCCCAGCTACCCCAGGGGAGCTGAGGGATTGAGTCTGTCATTCCAAAAGGCAGAGCTAAGAGGACCACCTCTCTGCTCCTGCAGCAGCTCACAGGCCAGGCTCTTCCGATCAGCGTGACAGAGCTTCTTCATGCCAATTTTCTCAGGGGAAAGGATGACACAAGCGGTTACAGGAGGACAGATGAAAATGCAATCTGAAAACTACCGAGATATGATTGGATTTCATACTTAGATGTGCACACTTGGAGCATGTGAGGTCAAACGTACAGCAACAGAAACTATATCGGGAAGTGGTGCTCTGTGGAAGGGGTATAAAGGTGCATTTCAAACAGCAGCTGATTGACACCTGGAACACTAGGTGATTCGGGTTCCCAACCAATCAATAGCCCTTACGCATTTTAGGTAGTTAAGACCTTGATTGGACCAAAGACCAGACATCCAGGGATCTCAATGTGTATTTTGTGTCATACTAAGAATATATTTCATATTTTTTTTAAACATGGTTTTTTCTTACTTTTCTTTCCTTGACTGTGTGTCTATCACTCCAGAAGCTATCAGTATTATTGAGGTTACAACATATACGCTGGAAATGTGAGTCATACATTTTAACGAAACAACAACAACAGTAAGAAATAACCCCATAGATTGTGAATTGGCAATATAGCCTGTTTCTACCCTTGATTGAGTATTTGGCAAATAGAACAGAGGAAAAAGAACTGCAATCGTGAATAGCCAACGGCAGTAGGGGAGCTGTCAGAGATAATGAATGTTTTCTGCAAATTCAGAGCACCTTTTAAACGTCAAATGCCACCATCAAGCTGAGAGGGGGAGCAGCACGTATCAAGGACAGCAGTGTGTTGTACGGGCACACATAGCTCGACTCTGGCACTGAATTAAAAATGATCATTTTCTTAAACTGCGCTTTTTGTGGTAAAGTACCATCACTTTCATCCTTTCTGATGAACGAGATCCAGGAGTAACCAACAACCCACAGCAGGTCATATCCTGGCTCGCAATGAATCATTAACAAGTGATTTTTAATCAGATCTGCCATGTATGAGAATATTGCATGATTACATGTCATGAACAATCAAATTTTTAACTAATTCCATCTGGCGTAAATTAAATCACATTTACAGTTTACAATAGTAATTCATATAGCTCCATGTTGGTAGCCTACAATATTATTAGTAGGAGTAGTAGTAATAACATTTGTATTAATATTATTATTATTTTATAGAGATAGGCACTGTTCCATCCTGCCTTCTCATTCAGGTTTGCTTTATTATTGTACAGTACAAAGTGCCCAATGAGTCAGGCCATAAACGGAAACTACCTATAATTTTCAAAGATTTATTTTCTTTAAATTATTTTTACAATTTACCTTACAAACTGCGCACAAGTCCAATTCACTTTGAACCACTTTGAACCCAGTACAAAATATTACCATGGAAACCAATGCGTTACGTTCATTTGTGCAGTTGAAACAGATGGCTATATTGTTTAAAGCTCAAAGAAATAATAAAAAAGCACAACCTGATTTTTTCAACCTATTTACTATTCATTTGCTTTTGAATAGAAAAACTGCAAAACCACAAGCTCAAATTGCCTAAATGGCTTTGAAAAACAGAACCGACAGTCAACCAACAACCAGGACAATTTCAGTTAAAGTGTGCATGTCAGATCAACGAGGAACGATTTCAAGAATCATTCGCTATTCAACAAAGGGAAGAGGAAAACAAGAAGTCTGCTTCATAGCTCAGAAGGGGAATGGCATACCATCAAAAAAATCAGAGGAGGTGAAGAAGAAAAGGCACTCATGTGCTGAGAGAGGGAATTGCAAAAGACAGAAATCCATCCACTGATGGCTCATTTCTGAAAGGCTACCTCATGAAAGCTTCTGAGATTATGTGCTTTATCTCCACCCCCCAAAACATTACATCACTATTGAGTAACATCAGGCTATGCACCAACATTTCAGCACAGCTTGCTGAAGAACATGAAGAACAGCTCTATGAGGAAGGTTCAGTGAAATCTCTCTGTAACACTTGATGACATTGCCAACGTGATTGAAAGTGCACAACTACCAATATTTGTCAGGGCTATGGGTGGTGACTTTGTAGACCATCAGTTGCAGTGTATTCTCGGAGATCAGCAAATTCATGGGATCCAAACCCGGCTGGCAGTGCTATTAAAGTGACTAAGCTGGAATGAATGGACAATAGGCCGTGGATTGTTGGGGAATAACCACACACATCGTGGAGGCCGCAGGCCAAGTGCCTTTAACCCAGAGGTGTGCGGTTATTCCCTGATAACCCACGGCCTGTCGTCCATTAATACCAGCTTAGTCACTTTATGTACTTACAACTACATAAACCCACATACAGAGATAAGGCCAAATATGACCACATAGGGATGACCACTTACTGCTTTTGTCATGCACCCATGGGGCAGAGGTACGGGTGATGGCACTTACTGCGATCAAGTCTGGGAAGGTGGCACACTGTAAGATAGAGGAGGTGAACGCAGACCGCCCTGTTGCATTGCTTCACATCATTCCTTCACTAGTGCTGTTCTGTACGTCCTAAAGTTTTGAGATGTGAGGATGATTGCTGTAAGACGTGTCAGTTGAACGCACTACAGGGGTCATGCTGCATTGGCAGTTTTGTTCCTGTATGGAGGCAATTGAATCAATGTGTGGTGATCCAATGAACTTTACAGAGGTGCACCTGCATGGTGTGGAATAGAGTTGCTTTCTTGAATTAAAAATAAAGGTGACAGGATTCATGGAGGAGATTGATAGAACCAGAATTTGAAGGCGTGATGGGTCTTATGGGCCTTCTTGACATCACGGGCCGAACACTGTACATCTAAGCCTTGACCACTTTAGAAAAGCATTGACTGACAATCTGAAGGTATTTCACAACCACACTGAGGAAGACGAAAAATCTAATTTTTATAAAGAACCCTCAGTAACTTCCCAGCATGCACTTCTCTCTCTAGATGGACACACATAAGACAATCTGCAACAAATAAAAAGAAAACGAATAATAAGAATGCACACATACAATCTATTTGTTTTTCCATTGTTTTGCATGACTGGCAAACTCATAATATAATGTCAGAAACTAACAACAACAACAACAAAAAAGATCAACGTGGATTGTGGCGAGACCGAATATTGACCATCTTGGGAACACTGTGTATGACAGTTACATATTTCATGAATAAAGTGTAGTTAAAGAGACACAGAGAATAATTATTTTTTTTTAAGTTAAAAAGTTTTCTCCCAATCTGGAATGCCCAATCATATTCTAAACTGCACTCACTGCAGCCATCGCTGTCAATTCGGGAGAGCGTAGACAAGCAGGCGCTCTCCTCCGAAACACCTTTCACACCGTAGTCTACAAGTTAAGCTTGCACAGACATGAGTTGAAGTAAGACACTTCATGTGTAGCTATATACCGACACATTGTGGGTGCCCATTTGACCAGTGGGGGTCGCTGGTATGCGACAAGACATGGACAACCTAGGGCGACTGATTGGAAATTATGCATTGCCCTGCAGGGCTGCTGGCAACAGTTGGCACTGGCATATTTTGGATTCGATACCAGACTTTTGGGGCTCAGCCACACACTAGAACTGTGCCTTAACAGAACCCAGCAGCCCTGGCATTTTCCTTTTTTATGTACTTTCCAAAAGAATGTTCTCCAGGCTCTCAATTTCCAAGTTGACATTTTTGTTGGTAATTCTTCTGAGCTGTCAGCACATTAGAGAATGGGAAGACTGTTGACAGACCTCAACTCTGCAGACACTCAAATGCTTATTTATTTCAGAAGTCTGTGGATATACTTTGATCGCCATACAAGCCAAACCATAAACAACACATACTGAAGGACATACTTTTGTTTAAATACATGAAATGTTTAATTTTGTTCTGTGCAGAATCCATGCATCTATGACGGATCAACAGGGACAGACAGACGTTAGCCAATGGGTGACCTAGTACACTAGCATTTAACCTCCCCCACTGTAATGCTACATAAAACTAGCACACACCTATTGTCCTTTCTCTTTCTCTCTTTCTCTTCCCTCCATTCCCTACAAGAAATTGAGCGAAAGCTCTAACAAGAGACAGGCCTCTCACAACCTCTAGATCCGCATCCAGCGTTATTTAACTCTGAGATAAAACTCTTTGAATTAGACACATTTACTCCGGCAACCCTGTCGAAAACGGACTGTATCCACCATGGGATCAGTTTTATTAGCCACACTTCGCTATTGTTCTGCAAAACAGCAAATGAACTTCAACACTACACAAGCTACCATCCATTGAGTCCAAATCCGCTAACAAGCTGCAAGAACTATTCACCGAGAGGACAGACGAATCCCTCCCGTGAGCAACGGAAAGAAAGCGATACGGATTCGTCACGTCGGACACCTGCAAACAACCCTTCTCCAGCGCCAACAACTTAACCAGCCACGAGGACACAGTAAGACTGATACAAACATCCAGGCTAACTAGATCATTGGACTTATGTTTGTTCTTTATTTTAAATGTATTCCCTAGTGTATTCATTGTGTTTTGTGCTTTGCATATCCGTACCACACAGCTTGCTAGCCAACTACAGCTGACTAGCATCACATAGCCTGGATAGTGGTACCATCTATTAATAACGTTAATAATTCTTTACAACCCGCGTTCTTTTAACTGAGATCTCTGCATGTGATCATATTAACCATTCCACTAATATCTAACACATTAAGTATTTGATCTCATTCATTCTGGTGAATAAAGTCTCTTGACTAATTAGCTAGTCAATAGCTAAATAACTTGGTTCAGTGCCGTGCGTGCATATAGACAAACACGTGTGCCTATCCGTGCACAGACACACATACACGCACACACAGGGGAAGGCACACATTGTTCCCATCCTATCTCCATCCTACTATTGCATCACACATCGGTTTCCTTTTTATTTATCCCCTTTTCACCACCGTGACAAGTTTTAGTCTGTCTTATTGTTTAATCATTTATATTTTGTTAAACCTGGTTGTCAGTTTGATTATTGTTTGGATAAATACTTGAACCTACCACCTTAAATAACTTACGCCTGTTGTTAAGTTACTGATTATTGTCATTTTAATATTTTATATTAGAATTCATAATCGAAATTTAAGAATGAATTATATGAGACTGATTAATTACGATTGCTATTACTGTTTTGTCGTATGGTATAGTTGACCCAAGCCACATAAATTTCTATTATATTATTCATTATTGCAATTTTGATATTATATTGAAATTCATAAAAGTATAAAAAAGTATAATTAATAGTAAATTAATAGTAAAATGTATGATCGGTCTTGGATGCCCTTTTACAGGGCCCAGCAACCCATTGTCACTACATTATTTGGTCACCACATGAGGACACATATATATTCCCTCCATCTGAATAATATTTTCTATATATTATTTGTATGACATTGTTATAAAATACACAAATGACAGATTCAATATAGCAGAGACTGGGAGTAGATCAAACAAAGTTAACTAAAGATGTTAAATATCTGAATGATTCTCCATTATGAAATAATTAATGAGATTGAATTAATGAGATAATTAATCATTCATTTTAATTTATATTAATAAATAAATAGACCTGATGTCAGTTCAATCCCATGGTATACAATCATGGTAAGATGATTTCCGTTTTCAGTCATCTGTGCACCCTTCCCTCGCAAGGATAATACTACTCATCTACTCAATACTACCCAGGTTTTTAGCCAAAATGTCTTGGTACTTGCTAGAGTTCATGATTCCATTGAGCCGAGGACCAGTAGATGCAAAACAGCCCCATAACAACCAAGATCCACCACCATATTTCAACGCAGGTATGACATCCTTTACAACATAAGCATCCTTCTTCTGACGCCAAACCAAATGCTGGCATGCATGGCCAAAAAGCTAAATATTTGTCTCATCTGACCATAAAACCTAGTCCCAATTGACCCTTCGCTAAACCACGCCCCCCCTTAGTTACTGTTGCTAAGTCCGTCAAGCTTTCGGAGCCAGCATGGCGCTCCCACTGTCACTAACTGCACTCCCTGGAGAAATATTGTCCAATTTTTGGAAAATAGAAAAAGCGATTTCAGATAGAAGCACACAGAAGGGTCTACAATATGCATTTGAAGGTTATATTCAAGATATCACACTGACTCAGCAACAAAATGACGTAAAACAAATTAAGATAGAAGCGAAAGCCTACAGATCACAGAGTAAAAGTGAACCACCGCATCACCTGGCGATTGAGACAGAGGACAACAACATTAAGGACAACATTAACAACACTGTTCCTGTAAAGCTGGGTAGGTCTCTATTCACTATTACAATCATTAAAAAGCAAAAGCAGTAGACCTATATAACGTTACATTCAGTAGTAAGTTAGCTAGCATTAGCTAACTAACGTAACATTAGTAGCCTATAGTGTGCTATAACGACATTACTCTGGTTAGCTCCACAGGTTTCTGCGCCCATCTCATCAGACTTATCCATACCCTGGACCTCTGTAAAGCAAAAAATATCAGCAGTGTGTCAGCCCAGTCCTCCACAAGATTTGGATACTCGGGACTGGGCTTCCCATTGACAAAGTGCTGAAATTGTAATGAAAAAATTGTATTACATTTTGACATCAAGGTAACGTTACCCACTTGGTTTTCTAGAGCTTGACTGTAACATCTTAACGTTAGCAAGCTGGCTGGATCATGAATAACAAAGCTAACATTTAGTCTAACTTTACCAACGTTGCAACCCAGAGCTGTATATCCAGACCGTAGCCACGTTAGCTTAGCTGGCTAACACTTTTCAGGATTTGATTTTGGTTTTGGAAAGGGAAAAAAACATATATCTCCTTCCAACCTCTCCGGGTAACGAGTGTTACTGTTACAAGTGCCCCAGGCACAACGTTTAACCATAACTAGCTAAAAGTCCACAAAACCAGCTCGAAAATGAAGAAAATCTCGAACTTTTCCATCAGCGTAAACGGAGCGCCGCCATAAACTGTCGGACCTCTGTCGGAGCCTGTCCTATGCTGCGCTGTGATTGGCCAGTCTGCGTTTCGGGGCGTGGTTTAGCAAAGGGTCAATTGGAGTTTTAATGCCATTTGGCAAACTCCAGATGCTTATTTTTGTTGATTTCCCTCAACAGAGGCTTTTTTCTGGCAATCCTTCCAAAATGTCTATTATCTGATGGTAGTTTGGAGACTTTGTGTTATTGACCCAAGAGAGGAAAGTGGTATCTTTAGTTTTTTTAAATTTGTTTATCTTCTGATTGTGACATATCTTTTTTTTGGGGAAAAACTTGTTTCGGAGTTTTTGAAAAGTGTTTCGGAGGAGAGCGCCTGCTTGTCTACGCTCTCCCGAATTGACAGCGATGGCTGCAGTGAGTGCAGTTTAGAATATGATTGGGCATTCCAAATTGGGAGAAAACTTTTAAACTTAAAAAAAAAAAAATGTTATTCTCTGTGTCTCTTTAACTACACTTTATTCATGAAATATGTAACTGTCATACACAGTGTTCACAAGATGGTCAATATTCGGTCTCGCCACAATCCGCGTTGATCTTTTTTTTTTGTTGTTGTTGTTAGTTTCTGACATTATATTATGAGTTTGCCAGTCATGCAAAACAATGGAAAAACAAAGAGACTGTATGTGTGCATTCTTATTATTCGTTTTCTTTTTATTTGTTGCAGATTGTCTTATGTGTGTCCATCTAGAGAGAGAAGTGCATGCTGGGAAGTTACTGAGGGTTCTTTATAAAAATTAGATTTTTCGTCTTCCTCAGTGTGGTTGTGAAATACCTTCAGATTGTCAGTCAATGCTTTTCTAAAGTGGTCAAGGCTTAGATGTACAGTGTTTGGCCCGTGATGTCAAGAAGGCCCATAACACCCATCACGCCTTCAAATTCTGGTTCTGTCATACTATCAATCTCCTCCATGAATCCTGTCACCTCTCTTTTTAATTCAAGAAAGCAACTCTATTCCACACCATGCAGGTGCACCTCTGTAAAGTTCATTGGATCACCACACATTGATTCGATTGCCTCCATACAGGAACAAAACTGCCAATGCAGCATGACCCCTGTAGTGCGTTCAGCTGACACGTCTTACAGCAATCATCCTCACATCTCAAAACTTTAGGACGTACAGAACAGTACTAGTGAAGGAATGATGTGAAGGAATGCAACAGGGCGGTCTGCGTTCACCTCCTCTATTTGTACTTGTTAAACAAAATGTTTTTCTCTGGGCAATTTTATTAGTATAAATGTACAATTTTTCTGAGCTAATTACCTGTATTTTTATTTTATCCAGCCTTCAGCCTTTCACACCCTTCATATTTAATAAGTGTGTGAAAAATGCTGTAGTGTACTGTAACAAGGAGGACTTGATGTATTACTGTCACATGAGTCCCATGCCTCAGTTGTTTTTCCTCTCCCTGTTCCATGTGAGGGCCACATGGCGCATCTGTATTGGACCAACAACGACAACATCTTGTAAGTCGCTCTGGATAAGAGCGTCTGCTAAATGCTTAAAATGTTAAATGTATATCTCAGTCCAATGGCAAACACGCCCATCTCTCAACGTCCCACAGGGGTCGTTGTTGTCTCTGGGAACTGGATCGGGGTTTGTGGCTATCGCTAGCCAGTGTCCAAGGAATCTCGTCACTCTTTCTCTTTTCCTTGGAGCGGGTTGCCTGTTCCGGTCTTTGCGGGCAGCTGCTGTGCAGTACTTCTAGGGCAGTCTGATGCCCTTCCACTAACTCTACCAGCAGGTCAGCACTGTGGGGATTGGCCTAGCTAGCCAATGTTTTGGCTTCATAAGGGAGAGAGCGTAAATATTTATCGATCACCACTCTTTCTAATGGTATAGTGTTGAGGGTTCTGTAGATAACCAACTCTTTGTGATGCTGATCAGATCGTGCATCTAAGAACTGGGGGACAGCATCGGATTATAAGACCATTCATGAAACTTTTCGGTGCGGCTAATGAGGGTGTAACAATACCTTTTCAATATTTCCTTCTTTAAGATTTAATAATTTTTTTCTTAGTCAGTCATCTTGATATGTTTTCTGAGCGGACTCAGACAGGAAAGGAGTGAGCAAACTGGCCCATTGCTCGGGTGGCCAGCTTTCTCGGATTGCTGTTTGTTCAAATGCTTGTAGCTATGCCTCGATGTCATCACTTTCCGTCAACTTGGGGATGAACAGACTGGGGATTATCCTCGGACTCCGTGTCTTTAGTGACGGTCAGACGGTGAAGCTCATCTCGTAAAAGGGTGGTTTGCTGTCATTGTTTGTCCAGGAGCTCCTGATTCATAACCTGTTGGGCTATATTAGCCTCCACGAGCTGCTTAATTAATGCTTCCATTTCACTTTGTATTGTTTAGTTATTGATCAATTAGCTCTGATCATTAACAAAACCTTGCATACAGGAGAAAGTCGAAACAAACATTTTTTTTTTTGAGGGAACTAACAAGGGGAAGGGGGGTAAATGTATTCGTGTCCAATCCGCAATCCTTACTTGTTGCCAAAAGTCCATAGTCCAATAGTCGGTTTCTAAGTCGGGGTTCACAAACATTTCATGCTTGGTACACAAAGCAGGCTTTCAAGATAATCTGGGTCATATCCAGTAATCCAACCAAATTCGCTTTTAACACTCACTCTCTCCAACGCGTTTCCCTCATCGTACTTTGCCCCAAGCAGCTGTCGACGCGGCGCTTTTATTTCCCCCGGTCCACTCTTCTGCTCATAATCCCATTCAAGGCACGGGGGTGGAGCCAGCGTGCCGTCAAAACACTATCTAACATTAGAATAAATACAAATAAACATTAATACAATACGAAGTAACACGAATTTCTTGTGTTTTCCCCCAAAAAAATTATATCTTGTGAGATGGCTAGAACACAGACTTGGTTCCCAAACCTCTGCTCAAGGCACTGCAGCCATTCCATGTATGTGCTAAATTCCACCACCGGCACACCTGATTCAACTTAATGAGGTATTGATTAGCTGAACCAGGATGGCTGGGGTGCCTTAAGGAGAGGTTTGGAAATGGCTAAGCGAACATATTTTGACAGACATAAAATCATAGTTTTGCATCAACAAGGCAATTCTCAGCAAGCAATAGCTCGCTTAACCAGATTTTCAAGCTGTGATGTTCAAGCTGTCATAAAGAAATTTGAAAAAACTTGGCAAGTTAAAGAGAGAAATCGCAGTGGAAGACCCAAAAAGCTGTCTGCATCTGATGAACAGTACATAAAGGTCACTTCCTTGAGGGACAGAAGGAAATCCAGTGAAGTGCTTGCTCAGCATCTGGCAGTCATCTGGCACCAAAGTACACGCTTCGACTGTGAGAAGAAGTCTTACAAGAAATGGTCCTGTAGGACGTGTTGCAGCTAAGAAACCATTCTTGCATAAAGGCAACAAACAGGGGAGATTGTTACAATGTGAATGCAGACCTGGACCCAGACGCAGACTCGGAACGGAGTTGGATTTGCGCTCCACACAGGAGGCGTTTAATAAAGGATAAACAAAAGGCGACTGGAGAACACAGTCAAAACGCGAGCAAAAACAGAATTAGCCGGGCGGCTACAAAACTAGAAAACAGACTAACAAACAAACGAACAAACCAAAAATATAACAGGCAGGGATCGAATAGGCAAGACGGATAAACTAACAAACAAACGAACGAACAAACCAAAAATATAACAGGCAGGGATCGCATAGGCAAGACGGATAAACAGAGAAACCAAACGAGAGCAGTACAAGACGAACAAGTACGGATTGGCACTAGAGTGAGTGCGTGCTGATCTTAAATAGAAAAGGTGAAATAACTAAATTGACACAGCGTGCAAAATGCGCGGGGAGTGAGTGTGACAGGCTGAGACTAACGAGGGGAAACAGGGAACAGAATGCGGAACGGAGAACCGCGCCCGCAACAATGACGACACAGGGTGAAAGCAAAACAAGACATGACACGTAAGGAACGGAATAGCAAGAAACACAAGGGAGGTGGACAAGACGGGACTGCGATGTTACAGTACCCCCCCCTCAACGGGAGCCTCCTGGCGACCCACCAGGTCTACTCTTCTCAGGGTGGGTCCGGTGGAAGTCCCGAATGAGGGAGGGGTCGAGGATGAGCTGGCGGGAAATCCAGCTCCTCTCCTCAGGACCATAGCCCTCCCAGTCCACCAAATATTGGTAGCCCCGACCCCTGCGACGAATGTCCATGATGCGCCGGACAGTGTAGGCTGGAGCGTTGTCGATGATCCGGGGGGGCGGAGGGGGAATGGCCGGAGGGCACAGAGGACTGGACGTGACGGGCTTTATTTTGGAGACGGGAAGACAGGGTGGATCTTGAGGGCTGTAGGGAGTTTGAGTCTGACAGCAGAGGGTTGATGATGGATTCTACCTGGTAGGGACCGATGTAGCGTGGCTGGAGTTTCTTGGACGTGGACTGAAGGGGAATGTCCGAGGTGGGAGAGCCAGACCTGCTGTCCCGGAGAGTACTGGGGGCTGTGGTGCGGTGGCGGTCCGCCAGACGCTGAGTGCGAGCTGTGGAGCGGCGGAGTGCAGAGCAGGTGTCCTCCCAAATCCTCCTACAGCGCCGGATGTGGGCTTGCACCGACGGGACAGAAATCTCCACCTCCTGGGCCGGGAACAGGGGAGGCTGATACCCTAGGGAGCACTCAAAGGGAGAGAGACCGGTGGCAGAACTGGTTCGAGAATTGTGTGAATACTCAACCCAGGGTAGCAGTTTGCTCCAGGAGGAGGATTCCGGTCCGTGATGCAACGAAGTGCAGTCCCAAGGTCTTGGTTGGCCCTCTCGGTCTGGCCATTAGTCTGGGGATGGTAGCCGGAGGATAGGCTGGCAGAGGCCCCCAGGGCCTGGCAAAACGATCTCCAGACATGGGAGGAGAATTGAGGACCACGGTCAGACACCACGCCTACGGGAATCCCATGTAAACGCACCACGTGCTGGACCAGGAGCTCTGCGGTCTCCGAGGCTGAGGGAAGCTTGGGAAGGGGAACAAAATGGACCGCCTTGGAGAACCGGGTCGACAATGGTCAGAATAGTGTCGTTACCTTCCGAGGGGGAGTCCACAGACGAAGTCCAGTCCGATGTGACTCCAGGGACGACCCGGGACAGGCAGGGGGCGGAGGAGACCACTGGCGGGCTGGTGGGATGCTTTGCTCCTGGCACAAATGGTGCATGCCAGTACAAACGCCCGGGCGTCCGCGCCCATGGACGGCCACCAAAAACTGCGTTTAAGCAGCGACAGGGTGCGCTGATCCCGGGGTGGCAGGCCAGACGGGAGGAGTGCGTCCACTGCAGGACCTGGGAACGGACGGAATCTGGGACAAACAGGTGAGAACTGGGGTTGGGTCTGGGGTCTGGTTGAGTGGCCTGGGCATCCCTGATCAGACTCTCAATCTCCCAGGTCACCGCAGCCACCCACACAGGGGGACAGGATGGTGTCAGGGCTCGCCTGTCTGGCTTCGGAGGAGAATTGGCGGGAGAGGGCATCAGGTTTCAGATTGCGGGAACCGGGTCTGTAAGTGAGTGTAAAATTAAATCTGGCAAAAAAAAGTGCCCACCGGCCTGGCGAGAGTTGAGTCGCTTGGCTGACTGAATATAAGCCAGATTCTTGTGGTCAGTCCAAACGATGAAGGGTTGTTCAGCTCCTTCCAACAGATGTCGCCACCCTCCAGGGCGAGCTTGACTGCCAGCAACTCCCGATTCCCCACGTCATAGTTGCGCTCAGCGGGAGACAACCGACGGGAGTAAAAGGCACAAGGATGGAGTTTTGATCCCCCGAACGCTGAGATAAGATGGCCCCTACACCGGAGTCCGAGGCATCCACCTCCAAAATAAACTGGCGGGAGAAGTCAGGGTGGACCAAGACAGGTGCGGACGTGAATCGGTCTTTGAGGTCGGTGAACGCGACGTCCGCTTCCGGAGTCCAGGAGAATGGGATGGAGGAAGAGGTGAGTCTGGTTAAGGGTGCGGCTACCCTACTGTAGTCCCGAATGAACCGCGGTAGAAGTTTGCAAACCCCAGAAATCGTTGCAACTCCTTTACAGATGACGGCTGAGGCCACTCCACCACTGCCTGGATCTTGGACGGATCCGGCTTCACCTGCCCACACTCCACAATGTACCCTAAGAAGCTTACAGATGAGACATGAAACTCACACTTCTCTGCCTTGACGAATAACTGGTTCTCCCAGAGTCTCTCCAGAACCTGCCGGACATGGCACGTGTGTTCCTCCAGATTGCGGGAGAAAATTAAAATATCGTCAAGGTAGACAAACACTGACCGGATGAGTAGGTCCCGGAGAACATCGTTGACTAATGCCTGGAACACAGCTGGGGCGTTGGTAAGCCCAAACGGCATCACCTGGTACTCAAAGTGGCCCAGGGGGTGTTGAATGCAGTCTTCCACTCGTCCCCCCCCGGATCCGAACAAGGTGGTAGGCATTCCGGAGATCTAATTTTGAGAACACAGTGGCCTCGCGTAGAGAGGCTCGAACACAGAATTGATAAGGGGCAGAGGGTACTTGTTTTTGACGGTGATGGCGTTGAGACCACGGTAATCGATGCAAGGACGGAGTGTGTTATCCTTCTTGGAGACGAAGAAGAACCCTGCACCGACTGGGGAGGAGGAGGGTCGAATGAAACCTGCTGCTAGCGAGTCGTGAATGTATCGTCTCCATTGCTGCCTCTCCGGTCGCGAGATGTTGAAGAGGCGACTGGAAGGCAGGGGAGCCCGGGAAGCAGGTCGATGCCGCAGTCATAGGGCCTATGAGGGGGCAACGAAGAGGCTCGGCTCTTGCTGAACACCTCCGCCAAGTCGTGATACACGGGGGGAACCAAGGACAGGTCTGGAGGGACCAACCTGGCGGGAGGTGAAGCACCCTCCGCGGGTGCTCGAGCCGACTGAAGGCAAGTGGCGTGGCAGTAGGGACTCCAGTTCTGGACCTTGCTGGTGATCCAGTTCAGATGAGGGTTGTGGAGTTGGAGCCAGGGTTGGCCGAGAAACCAGAGGGGACTGGGGTGAGGAGATGACTCAGGAGCTGAATGGTCTCTCGGTGGTTCCCGGACAAAATGAGCTGCAGGGGTTCAGTGGTGTGTGTGACCTGGGCCAGAAAGTTCCCATCCAGTCCGTGGGCCCGGAGAGGGACGGCAAGGGACCGGGTGGCGATACCAGCCTGCTGGACCAGCTTGGTATCTATAAAATTTCCATCCGCCCCCAGAGTCCACCAGGGCGCACAACGGTAGGGGGACTGGACGATTCCAGATGAGCGTGGCCTCCAACTGGAATCGAGACTGGGCGGCCAAGGGACACCCCGATGTGGCTCACCAGTATGCCCAGTTCTGCTGGTGAGCCTTGGCTCTTAGCCGCGACGGACAGGTGACGGTCTTCTCCCTCCGACGCCTCGCAAGCGGTTATCAACCCTGATGGCGAGGGAAACCAGGGCGCCGAGGCAGTCAGGGTAGTCCCTCGTAGCCAGCTCGTCCTTCACCATCTCTCCAAGCCCGTCTTTGAAAGCCCCTTGAAGGGCGCGCTGCTCCAGACGGATTCGCTGCCAGGGTCCTGAATTCCACTGCGTACTCCGCCACACTACGGTTCCCTCTGGCGGAGATGGAACAGGCGTTGGGCGGCATCTCTTCCACCCACCGGGTGATCGAAGACCTTTCTCATCTCCGCGATGAACACCGAGTACTGGGAGCTGGCCGAGCTGGCTGTCCCAGATGGCAGTGGCCCAATCCAGCGCCTTACCCCCAAGGCAGCCCATGATGAAGGCGATCTTCGCCGGCTCAGAGCCGTATGAAGAGGGTTGTAGGCGGAAGATTATGTCGCACTGCAAGAGGAACCCCTTGCAGTTCCCCAAATTGCCATAATAGCGATCCGGGTGGGGAATGCGGGGTTCCTGGGTTGCCCAACCGGCCGGCTGGCAGGTGGCGATGACGCAGGGGGTTGGCAGAGGCAGTCTGCTCCGGAAGAGGGACGTGGTGCGGAGTTGGGACATTTGTTCCCCCAACTGGGAGATATGGCAGTTCAGATCCCTTAGTGCCTCCATCGTCCCCCTTATGCGTTGCTCCTGCTGGTTTATGCGAGTCTCTTGGCAGGCAAGGTGATACTGGAGCTCAGTTGAGTCTGCTGGGTCCATACTGGCCAATCCGTTCTGTTACAATGTGAATGCAGACCTGGACCCAGACGCAGACTCGAACGGAGTTGGATTTGCGCTCCACACAGGAGGCGTTTAATAAAGGATAAACAAAAGGCGACTGGAGAACACAGTCAAAACGCGAGCAAAAACAGAATTAGCCGGGCGGCTACAAAACTAGAAAACAGACTAACAAACAAACGAACAAACCAAAAATATAACAGGCAGGGATCGAATAGGCAAGACGGATAAACTAACAAACAAACGAACGAACAAACCAAAAATATAACAGGCAGGGATCGTGATAGGCAAGACGGATAAACAGAGAAACCAAACGAGAGCAGTACAAGACGAACAAGCACGGATTGGCACTAGAGTGAGTGCGTGCTGATCTTAAATAGAAAAGGTGAAATAACTAAATTGACACAGCGTGCAAAATGTGCGGGGGAGTGAGTGTGACAGGCTGAGACTAACGAGGGGAAACAGGGAACAGAATGCGGAAACGGAGAACCGCGCCCCGCAACAATGACGACACAGGGTGAAAGCAAAACAAGACATGACACGTAAGGAACGGAATAGCAAGAAACACAAGGGAGGTGGACAAGACGGGACTGCGATGTTACAGAGATTGCAATACGCGAAATACAATAAAGCATGGAGCAACAACCAGATGCAGAAAGTCCTATGGAGCGATGAGTCCAAATGATCAATTTTTGGTTCACAAGACACCAGTATGTCAGAAGAAGAGTTGGCGAGAAGTACATTGTTGCCTGGTTGCAGCCTTCTGTGAGGCACGGTGGTGGTTCTGTCATGGTCTGAGGGTGCATTTCAACCAACGGTGTAGGGGATCTGCTCAAAATCGATGGAATTATTAATGCTGAGAAATATAAACAGATCTTGATTCATCATGCTGTAACTTCATAGAAAATTACTATTTGGAAAAAACTTTGTCTTTCAGCATGATAACGACCCCAAACACACTACAAATACTACTTGGAGAAGAAGTGTGAAGATGGAACACTCACAGTATTTGATTGGCCACCTCAGAACCCCAACCTCAACCCAATTAAAGCTGTGTGAGATCACTTGGACAGGGAAAAGAACAAAAAGCAGCCAAAGTAAAAAGAAGAGTGATGGCAAATCCTGCAAGTAGCTTGGGAGAATGTATCACAGGACTACTTGAAAAAATTACACAACCAAAACGAATTGCTTCAGTTTTGCATTCTAAGGGAGGCCACACAAAATACTGACTTGTTTTAAAAACACAAGAAGGTTTTGTTACTTTTCATTGTATTAATGGTTCTTTATATTTACTTTACAATGTTATATATAGGTATGTGTTTTTCAACCAAACAAACACTTACTGCTCAGACAAATGACTTTAATTTGAATTGTTCAGAGTGCCCTAAGACTTTTGCACAGTACTGTATATATTAAATATGTATGTGTATACACATCATAAACATGTATCACTACTCTGACTGAAAAAGACAAAGAAATAACCACAGAATTATAGTCATATACATTACATTATTATAAATATATATGAGAAGTGAATAAGTACTCTAGCTCATTCAAAAACATAACAGAAGATGCTAACTACGCAATCTGTTTGCTCTGAAATATCCATACGAAAACATCACATCATTAATCATGAATCTGGTAAGCCTTGATCTCTTGCATGACAACATATTCCCAATGGGACAATAGAGATGGGATACATGTAAAATGTGCACATTACCTGTTTAAGGCCATAACATTTTTTTTTACTTTACTGTCATACTTTTCAATACATTTGTGATATAACAGATATATTGCCATACATATTAAATTATTCCTGAATTTGAATTTAAGATGATGAAGTTGATGTAGTTATCTATATAATTTGATCATGGCATGATATACAGATGTTCATCCTATAGATGTGTGTGTGTGTATGTGTGCATGTGTGTTTGTGTAGCAATTAAAGAAAATTCATTGTATTGTAAACACTTCAAGCAATTGTAAAAATGTGTTTAAAGATTGACAAGAGCAGGGGCGTAGCCAGAACTTTTACAATGGGGTGGCCAGGTTAGACCGAGTGATTTTATTGGGGTGGCACACTGAGGTGTGGAAAAATAACTTCTCCACATCCACAGAAAATTACTTAATGTGGTTACCTCTATCTGTGTATGGCCTGAGTAGGATTCCCATCAAACATAAAAGGCATCTAAAAACACACATCTCTTCTGTAACAAACTGATTTTATGTTACTGCACCTCTTAAAACATTACAAAAGGATATTTCTTTTTAAAGCATATTTTACAGCTCAGGTTACCAATTTATTTCCAATGCCATTCAAAAGAAGAAAAAGTAGACTGATAAAGTGACAATGTGCATAGGCCTAATAAACGTAGAAAGCAAAAATCTTACAGGGCTATCAAAAAACAAAATGAATAAATGTATGTTGTATCTTTTAAATAGAATCCCCACCAAACATTAAAGGCACATACCTTAGTATCTAAAGGCACACACCTAAGGTACACTATTTGGCCAAAAGTCAGTGGACACCTGACCATCACACCTATATGAGCTTGTTGGACATCCCATTCTAAAACCATGGGCATTAATATGGAGTTGGACCCCCCTTTGCGGCTATGACAGCTGCCACTCTTCTGGGAAGGCTTTCCACAAGATTTTGGAGTGTGTCTGTGGGAATTTGTGCCCATTCAGCCAAAAGAGCATCTGTAAGGTCAGGCACTGATGTTTTGATGAGAAGGCCTGGCTCGCAATCGGCGTTCTAATTCCTGCCAAAGGTGTTCAATGGGGTTGAGGTCAGGGCTTTACAGTAAGCACTATGCATTCCGGAAGGTAGCGTTCTCCTGGCATCCGCCAAACCCAGATTCGTCCATCAGACTGCCAGATAGTGAAGCGTGATTCATCACTCCAAAGAACACGTTTCCACTGCTCCAGAGTCCAGTTGCGGCGTGCTTTACACCATTCCAGCCGGCGCTTGGCATTGTGCATGGTGATGTGAGGCTTGTGTGCAGCTGCTCAACCATGGAAACCCATTCCATGAAGCTCCCGACGCACAGTTCTTGTGCTGATGGTGCTTCCAGAGGCAGTTTGGTACTTTGTAGTGAGTGATGCAGCAGATGATAGGCTATTTTTACGCGCTATGCGCTTCAGCACTCGTAGGCCCCGCTCTGTGAGTTTGCGTGGTCTACCACTTCATGGCCGAGCTGTTGTTGCTCCTAGGCGCTTCCACTTCACAATAATAGCACTTACAGTTGACTGGGGCACATCTAGTAGGGCAGGAATTTCACGAACTGACTTGTGGCAAAGATGGCATCCTATGACAGTGCCGCGTTTAAAGTCACAAACTTTACGAACCATTCTGAATTCGAAATGTTTGTCTGTGGAGATTGCATGGCTATGTGCTGGATTGTATGCACCTGTTGGCAATGGGTGTGGCTGAAACACCTGAACTCAATAATTAGTAGGGGTGTCCACTGACTTTTGGCCATATATTGTATCTTAGCTGAAACAAACATATTTTTATCAGACTCTTCAAACATAGATATAGAAGAGAATCTTAGGATTAGGAATAGGTTACCCATGCCATTCAAAAAACATAAGATAAGCTGATCGTTTTGCAATAAAGTCACAATATGCATAATAAAAGTAACAAACAAAAGGGCTCTTACAGGGCTGTCAAAAAACAGATCCCCCTCAACATAAAAAGTACAGACTTTAGTATCTAAAGGCACACACCTATGTTAACTTTAATACAACCAATTTAATACAGACTCCTCTGTACATTACTATTAGAAGGATATTTACACTGTACATTCTACCCCCAGATCACTTCACATCTCACTTAACAACATGTCCTATGAGATGTTCTCTACATTACAACAGCTGAATTATACGGTTTTTGTGATTTTTGGCAAAGGCATCCACAAACTCGTCTAGGTTCAGGGACTTTGCTCTTCTAGATTCAATGCTCAAAACCCCCAGATAACTCAGCCTATCCTCTGCCACAGTTGTTCTGAGTTGGGTCTTTATCAACTTCAGGCACGGGAAGCTATGCTCACATTCAGCAGTGCTTGCAGGAATTGCTACTGCAATCTTCCACAACCTAAAGAACTTCTGGACAACATATATGCTGGAGGGTTTCTGCATGCCATTTTTTGACCTTCCTATCCAAAATGATTTTAACCTGGTACAGTTTATTAACAAGATCTTCAAGATCGGACCCATACATCCGAGCAAATGCAAATAGAGTATCCTCTTCGCAGAATGTTTCACTTGTAGAATTCAGAGCTTGGATTCCCCTCATCATATCACAATTCTGTTTAGAAAATCTATTCCTGAGCTGATTTAGCATTATGTCAAGGACCTGGTAAAATATGCTTGTTCGGAAACTGCCTTGGTTGTTCTTAGACATTTAACTGCCTACTGTGGACAGAACACAGTGTGCCTCTAGTAGGGGTGTGACGGTATACCAGGATATTAAAATATGAAATAGTAAACTTAACCTAATACCGTGATAGTAAATCATGTGGCAAAAGCTATTTTCACACCAGGAAAAAAATATTTCAACCATTACCCTAGTAAAGTGTCTAAACCCATATTTAATAATAGAATACTGGAGCTGGGGTGTCTGTGAATGTCATTGAATCCCACCACCTCTTTGGCTGTTCTTGCATTTTGTTTAGTTTACAACGCGATTGCGCACGTGCAGACAGCTCCCTCGCATTTCACAACCTCGTAGCTCTGTTATATATTATAGCAAAAATAGGCTATTATACTTGTGTCAATGTAGATGTGTTTATACTGGTTTTAATGTGAACAAGTTTGTATTTTAGAATATACCAATGTTTTGGTGAATTTCTCAGTATTTAAAGGATTACGAGGGAAATTATTTCCCTTTTTTGCGAACCATTTGCGATTCATGTTGCTGAAAGTCAATAGAAAATAGATGTAAAACTAATCGTAACTTTAGTCATTTGAATTTAAAATAGGCACTTAAAATAGGTCCAATATGACCGTGTATTTTATTTTATTGTGTATAAATTGTCAATACGCTACAACTCAGAACGAGCGTTTTGGAGTGGCACAACCTGTACTTTTTGTACATTTTAAGAAAAACTGTTTAATATACCTAAAACAACTTGTATTCGGGAAAAATTGCCATCGGTTGATATATTACATATAGGTATTGTGTCACATATGGAGAAATATATACCTTTTTTTCTACCCATTTTGCTTTATCGCGTTATCAGCTTATCGGATCCGGGTCCGGGTTTGAACCAGCAGGCCCCGTGCATCTACCGATCTCTCCCTACAGTGTTCTTCTGCTATTTCTTGGAGCACATGCAATACTGCTGGTAACCTGTCCATTAAATTGTGACAGGCCAAATACCTGCAAGTCCACTGGGTGTCACTCAACCTTTGAAGCTCTCTGAGTGCACCCAGATACATTTCACCTTGGACACGCAGCCACTTTTGGTGCACAACTGAACTTGACATGAAGACATATAGTCTTTGTAACAGGGAAAAGAAGCATCCAGCTTTTTTAATATGAAAATTAATTTATAACAGTTTGTTGGAGAGACCACCTTAAAACGTGACTTACCCCATGCAGCGTGAAAATGCACAGCCCCCTGAGATGTAACAATAATTAACGCCCCAATGGAAACAAGGTACTGTATGCCTTTAGCTAACTATATATTGTGGGCACGGAACTCATTTTGGGGAAGTTCACCCTGATAAAAGAATTAAACAAATAATAAAATAAAATAAAAAAAATCATATTCAAATAAGCTTGGCTACAAGGCCAGGGACTCGTTCACTTCAGTAAACTAGCTAACGTTAGTTCTTGCACGACATTGCATGTGCACGCGATGATGCTCTTCGATCGACATTGATGAAATGACACAGAGCGGGTTGTAGTGGGCGTTCCGCTACTCAAACTAGCCCATCACAGCGAGATATACAAAGTCGTTGAGTTTCGCGTCATTGGACATTGGTAATCACACTGGAGTCACTGGGGTGGCCAGAAGGGTGGCCATGCTTCATGCTGGGGTGGCACTGGCCACCCCTTAGCTCTGCCCCTGGACAAGAGGGCCTGTAAAATAATTGTGGAAGAAATCTAAACTGTAAATAAAGACCAGCGTTAGAATTGAGGTCCTCACATATTCTAAGATGGATGTCTATGAAGACGTGTTTGAGAAATCAGGTCAGAGACAGAAATAGCACTATGCTGGCGAGAGTGCTTCCCCTCTTTGCTTTATGTTCCACTCGGATGAGCATGTGCGTGAGAGGCTGGCTGAGGGATCACGCAGTCTGCTGAGGTCCACACAAGCGCGGCAAAGCTTAGAGTTTCACGGAACACAGCAGAACATCAAATTTGATCTTTAAATGGTGCTATATTGGCCCGTTACTGAAATATACCATTAGTCTGTATGTCTGTATGGTAGGATGTACATTTCAGATTAGCACACACCTTGAGGGCAGTCCAGCTTTATATCAGCACAGCGGCAATAGTTTAGAAAGATTTTATGAAAAATGGTCAGATTAGATTATGATGTAGATATTACTGCTTAATAAAGCATTAATAATGCTTGCTTATGGCTGGCAGTGTAGTGTAATGGTTAGGGAGCTGGGCTTGTAACTCAGAGGTTGCAGGTTAAATTCCCAGGTGGGGCACTGCTGTTGTACCCTTGAGCAAGGTACTTAACCTGAATTGCTTCAGTAAAATATCCAGCTGTATAAATGGATTGTATGTAAAGAAATGTAAACTGTGTGAGTCGCTCTGGATAAGAGAGTGCACTGTTTTACTGCTTAATTATTCCCACTGGGTAGTTTTTTCCCTCACTTTCTGGCTTTCTGGGAGTTCAGGCCTGGTATTTTTGTGTTTTCATATTTTCTGTTTTCTTTAAAGCGTCTTTGTGACAATGCTCTGTAAAAAGCACTATACAAATAAAATTGAATTGAATTGAATTGATTTATATACTCCCACCCCAACGGAGCATATTGAAACCTTCTACAATATGTTTTCTCAATCTGGCCACCTTGTACTCACACCTTTAATCACACTTTTACTAAAATGTATTAATGTTGCTTAACATCAAGAATGTGTTTTAATTATGTTCATAATTTATTAAGTGTCAGTAACTGAACCATAATCGTACATGTCACAGAAATATGTTTATTAAATAAATCTCACACAGCCAGAGGACTCAACGAGACCAAATCCCATTGAAAGGTCAAAGCATATGGACAAGACACAGCTCTCATATTTTCTTATCTGTATGAATAAGACATTCTGATGTTTTTCTCACCAAAAATCTCAAAAAATATATATTGTTTTCAATGTCCCTTTAATTCAACTGCCTTTACAGGGCAGCAACAACAAAACAGATACATATTTTACATCAGAAAGCAACGCCACTGTTTCACTCTGGGACGATGTATAAATCCCCAAAAACAACAGCCCCACATGAATCTCCATCAAGCCGCAATACTTCCTCTTCATCAGAGAGAAAGCTGACAGCGGATTAGGACTGCGATGTCGTTTTTTTAATGACGTTGCTACTGTCAGCCGAATGGATGAGTGATCAAAGTTTGCGGCAGAAACGGGAGAGAAGTGAGCACACCCCGGTATACATTCATGCATTCACGCAAGGGGCAATTATCCGCTGAGGTACACCCGTCCTGTCAAGCGCCACTCATCTATTTTAATGTTTCGGAAAGGGGGCACGGGGTCCCGCCACAGCAGGGGGCTCCACAGCAAGTCACGGAAGCCTGCCGTTGAGTGGGGAGGATACACATGCGCTCACGCTAGCCTTGGAAATGTGTGCACACGCACGCACGACACACGGTCGCTCCGGCTTCCTGAAAACACACAAACATACGCACGCACAAACACACACGTGCGCACACACACACACACGCACACACACGTCGCATTCTCAAGAGAATTCTCAACAGAGACAGCACCATCCCTGTTTACCCCAGAAGTTGCCTTAATCCTTTTATCATTCTGTGTACAGTGCATTGTCGAAGAGGAGAATTAGGGTGCCTTCGACAATGCATCGGCTCAAGCCTAGATTTTCATAATGCGTCTGGAAATGTGTTGCAGTGACTTTGGAGGATTGCAGCTTCCGATTAAAGATTATTTTATCTGGAGCATTAGTTTCTGCCCATTTGCCTGCTCATGCCCTGCATTTTCTGTCTGTAAACTTTCTGCTGTTTTTTTAATTATTATTCTTTACAATTTTGAAGGCATAAATTGTTCTGGAATTAAGCCATGACTGTATTACATGTATATTACAGTCTATTTTCATCCTCATGTTAGACAGACAGGTATGTCGATTTTAAAAAGTGGCATTTCAGTGACAACTATGTTTTAATTCATTTAAAGAATGGCAGCATAATGGTTAAGGAACTGATCATTTAAAACTGATTTTCCCATCTGATTACATAATTTCCAATCTTGCTAGATTAGCTCTTTATTCAATTTATAGATTTACTACGTAATCTGTAGATTAGCTTCATGGGTACCATCAGTATTTCTGTGCTGCTTTTGCTATTAACTGATTCCAGGAATGTAAATTTGGTCAGATAGGTGGGGGGGACCAACGTCGGCGATGGCCAGTGCTTCTCAGAAAAATAAAAGTGCAAAACTAGGCTACCAAAGAAAGCCTATAATTCAAATTCTCTTTTAGTTACACCATACTGTCATGATATCGAATGGCTTGTATATGAATATCAAAAAACAAAACAAACAACATTATTAACAAGAACACAACTCATTTATTAATACAAAGAGCACATGGGTAAGTGATGTTCTTTTCTTACTGTATCTGACTTCATCCGTTGTCTGTGTGTGTGTGTGGAATGGTGCATTAAGTTCCCGGTTGGCAATGAACAGTTGTTAACAGTTATATTTGAGCGAGATAAGAGGTGTTTGTGGGACTGTGTGGAGTGTCTGGAAAGCATGCACACAAATGATCAGACTTGATTTAAATTTGACTTGAATACCCGAGCAACAGAGATAGTTCATTAATTAAAGAGGGTTATGGATTATTTCTAATGCATGCAATTCCCAGTACTTTTGTTTGCCACTGAGGATTTGAAATGCAGATGTTTGACTTTGAATGAAAAACCTGACAGCATTTCTGCAGCCATGTGGAACCCACCATTGCAACAAACATGGGTGTTTTATACACTGTAGGCACCAAATGCACTTTTGAAATAGTTTTGGTCTTTACAGTTTTTTGTGTGTAATGGCTACATAACTGCTTTATCATTTTAGTGGTATAAGTTCATCAATGTTTTGTATGAATTTTGAAATGTTTATGAAATTATAAATACTCTGTACTTGTTAATGCACCATTGAAATCATACCAGCTTGTGTCTTCATTACTGTTTTATTTTCATTTCGTAACCCCCGTAAGGGTTACTTTCTCTTTCCACCCTCAAGGTTTAGCTACACTCACACATTATAGTACAATCCTATAGTTCATTTAAACAATGCCAATCATTATTTTTTTAGTTTGAAATGATCACATTTACCTCACAGTAAGAAGGTCTCGGGTTCGAATCCAGGCCGGGGGCCTTTCTGTGCGGAGTTTGCATGTTCTCCCCGTGTCCGCGTGGGTTTCCTCCGGGTACTCCGGTTTCCTCCCACAGTCCAAAGACATGCACGTTAGGCTAATTGGAGAGTCTAAATTGCCCGTAGGTATGAGTGTGTGAGTGAATGGTGTGTGTGCCCTGCGATGGATTGGCGACCTGTCCAGGGTGTATTCCTGCCTCTCGCCCGGAACGCATGCTGGGATAGGCTCCAGCCCCCCCCCGTGACCCTGACTAGGAATAAGCGGCTTAGATAATGGATGGATGGATGGATGATCACATTTAGCCAATAATATATCCATCCATCCATCCATTATCTAAGCCGCTTATTCCTGGTCAGGGTCGCGGGGGGCTGGAGCCTATCCCAGGTCGCCAATCCATCTTGGGGCACACACCATTCACTCACACTCATACCCTACGGGCAATTTAGACTCTCCATTAGCCTAACGTGCATGTCTTTGGACTGTGGGAGGAAACCGAGTACCGGAGGAAACCCACGCTGACACGGGAGAACATGCAAACTCCGCACAGAAAGGCCCCCGCCTGATTCGAACCCGAGACCTTCTTGCTGTGAGGCGACAGCGCTATCCACTGCACCACCGCCAATAATATAACATTCTTAAAAAACGATTTTTTTAAAAGTCAGACATGGACCAGATCATCATCACCTGCAATGACATGCAAATCAGCTATTACCAGTAATGTGTAAATATGGGCCTTGTTTATCAATCTGACAGTGAGACTGCCGCATGTTTGCGCTGGTGTGATTCTTGTTCCTTCCTACCAATGATCTAACAATATTTGGACGTATAGACTTTAGCCTGGGTATCCGACAATGTCAGCCAGTAGCTAGGTGAATGCATTGCCTATTTTTACATTTATCCCGCAAATTCTCCAAAAATTGTTTCCAATGGAAGCAGCAGCACGTGTGTGCCAGAATGGGTGCTTGTAACTTTCCAATAAGGCTAGGTTAATTTATTATTAAATTATGAACCGAGTTTTAGGGGTAATTTAATTACGAACATGTTGAAAATGGGGGAACGCTTAAAGCGGCCATATAGAGACTAAAGGTACGTTCACATGGAGCGTCAAGCAATCGTGGGATTTCAGTGTTTTTCAATGGAATCCTGGCATTGGCTTGCATTGCATTGTTTGTTACCCACTCCATGGGTATTGGTTTAGCAGCGAATCATGTGAATCTGATGGTTAAAGTTCACCAAACTTAAACCCGGCGCAAAATTAATGGTGAAATTGCTTCCCCACAGGAATCATTTTTTTTATTTGCTCACTTGCATGGTTTTCCATTTAAATTCATGGAAAGCAAACATTTTCAAAATCCTGGTGCAACCGCCGCATCACTAAAAAATCCACACACAATTTAAAAATGGCATAATTGCTATAATGACCGCCATCAACAAAACACCAAATGGTGGAATTTCTCCAATAGAGTTCCAGACACTTGTAGAATCTATACCAAGGAGCACTGAAGCTGTTCTGGTGGACCATGGTGGCCCAGCGCCCTATTAAGACACTTTATGTTAGTGTTTCCTTTATTTTGGCAGTTACGTGTAGTTCACATTTTGTCCCTGTGGTGCGCAAATACAAAAAGATGTGAAGTGTTTCGTTCTCTGTTTCACCTCTGACAATCATAAAATCATGCAGTCTTTACTTTTTGGAGGATGCCTATGTAAGCCAATTGAACTGCACACTTCTGGAGAGTCCCCTAACCACTAATGTGATATTTGATCATCAGTTCTGCTTCATTTCACTGCTTTTGGCACCAATATTCAATCTGCGGCTTTTGTAGGTATTACAACAGATATTATTAGTGCTCATGACAATTAATTACAATGGGTTACTGTACAATCTACAGTATTGTTCCTGTTGTCAGCATGTTATGCATATTTCAACACTTCAACATAAAACAGTGCCAATGATACATTTAATAACTCTCATAGGTACACTGAACAAATAGTAAAAATAAATGGTCATACAGAGTGCTTGACCATTAATTATAATCAGTAGGTCTACTATTATTATTAGTTTGTTTCCTCAATCATTCAACATTGCGTAAGTGCTTTTCCTATTTTGTTTGGCTGAAATCCAAATGCAACACAATTTCAGTCTTTATGGGGCATGAACCTGATGAATGAATGTCTATATCTAGGTTTTATGCAGTTCTCCAGCTCTGTCAACATCAGTTTCGCCCATAATTTTTTGTATGTAGCATTGAGTGCAGTTTTTTAATTTTTTCTCTCAAACTGATGTGAATATTGAGACTAGTAACGTTATGGTACCGAACCTCTTGACTTAATACAAATTAAAGAAACTTAGGTTCCATAAATTTGACATTTTCACACACATTTTGTGCTGTGAAATTTGAGCTACTTTTTCTATTGAGACCTATGGCAGTCCAAGTCAGTGTTAAAAATGGCAGAGAGGATAGGGGCTGGTCTCCAGGCTAATAAGGTAATGAGACACACCTGGTTACATGTGACGGGGAGCAAACTGAGCATGAGACGCACCTGTAGACAGCAGAGAGAGGAGACAGGGCGGCAGTGTAGCGGTATAGTGGACAGGGTGGGGATCTCTGTAGAGAGGGTAAAAGTTTTTGTTTCAAATTTTTTCCTGTTTTTCTCCCAATTTATCCGCCTCCTCCGAGATGGAACTCGCCCCCCTTTTCTGGAGACACCCCTACATGCTTCCTGGCGAGTTCGTTCCAGCTCCCCCTCCCCCTTCCCTCTGGGGTAGACAGCCAAATGCGGCCCCCCCAAGCCAGGGCCAGTCTGACACAGTCGGATTTCAAACCGCGACCACAATAGGCAGCTCACATTCACAAAGCAGCAGTCAATGCAAGTGCGTTAGACCGCTACGCTAACCGAGGCCCCGAAAGCTGTACTTTTAAGCTGTACTTTTAAGCAGAATAGTGATTGTAGGTGGACGTGGGGCACCTCATGACAGAGTCTTATGTTCTAATTTTGGTGATTATTACTATGGTATGTTGAGAGGCTAACACGGTGATACAGTCAGCCAGAGCCTCATCTTTTTCAGTCAGGACAATTGATAGACTTCACCTAGTTTAAAAAAAGGCCAAAGCTATTGGTTTAAAACAATTACTCTTACTAGTCGAAGACCTACTCTATTCAATCAGATAGATCTTAGTTGGATAACAGTTCGTTTTGACATTGACTGATTGCTGTAAAATGTTGTCAAGCATACTTGTATACTGGGGAAATGGGAGGCATACATTGATTTATCAAAGTAGTGAGGGTTGATTGAGTGAGTACTGATTTCTTGTGTGACACAGTACAGGATAGAACAATGGCTTTGTGAACGTAATTTTTTTTACAAGTAAGATTACAGTAAGATTTGTAGAAGAGCCCAGCATCCCCCCTATCTTTAGCTTGTGTTTGAAAATGAAAAAAGAAAGAGCAAGACAATTAAAAATATGAAGAGACAGAAGGTGAGGAGGAAGAAGGTGTCAGAAGAAAATACAATGGTATCAAATATAGAGCAGTCTTCTCTGGTCTATGTTCGCAATGGGAAGCCCATACAAGACAAAAACTTAATTGAGTGTGCAAACAACTGCAGATCAAAATGCCATGACCATACATCCTTATGCTCCAACACCTCATTATTCCACCCAGCACTCATTTACATGCTTCACAAACTGCTCAACCCCTCACTAACAACTGCAGACACCTCCTCCCAGGGAGATACTACCTCTCGGAGAGAGGGATTAATGAAGAGGTGAACTGGCACATTGAAATGGAGTTTTCTCCACACCCTTCCCTGCCTGACATGTAAATATTCATCATCTTCGCATGTTCACTGTGCAAGACTTGTCTGTTGCAATTAATCAAGCTGTTTTGCCCTTAAGTGAGATAATGAACGGATCTCAGGGTTCTTTGGCTTGATGAAGGGTATCTTGCCTAACATTTGCTAAAAGCGATTTTTCCCCCTCATCCACCAAGATTTTTAATCCAACAAGGCATGCCTTATCTGATGAAAGCCTGAAACCCCATAACCCTGAACCTGGGGTGGAAAAGGGAGGAGAGAAACAAGAATAGAGGGGAAAAAGAAAAAGAAAACACTATTGGTTGAAAAAAATAGAGAAAAGTCCCCAAAAATCTAAAAATCACTATCTTCAATACATGCAGATTGAATCTAGGCCCTGAACAAGAAAACCAAAAGGGAAATTGAAAAAACAAAAACATAATTTTTACATTTTACATTTACACTTACATTACATTTTATATGTATTTCTGGCTGTATTTTGTGCCTTTTCTTTCAGTAAAAGTTTCAATTGGGACTATAGCACTGTATATTTTTTGGGCAGAGACATAATCAAAGAGGGGCAAATGGGCCCTCAAGGATTAAGTTAATACATGGCTTGTGGCAAATCAGTTATTGGCATCAGAGTTTTGATTCATTCAAAAGCTATCAGGCTGGTTTTTGAACAATGGAATAAGTAATATCCCTAGAACAGACTGATCATTTTAAACCATTTGCAGTTAACAAGAACATGTTGCGCCACTTTTGCATTGCCGCCGTTTATTTTCCGATGAATAGCAAAGTTGTCATTCTCAAAGGTCATGCTTGACCTTCAGGTCAGGACACGGCAGGGCTTTGATGGCTCTCTTCCTCCGGCCTTATTCCAACGCTGTCAGCAGAAATGTGAATTGGTTTAGGGATTTGAGAATCATTGTCTGTATCAGTCAACAGTGTCCCCACACATTCTTATCTGTCTATGCACTCTGTCTTTCTGTCACCACATGATTTTAAAAGGCATCAAGGGTGGCTCTGTGTAAAAAAAAAAACACAACCCAGGGTAAGTGGTTGGTCAGACTTCCCTCTTGTTTGGGCCATTGACTTTTCTTGTGTATTGAACAGTATTAGACCATTTAAACACATTGGGTTGATTCTCCAATATATATAGTATTTTCCAAGAAGACTAGACATGTTTTAATGCTTATATATGTTTTAAATAATAATTATGTGTTAAGTGTGTTTTAATATTTGTTAGAGAACATGCTCATGTGAAATATAAGATGATTACTGTTCTCGAGGCCTGCTGCCCTCAACATGATTTGAGCGCCTATGGAGAGGAAAATGCAAAGCCACAATAAAGGGTTGTCCACTCTTGCAGGCTTACTGAAAATCCTTCTCCTGCTTTTCTCCCTCTGTGCTGTGAGCGTCCAGGGAGGGTTCAGCGGATGCTCACAAATCCACAGCCCTGGTGGGAGGAGGAGGTGGGGGAAGGGACAGGCGGAGGGAGGACTCTTTGGCTGTTAGATATCTTAATGTTTCCAATAGCTCCTATTCCCATACTGTGTCACCCCCCCTCCCACCCCTCAGCACTCCATCCACAGTTAAGATATCTTGTTGGTTGATAGCCAGAAGTGTTTAATAGGCCTTTCCTACTCCAGTGGAGGACGTCTTCCAATCCTAAGAAAAGGAATCAGCCAATTACTGCAGCCTGCTTTGAGGACGGAGCACAGATAGCAGAGGGCCCTTGCCTGCTGGCTGTCAATCACTTGCCCCCCACCACCTGCCTCCCCACCCTCCAAACTGTCAGCCCTTAAAAAATGTATGTAAAAACTACTGAGCAGATGGTAACCTGACTGGCAATACTTTCAGCTCCACAGTATCATGCTGTTGCTGGACTCAGGTGCTACCAAATGCATTATCTTGAGAAATGATGCTCCACCAGTATACATTTACTACTGTGTACAGCATGGTACCAGGTGTGATGTACAACCTTGATACTGCAATATTTTTTCCCCCAATGTTCAACATTTTTTCAATGTATTTTACCATTTTGAGAGTATTTGAACAATTACTGAAGCAATAAAATAATAAAAATAATTATTGATAATAATTCAAAGAGTTTCTGTTGGATGTTATCAAATGGATATTCATGATAAAGCATGGCTAAATAGAACGTTCATACATCATTTTAATATCATGAAAACATTGTAAAATGTCAATCATAATAAAAACAGAGATTTAAAAAATCAGATGCCTCGGTTGAATGTCCAGATCCTCAAAGTGTGCTGTCCGGTGTTTCATTTATTGGTACGCTGAGAAGAAACATGAATGGTGAAACGAATACGATTCTGCATGAATCCTAGGTAAGTTCAGAAATGGAACAATCGTTCCTTAGTGACGAATAACAATACTAGTGGAAGAATACACGTTATAGTCCATTTAGAGCTTTTTAAAATGGTCTTGTCTTAATTGTAGTTTCTAAAAATTCATTCGAATTCTCGAGTCTGTACGGATATCTCCCATCTTTTATGGCCGGCAAGTACTGTTAGTTTGTTCTACCTGTACCTGGGTTCTCTCTCTGATAAGCTTGTGCACCTGCATAATCTTCACCAGCTGTTACACCCATGATTGTTCATTCTGACCGTGCGGTTTTCCCCCGTTTCCACTGGTTTGGGCGTATAAGCAACTGTAGCCCTGACCCCTGTTTCATACCGGTTTCCCTTATCCTTTTCTGCCCCTATCCCCAGCGTCCTACCTAGAGCTGGTGGGCTCCACTGCCATGCACTTGGCTGTTGGCCTCTTCTTTCCCGGCTCCCGCCACAATGGCAGGCCTGAATTCTTTCTCTGTCCTTTCCACCGACATCCAGGTAGGCTCGGTGTAGACCCCTCAACCCTTTATTCCTAACCTGTCCTTGACGTGGCTGTTGCCCCGCCGATGCCTCCTACGCGTCAATATCCCCCCCTGTCCATTTCCCTCAAGATTGTCCCATACTCCCTGGCCACTGCAGCCCTGCTTCCTACTCCGTGCACTCGCACACTGCAAGGTTCTGGTGGTACTTTGGTGTCTCTTTTCCCCACTCTGTTATCTGATGTATGCAAGGCCGTAACCATGGAGTCAACATTGGGGGGGACATTTAAAAAAAAAATCAGCTAGGCTATATATTGGAGGGGACATTTTGAGCATATCTGAATATTGGGGGGGATGTGTCCCCCCCAATATATATGGTAATTTCGGCCTTGGATGTATGTACCATCTAGCCAATTGTCATCACCACTGCCTACTTGTTCAATACATTTTGTATATGTATCCTTGCTTATTCCTCATAAATGTATTATCAAAATATATATATATATATATATATATTTTACTAACCTTTTCCTTCCAGTGTTACAGATATGGTATGCAGCTGCCTACAACAATGTCTATCACTGTATTATTGCACTGATCTCTTGCGCAAACTATGATGATTCTTACCATGTATTAATGTACATCTTGTAAGTTACTCTGGATAAGAGCGTCTGCTAAATGCTTAAAATGTAAATGTAAAATGCATCAAATGTAATTCCATTGGTTTCTCTTATTGCCTCTTATTCTTCTCCAAAAGTGAACGTGTTCCCTGAGTTCTGTGTTGCATTGTGTTGCTACTCCGACGTGGTCTACTGCGCTTTGTTTTTCATCTGCAATGAGTTGTATAGTTCCTTATGATTGTCGATCAACTGTTCATTTTGGAGGTTTACATTTTCACTACCACAACCCATTTTATGCTTCTGAGGTTCACTAATTACCGAATTGCACGAATCAACTATTCTTGTTCTTAAATCCAGCAGACACATTTTCCTTGCTAACGCACATATCGCCGCACTGTATCACCACCGTACCATCACCATACCGTCACAGTATCACTTTCTGTCTTGGACGTAGAATAACACATGGTTTAGAGAGAAATTGTCCTGCATAAATCTCTTCTGTATTCCACCATTTTCCAAGAGAACTTGATCACTTTTCAAGGGGTTGGGGAATTACTTTACCAGTTTTGGGTTTTTTCTTTATTCCCATCATGAAGTGCTGTGTTACAACCTGATTGTTAAAGGCAGTATACAAAAATATTTATTGAGCATTGAGCACTCGCACGCCTTGTGTGTGCAGTTAAAAGCTGCCGGTCCGCTTCTACAGAATGACTGGGGAAACATTTATCTACGCCTATCCGCGTAGTTGCTCGACCTGCGTAACCATTCTGATCCACCAGAGGGGTTTTAATTTTACACATGCTAACATTCTCGGTCAGACATGCTGCTTGCATCACTAGTCGGAACCGCTGTCCCTACTGGGGCTCTCGACCTCGAATTGCATGACTGCGTAGCGTATGTGGGTCTGCCAAACTATCTTAGCACCCCTGTTCAGCAGTTAGTTCTGAAACCTCCGGTTCTATTAACATTCATATACAAAAACCATATCCAATATCTGACACTTCCACCTTGCACTGCACCTAAATGATTTAATGTAATGTACTAGTCTGCAACCTCGTCCAACAGCAAGGTCTGCGAATTTGCAAATGACACTTCCTATCGGTTAACCTTAACGGTATCGTGACTGCACTGCGCCCATCTGTTTGGATGTAAAGGTCTGCAAACTTGTCCAACGGCTGGTTCTGCAGCCTCGTCCAAACATTCCCTCCTTATCCTAATGGCCAGGCAGGCTTTTAAATCTTAGCTGGCAGTCTTAGGGGGTCAACAACCTTGTCCACCGGCCAGCTGCGATCCCGTCCCCGGACTCCAAGCCCAAGATAAGATGCAATGAAGGTCTGCAACCTTATCCCGCAGCCCGGTCTGCAACCTCTAAACAGCCAGGTGCAGTGGGTATAATAAGTATTCACATTTCACATTTTATTTTCTTACTTCATGGAATCAAAATGGATTTAATTGGGATTTATTGCCACTGATCAACACAAAATACTCTATAATGTCAAATAAAAAAACTACTCTAAAGCTTTTTCTTAATGAATAAAAAATAAAAAACAGACAATAATTGATTACATAATTAACTTCATAATAGTTGACTTAATTAACACATACATTCACTTAATATTTGGTAGAAGCACCTGTAGCTTCAATTACAGCTGTTAGTCTATTTGGGAATGTAACTACCAGCTTTGCATATCTGGACACTGCAATTATTGCCCATTCTTCTTTACAAAATTGTTTGAGCTCCATCAGGTTGAATGGGGACTGGTGGTGAACAGCAATTTTCTAATCTTTCTACAGATTCTCAATGGTATTGACATCTGGGCTTTGACTGGGCCATTCCAGGGCATAGTTTTTTTTGTTTTTTACACCATTCCAATGTGGCCTTTACTACTTTGGATTATTGTCCTGCTGGAATATAAATTCTCCCAAATCCCAGGTCTTTAGCAGTCTGCAGTAGGTTTTCCTCGAAGATTTGACTATATCTTGCTCCATCCATTTTGCCCTCTATTTTGACAAGTTTTCCAGTGCCTAAGCATTATGCCTATGCATAGCATTAGGCTCCCGCAACCATGTTTCACGATAGGGATAGTGTTCTTGGGATGTGTTAGGCTTGATCCAAACATCGTGCCTAACGTTGATGCCAAAAAGTTCAATCTCGGTCTCATCAAACAATAGAATCTTCCTCCACTTGATTTGAGAGTCTCCCTCACGCCTTCTGAAATACTCTAGGTGAGATTTAATGTGAATTTCCTTCAACAAATCTTTTTGCCACCCTCCCTAAAGTGCAGATTTGTGAAGCGCCCGGGCTATTGTTTTCCCATGGACAATTTCTCCCCTCTGCCATGGAAGACAGACAACTTAATCAGAGTTTCCATAGGCCTCTTGGTGGCCTCCCTAACAAGTGCCCTTTTCTCACAGATTTTGAAAGACGGCCTGTTCATGGCAAATTCACAGTTGTGCCATACTCTCTCCATTTCTTTATGATGGTGTTAACGGTGCTTATTCAAAAGTCTTTGAAATCTTCTTATATCTTTCCCCTGATTGGTGCTTTTGAAAAACCTTTTTTCGGATTTGCTTTGAAAGTTATTTGGTCTTCATGATGAAGCTCTTGTTTGGAAATGCACTAATTCAACTGTGGGACCTCTCACAGACAGGTGTATTTAATTTGAAATAATTTCAAACACCTTAATTATACGCAGGTGGACTCCAACATTAACTTGGCATCGTTAATGCAGTTTTCCTCACCATGATCCGAATTTACAGCCTCCTGTAGCCAATCTATTTCTACACCCGTTTATTGGACCTCACAATCACTGATCACCAAACATTCACATATTTTCACAATTCTGACAACAAATTTAATTTTAACTGATCACTTTTCGCTGTTGTGAATGAATTTATTTATTTGGCAGGGACAGTGCACAGCTTCTTAGCTGTACCAGAGTTAGCTATAAAGCTAATTTAATCTGTAATCTCTGGGCAGGAAATAAAGAAAAACATCTAGTATTTTTTTTATTTTGTTTCAGATTTTTCTCCCATTTTCTCCCAATTTGGTAGCCAATTAGACCAGCTATTTTTATGTCAATCCCCCCTAGTAATGTGAGTTCGCTGCCGTAGTCCTGCGACCGGTAGTGACGAAGGCGAAGTAACGCCTCCTCCGAGACGGCACTCGCCAAGCCGTCGACCGTAACCCGGTACTACAGGGCCACTCTTATGCGCAGCGAACGTCATGTCGGCTTCCCTCCCCCCTCCCTGGGGCGGACAGTCAGTTGCCGCCCCTGGTGGCACTCCCGGCCAGAGCTGACTCTGGCGAGACGGGGAATTGAACCAATTGAACCAAAAAAACCATCTAAAAACCATCTAGTATTGACTGTTTGGGGTAGCCAGCACATTAGTCAACTGAATTTATCAGGAAATTGGCCAGATCTAGCACTGCTAGCTAGCTAGCTAGCTCTCTCGCTTAGATCACTCGCAGTGCGTGGCAGTGTGATATAGTACCACAACGAGGTGACTTTTATATTTTATCTGATCACATTTCACTATTGCATGAGACATGCTTGGACTAGCCAGCACATTAGCTGAATTCATTGGCAAGCCCAAGCATGAACACTCAATACTACATTCACAACAGCAAAAGCAATCAGTTAAAATGTAATTCATTGTCAGTTCCACATTGTGGTATTATTATACACCGGCACAGGAAATCACGACCTAAAATGACGAAGAATGACGCAGGAGGCACGCTCGAAATGAGAGACAGAAGGCACCCAGAGCAATATTTCACATCCAAGCAAATTTTGTCACAACACCATCAATACCACTGCCCAAATTGGTCTCTCTGATTTACTTAATGAAGAGGCTGGGTCGGTGGCCCTCCGACACGTACCAAGCATACGTTTGATTGCACACACATGATATCAGACATGTCCACACAGCAGTAACACGTTAACTACATGAATACGTCACCACCTCATCCTGTTGACCAGGTCAGGAAATGTAACCTCCTTGTCCTAATGGTTTGGAGCTTCGAGCAAATAAACAGCACCCACATGAAATGTGCTAGAAAGGGAACATTTGGTGCTTCACTGATGAACTGCCACTGTCTGCAGCACAGTACAGCAATGCTGTAGACGTTCACTATGTAATTGCTAACTTATTACATTTGGCTGTTACAGCATCCGACGCGACAACAAGATCGAAGGTTTTACTTAAAAGAGATACATCTAGAGCAGGTTCAGTTCAGCGTGCATTACCAAGGCAGTCTGTCACAGTAGGGAACTTGTGATGACCATATTCCTCATTGTTCACAGTGTAACTGACATATATCGCCAAGTGAGTTACCGTGCCTCACAGCAGTCAAAAATAACCTGCCATATTCTAATTTAGGCTCAGTTCTCAGTTTCTTATTCAGGCTCCTGCTCAGTCCCTACTTTCAGGTATGTTGAGAGTGAAAAATGTCCTCCATGTTTTGACCTTCAAAGTTTGTTATTTGTGTATGGAAAACTAGGTGAATGAGGATTGCAGAACAGAAACTGGAAGCTCTGTTTTCTCTTCCTGACCCTCTTGTGACTGGCTAGGACCTCTTCAGACCATAATGTGTCCAATGTGTCATATTTCACCTTCCTCTGGCTGCCTGAACTGTTTTTAAAGTGAATTTAAACCAAATCAATAAGAGAGAATGCTTCTCCTAATATAAATGCCAATTGTGCTGAAAAGGGAGCGCATTCAGCTATAAAATTGGGTGTTTAAAAGTGCAACTTCACAGGCAAAATGAAAATGAGAAGATCTGGTTGTCAATCTGCATGCACAAAGAGATTTACGTGATGATGTTGGCAGATATCGACAAAACCAATCTTTTTTAACAAGGGAACTACAATAGTGGGTGACACAAAGAAGTGCGGATGTCAAATTTTCTTCAAGCAGGGAAATGTTTTAAAATGAAATGATTAAAATGGCGTCTTTTTCGAGACAATACCAAAATATGTTAGCATCACTCATCTCAACAGGCAAAGAGGTTGACAAAATAGTTTTTGTGACGCACACATTACTCCATCTGTAGGCATGGTAACTGTTCACACACTACAGGAACAAAAAAAGCATGTACCATTTTTAAAACTGCATATGACAACTTCAATAAAAACTAAATCTATATTAGGAACTTACTGAAAGCAGTCAATCAAAACTTTCAGAATAACAGTAATCAATCATTCAAGAAATTATTATTTTTTACGTAAATCTCTGGCTATTCACGGGTAACACTTATTATTATGGTAATGGTTCTGAGAGTACCAGATATTTGACCACGGTCTTTATGACCCAAGGCCTGTTGCTAGGAGCTGAGAGTTGAGGCCCGCTCAGTAGTTCGGCCTCTGCCAGGGAGGAGGAGGGCGCTCACTGCTGTGGGTTTCCAGTGTCTATCACCTCTATTTATTCACTGCCTAAGAGCAGCAGCCCATTGGACAGCCAGTACTGCCCTCCCACAGTAGTGGCAATTTCCACCTAAACTCCATCCCCTGCTGAAATTGTGCTCTATGCCTCACCCACTCCCCACTCCCCAGCTTAGACATGACCCACTCGCTCAATCTCTGCATGCAGTGCCATTGCAGGGGGGCAGTGGGGAGGCTACTCCTCCTCGCTCATTTCGCAAAGGGCCTCGCCCCAGTTTCTCAGTCTCAATAGAGGGGTAACCTTTGGATGTACTTCGCCTGGCACCAAGAACTGGGCTCCAGTTTAGCTGTTACCACTAGCATTAGAAATATCCGTCTTTCACATCTTTTGAATTCCAGAGAGAGGTCACCCAACTGATCTATTTCCAAGAAACAGGTCTGAAGTTGTTTTCTCTCATTCTGAAATTAGGTTTATTATTGGACAGCCAATTTACATACCTCACTGGTAGACAGAAACAACAGTTTAAGCCATCAGCTAGATTACAGTTACAATACACTAATGCATTTTCTAAATTGAACTGAGGAAAGATGAATGGACAGAACAGGAAATTAGAAAAGTTATCATGTACCACTTTTGCCCCATTTTTTCTTGCAAATAGACAGTCGCCCATTTTCTACCTCTGGCAACAGCCGTACTTTGCTTTGTGGAGTTGGCAATTGAGTTTCGCATTATTATGGAGAGGTTTTTTTGTCTGCATTTTTGAGATTTTTATTGAAAATAAAGTGGTGCATATACTGCATTTATATCAAGTTTTTACTGAGTTGTTAACAGAGTTTTACATAGTTTTTTTGGTCAGAGTTGGTCCATCTTCCTTTTGCCGGTTATCACCCTTCTATGGGCATCCAGCCAAATCTATCTATCCTGTTTGAAATGTAGCCTATTAAAATTACGCAAAGCCGCCTCCCAGGTGGTCTAGTGGTTACAACGTTAGATGCTGGCCACTGCGACCGGGGTTTGATTCCAGTTTCGGCTCTGGTCGGGATCGCCACTAGGGGGCAGCAATTGGCTGTCCACCCAAGGGTGGGGGGAAGGAAGCTGACGTGAGTCCGCTGCGTATAGGAATGGCCCTGTGCGTGCATACCGGAGTTATAGTGACGGCTTGGCGGGTTCCGGCTTGAAGGAGGCGGGGCCTAGCCGCATCTGCCGGTATCAGGACTACGCCAGCGAGCTCGTAAGATATATGAGGGAGTGGGATAATTGACGTTAAAAATGGGGAGAAAAAACTGCAGAAAGGAAAAGTATAACAAAATTACACAATGCCTTAGACAGTATTTAGAATTTTGTGTTGACCGTCACCACACTATACAACTGATTTAAAAGCTGTAGAGAGAGTTAATTTACTCGCTCTCTCTCCATAAGAGAGTAAATGAACATCACATTTTACAGGGGATTAACAAGGTGCCCTCAAGGATTAGTATTTAGTATTAGAACAAGTTCTGGAAAACTTTGTCTCCTTCCTTTCAGCAATTTCAGCTCATTGCCCATGACTAAGGGCTTGCATTTTTCACCACCTCTGTCAGGAACCTGTAGTTCTGTCCTCCAACACCAAGAGGTCGATGGAGGGTTTTCTAAAGTTACTTGTTAAGCAATAAACACATTACGATCTCAAGTAATCATTCAATTACCACAAATGAGGCACGTTTTGCAGTGTAGTAGACTAGTCAGCAGTTGGCGCTGCACACACCCACACTTCATCATATTGATTAATTTGTAAGTAGGCTACTGCTTTCAATTGTGAAAATATGTATTCTGTAGGACATATCATGGAGCAAAGAAACTGATAAGTTGAAATGAGTGGGCGGATATTTTTAAACCGCACAAACTTATAAAAACAATTGGAAGAAAAAGAAAAAAGGGTTTTTTGACAGCCTAAAGGCTAAATAAAAATATTAAGAACAGAATTCTTATTGATGGGATGCCTTGAGTTTTAAAAGGGGAGCACAATATTTTATATTTTGTTGTTGAATGAAACATCAATTTGTAGACTTGCACCCCTCCACCAACACTCACATTGGCACTTAATTGTATAATTGGTCATGTTCATTTGAGTAATTGGCAGTAATTACTGAAAATAGAGTGTCTTGAGGATCAGAAAGGAACTGTAGCTTCTTGAGAGAGGTGGTGGGAAACGCATGCCCTTACCCATGACCAAATAAACATAACTCAACTTTAGGTAATGTCTCCTGAAATTATTATAAAATAATTAGTAAAACTGTCATGAGTGGAACTGTCACATTGAACTGGTGTCTCTTTTGAAACCTTTACTGTGACTGAGTACTGAAGTCTGAAATAAGCTGTAATAACTTCCATCGGTTTCTTTTTCTATTGTTTGTGATCAGGGAAATTGTCCACCCTTTTTTCTTTACCCAACACCTGACAAGGACATATTCACAGAATTATTTATCCTGTGAAAACTGGGACAACGTCGATACCTTTTAATGGATTAAGTCATGGGGATGTAGGATGGTTATTCCACATGGTGTGCATAATTCTCATATTTCCATCTTTCATACCTAAATATATGAACATCGCTCATCTCTATGTGCGAAGAGGTTGACAAAAGTGTTTGTGACACTGTAACATGCCACGTGACAAACCCTGGATGGGAACAGAGCAGACTGGAGACACGGAGTGGAGTTTGTCGGTCTACAGACCGGATTTTATTTATTTTTTCCTGTCTCTCCCCCCAGAACAACAAACAAAAATAACAAGCTAAAATAATCAAAACTTACGAGACACCGCGCCTCTTCTTCCGGAGTTCCCCTGGAACCTCCCAGGCACACACATATCCAGTGACCTTTCAAGTGCTTCCCACCCATGCATACTGAGACACTCGCCACTCCCCACAGTGAGTTCTGGCAACCAGCCCCCGAGACACTCTCCACTCTTCCAGTGAGAGTTCTCGGGCTGTTGCCCAGAAACACTCTCCACTGCCCGAGTGCTAGTTCTCTTTCAATCACACAAATAAAACCAAGGGCGAGAGGTGCCCTCTTTCAGGGCGCCCTCTATCACGGTCACACCGAGGGAGAGAGGCGTACACTCTTAGTGCGCCCCCTCTCCCTCTTTCCCACACACACAGGAAGCACTCTACTCAGTCACTTTCGACAAATGCACAAAAAACTCCACAAACATCCCACACAGACTCCGCCTCCCAGAAGCTTGGATTACAGACACGCGCCACCATGCCCGACAGTCACATCACACAATAAAACACGATACCATACGCGTGCACGTGCACACTCAGAACAATCACCAACTCAATATGCATACATGAATGACAAAGACAAGACTAACTGATTCCCCACTCGCCCCACCTGCTCTTAAATAGGCTTAGTCTCTGCTCGGCTCAGGTGGGACTCGTGATGCAATCACCCAATCACAATCATTCACTCACATACTCACACAGACACCCAATCAGCCAATTGACTTCCATATCAATTGACTGATTGACACCTATTAAATAATTAAATAATAATTAAACCAAGTATGGCCCTTGGAGCAACCTTCCAGGCCACGGTTTACTCTCACACCCTGTGAGAGTGCCAAACCTGCCCCCGGAAAGTCTACTTGCTCCAAAGGCCTCCACAACATGTAAAGACACAGGCAACCATGCCACTCCCATGTGGCCGAGACCGACGTCCTCCACAGACACAAAATATTGAAATTAAGATTGATAGCTGCAGTGTGCACACCAATCTCAAGTGAAACAGACTGTTAAAATCCTATCGCTCTTCTAATGGACTCCAATGTAGTATATATAAAGAAACAGAAAAATCTTTTCAAAGGACTAAACTGGGGTTTAATTGAAAAAAGGCATACTAATACAAAGTAATAAAGCTTTACATATTATATGTTCATATGATTTATGAAGGGATACATCTTGGAATTTAGAATGGTCATTATGAATTTAAATCCCAAATTGTCTTTGTGTGGAGATACTGAAATTGTCATTCCCTCAAGCAATCTATCCCAAAATGTTACACATACAAGTAACCAGAGGCAATCAGGTTGTCACTGTTGTTCATAGATTGTGTTCACTTCACCAAAGATGATTTGCATTGCTTTAAGCTTATACTAGAATAAGACCAGTTGGCTGAACATTTTTTTATTTAGAAATAAAATCATATACAAAGGGGAAAAAAACATACCTGCAAATGCCCTCAATAGATGAATCCATGTGTACTTTATGAGAAAAAGGGCAATCTGGCATTTATTAAAATATTTATTTGAATAAATGCTTCAAAAGGGCAAATTCAATGTTTCCAATTTTGAGTGCAGTTTCAAATTTTAGGGCCATGATGAAAAAGGTGCCACTGTAACACAGGGGTTAGGCCAGGGGTGGGCAATCTTACCCTGTGTGGGCCGGTGTGGGTGCAGGCTTTTGTTCCAACTGAACAGTGACACACCCGATTCCACTAATCAAAGCCCTGATTGAAGACTTTGATTAGCTGATTAGTCAAATCAGGTGAGCTACTGCTCGGCTGGAACAAAAGCCTGCACCCACACCGGGTAAGATTGCCCACCCCTGGGTTAGACACTGTAGACACAGGGCTGTAACCCCTAGTGAGGCATAGCTGCTGTGCCCTTGAGAAAGGTACATAACCTGAATTGTTTCAGTAAAATATCCAGCTGCGTATCAATGGGAAACATATATAATGTAAGCTATGCAAATTGTCCTGGATAAGGGCATCTCCTAAGCAAATAAAACAAATAATAATTGAAATGAAATATTTTGCCAGATTTCTCAAGAGAAAGATTACTGTTGATGGACCATTATTTCACCCTTGTGGGCGGGAAATTCACCTTGTCTCACTCCCTGGGTACCAGGAAACGTCTTGCTATGACCCTGAGCCAGCAAATGGTTCTGGGATAACGAATGAATGACTGTTTTGATAGTAAACGCCACCTTGGGAATGTGTAAGTTATGCTGAAGAGCACATTTTAACAGCTGCAGAACAAAGCCTGGATGCCTGCAACAGGCTTAGTGTTTCCACAGAGCGCCACCAGGCTTCCGAACACTTGTCTTATTATCACGCTTTGGATTTAATGTCACTCTGAGAGTACTGGAACATGTGTGAATGCAGTTACGCCACAGGACTTTATCTGAATACCAAATCTTTCCGTACTCTCTCTGTCACACACCGTCTCACTGATTCTCTTTTGGAGAGTTACAGCAGGACTGCACTGCTGGAGAAGAGGAGCCATGCAGAAATTCTGGGAGTACCGTCTCTCTGAAATGTTACGGACCATATTTTATTTGTGTGAGAAGCATTGAAATTTACATTGGCAAATAATTCACTTATTATGAAGACGACTATCTGGAAAAAAAAGATCCTTGCAGAAGCAAGAGCCTGTGCAGTAATACTTGAAATGGTCTTTGTTGATGTAATGCTTGAAATTAGTTTGGCCAAGGAAGCCCTTGTCCCACCAGTGATATATTAACCCCCTGAGGTCGACGGGAGCGGCGCCGCTCCCAGCAGCAATAAAAGTATATTACTATTTCTAATTTCGCGATATTTTATCATACACACGCGACAAAAACATTGACAGAAACCTTAGAATCGCGACTTTCCGATTTGAGCACTGGCAAATCAAATGGGATTTTTTAAATTAGGTTAATTAGACCAAAAGTAAACCTTGTTTTTTACTCTGTTTTTTACCTTTTAGTAACGTCCCCCTTCTATTGACATGGTAACTAGGTGCGAGTTTCGGGGAGGTGTGGGGAGGGGCGTGGGGCCATGTGTGAAACGCCGGCGTAAACAACACAAACTGTCCCGACAATTTGAAGCAAGATTTTATACAGACATACAATTTTATTCAAGATGGAAAGATTTTCTGCGCTGCAGTGTTTGAGAGCATCGATGGAAAGCGACGAAGACAATAACTGACGAAGAGTAAGTAACTATATTTGATTTGCCATGTTATCAAATACTCGTATATATATTCAATATATGAATTCCGTGTGTGAAATTGCAGCGTAAACAATGTCCCGACATTATATCGGATCTTGTCTGTGTTTACGGTTGCGAGCTGCCAGCAACAGACGGTGTATGCTGATATTTATTTGATTTACCATATTTTCAAATACTCGTGAAAATATATGAATTCAGCGTCTTGTGACGCTATACTAAAAAAAAAATCTGAATCATTGCGGACTGCTGCGAATAATTAACGGGAGGATATTTAACCAGCTGGCATTCTGTTTCGGGCGCTTGGACATTATCTAGCTTAGTTTGATAATACCTATTGTGATTAATGTTTCTTGCCTCTCGAGAACTTGTTTGTGTGCTTATTGTGGTTTAGATTCCCAGCGTTTAGTTTATTCCGAGATTTTGGATACGTTTTGTTTGTTCCTGATCGTTGGTTATTTTGTTTTGTCTTGTTTATGTCTTTCCGTGTCTTCGTAGACACGGATTTTGCTTTCGTTTTCCTACAGACGTTTAAAGATGAATATCTTAAACTTTTGATCATGTGCCTGTGCCCAATGCCAGACTTTGGATGTTGTCAAACTGGCTTCTGTTGGTCGCAAGAAATGCGTAGGCTACTCTGCAAGATGTCTTTGTCTGATGGCCTTTGACCATGATCTTTCAGGTGTGGATCATGAATATTCAGTAAATTAGCATATAGCCCTCCCACAGCCTGAAATAAATGTGACCAGTTCTGATAAAAACAGGTTTTTAGCTATTTAGATCTCATATGTGCTAAAACATTTTCACACCCTTACATAACCAAGACCTTGATGAACAAACGCACATTGGCAAAACAATTCGTCACTATAGTTTAGTGTGTGCTTTCACAACTTTTGTGACAGCAGAAAAATTTACTATTTTTAACTTGTGTGTTTGTAGATCTATTTACAAGCTGCATATGATACTGACCAAACTATTGATGGCATACAAATGTAGCTGTGATTGTCCTTCAAATAAAAATATTAAACACTTTGGAGTAAATGTGTGTTAAATTGATGAAATTGAGATAAATATCAGACCATGCCAAAATCAAAAAACATCTAAAAGCTTAGCACGGACCTCAGAGGGTTAAATGCCCCAGTCTTAAACAAAAAATCGAATGAATGTGAAAGGGAATTAACAGTACGACAGTAGCAGTGTCCTAGCATACGAGAAACGAACATAACATCACTGGAGGTGTCTAATAACCCTAGCCAGTAACAACTGTTAAGCTCAACGTCTCCAACACCTCATGTTTAATTTAGTTGTTCCTATATATTCCCCACCCCCAGGGTTATCTTCCAATAAAACTCAAATGAGATTATATTTGAGCTGAGCATATTAAACAGATGTTGGGCAGACATGATATTTTCAAGTTGCTGAAAGCTCCAGGGAAGCTTATACTTAATTGTACATATAAGTGTGTATATACATTACTGTGCAAAAGTCTTAGTCCACTCTGAAAAATTCTAGTTAAAACTATGTTTGTGAGCAGTAAGTGTTTATTTGGTTGAAAAAACATGGCCTCACTTAGAATGCAAAACTGAAGCAATTCACTTTGGTCATGTCATTTTTCAAATAGTCCTGTGGTAAATTCTTCCAAGCTTCTTGCAGGATTTGCCATAACTGTTCTTTTGAATTTGGCTGCTTTTTGTTCTTTTTCCTGTTCAAGTGATCCCACACAGCTTCAATTATGTTGAGGTTGGGGGTAATCTAATACTGTGAATGTTCCATCTGTACTCGTCCGCTCCAAATTTGTTTGCCCAATCAGTCGTTTTCCCGAAGGTACAGCATGATAAATGAAGATCTGTTTATATTTCTCAGCATTCATAATTCCTTTGATTTTGACCAGATCCCCTACACTGTTGGCTGAACTGCATCCCCAGACCATGACAGAGCCACCACCATGTTTCACAGAAGGCTACAGACAGGCATCAATGTTCTTCTCGCCAACTCTTCTTCTGACATCCTGTCACCTTTGTGAACCAAAAATGACAAATTTGGACTCATCGACTTTCTGCCACTGGTTGTCGCTCCATGCTTTATGGTCTTTCGTATATTGCAATCTCTTCTGCTTGTTGCCTTTCTGCAACAGTTTCTTAGCTGCAACACATCCTACAAGACCATTTCTTGTAAGACTTATTTTCACAGTCGACGCGTGTACTTTGGTGCCAGATGATTCTGCCAGATGCTGAGCAAGCACTTCACGGGATTTCCTTCTGTCCCTCAAGGAAGTGACCTTTAAGTACTGTCATCAGATGCAAACAGCTTTTTCGGTCTTCCACTGCCTTTTCTGTCTGCAACTTAACCAGTTTCTTCTAGAGTGCATCGAGGAGAAGTTTTGGAACCAAACCTGTGTTCTTCTAGCTGTCTCACAAGATATCAATACATTTTTGGAAAACACAAGACATTCTTGTTACTTTTTATTGTATTAATGTTTATTTGTATTTATTCTAATGTTATATAGTGTTTTCCAAGCAAAAAAGCACTTACTGCCCAGATAGTAAGTAAAGTAGCTTTAAACACAATTTTCTCAGGTGGCCTAAGACTTTTGCACAGTACTGTATATATTAGGGGTGTAACGGTACACGTATTCATACCGAACCATTTGGTACAGGACTTTCAGTTTGGTACAGGACTTTCGGCTTCAACCACTAACGCACATGCAGAAATTGATTCAAAACTCAGAGTAACCCCCCCCAAAGATATACAGTGCATCCGGAAAGTATTCATATCGCTTCACTTTTTCCACATTTTGTTATGTTACAGCCTTATTCCAAAATGGATTAAATTCATTTTTTCTCTCAAAATTCTACACACAATATCCCATAATGACAAAGTGAAAAAGGTTTTGTTGACACTTTTGCACATTTATTAAAAATAAAACACTCAAATATCACATGTACATAAGTATTCACACCCTTTGCTATCACACTCGAAATTGAGCTCAGATGCATCCTGTTCCCTTTGATCATCCTTGAGATGTCTCTAGAACTTGATTGTAGTCCACCTGTGGCAAATGCAATTGATTGTACATGCTTTAACCCTCTGAGGTCCGTGCTAAGCTTTTAGATGTTTTTTGATTTTGGCATGGTCTGATATTTATCTCAATTTCATCAATTTAACACACATTTACTCCAAAGTGTTTAATATTTTTATTTGAAGGACAATCACAGCTACATTTGTATGCCATCAATAGTTTGGTCAGTATCATATGCAGCTTGTAAATAGATCTACAAACACACAAGTTAAAAATAGTAAATTTTTCTGCTGTCACAAAAGTTGTGAAAGCACACACTAAACTATAGTGACGAATTGTTTTGCCAATGTGCGTTTGTTCATCAAGGTCTTGGTTATGTAAGGGTGTGAAAATGTTTTAGCACATATGAGATCTAAATAGCTAAAAACCTGTTTTTATCAGAACTGGTCACATTTATTTCAGGCTGTGGGAGGGCTATATGCTAATTTACTGAATATTCATGATCCACACCTGAAAGATCATGGTCAAAGGCCATCAGACAAAGACATCTTGCAGAGTAGCCTACGCATTTCTTGCGACCAACAGAAGCCAGTTTGACAACATCCAAAGTCTGGCATTGGGCACAGGCACATGATCAAAAGTTTAAGATATTCATCTTTAAACGTCTGTAGGAAAACGAAAGCAAAATCCGTGTCTACGAAGACACGGAAAGACATAAACAAGACAAAACAAAATAACCAACGATCAGGAACAAACAAAACGTATCCAAAATCTCGGAATAAACTAAACGCTGGGAATCTAAACCACAATAAGCACACAAACAAGTTCTCGAGAGGCAAGAAACATTAATCACAATAGGTATTATCAAGCTAAGCTAGATAATGTCCAAGCGCCGAAACAGAATGCCAGCTGGTTAAATATCCTCCCGTTAATTATTCGCAGCAGTCCGCAATGATTCTGATTTTTTTCGTATAGCGTCACAAGACGCGGAATTCATATATTTTCACGAGTATTTGAAAATATGGTAAATCAAATAAATATCAGCATACACCGTCTGTTGCTGGCAGCTCGCAACCGTAAACACAGACAAGATCCGATATAATGTCGGGACATTGTTTACGCTGCAATTTCACACACGGAATTCATATATTGAATACGAGTATTTGATAACATGGCAAATCAAATATAGTTACTTACTCTTCGTCAGTTATTGTCTTCGTCGCTTTCCATCGATGCTCTCAAACACTGCAGCGCAGAAAATCTTTCCATCTTGAATAAAATTGTATGTCTGTATAAAATCTTGCTTCAAATTGTCGGGACAGTTTGTGTTGTTTACGCCGGCGTTTCACACATGGCCCCACGCCCCTCCCCACACCTCCCCGAAACTCGCACCTAGTTACCATGTCAATAGAAGGGGGACGTTACTAAAAGGTAAAAAACAGAGTAAAAAACAAGGTTTACTTTTGGTCTAATTAACCTAATTTAAAAAATCCCATTTGATTTGCCAGTGCTCAAATCGGAAAGTCGCGATTCTAAGGTTTCTGTCAATGTTTTTGTCGCGTGTGTATGATAAAATATCGCGAAATTAGAAATAGTAATATACTTTTATTGCTGCTGGGAGCGGCGCCGCTCCCGTCGACCTCAGGGGGTTAAGAAAGGCACACATCTGACTATATAAGGTCCCACAGTTCACAGTGCATTTCAGAGCAAAAACCAAGCTGCAAACTCACAGAGCGGGGCCGACGAGTGCTGAAGCGCATAGCGCGTAAATATCGCCCATCATCTGCTGCATCACTCACTACAGAGTACCAAACTGCCTCTGGAAGCACCATCAGCACAAGAACTGTGCGTCGGGAGCTTCATGGAATGGGTTTCCATGGCCGAGCAGCTGCACACACACGCCGGCTGGAGTGGTGTAAAGCACGCAGCAACTGGACTCTGGAGCAGTGGAAACGTGTTCTTTGGAGTGATGAATCACGCTTCACTATCTGGCAGTCTGATGGACAAATCTGGGTTTGGCGGATGCCAGGAGAACGCTACCTTCCGGAATGCATAGTGCCTACTGTAAAGTTTGGTGGAGAAGGGATAATGGTCTGGGGCTGTTTCTCAGGGTTTGGGATAGGCCCCTTAGTTCCAGTGAAGGGCATTCTTAATGCTACAGGATAAGAAGACATCATCAACTTTGTGGCAACAGTTTGGGGAAGGCCCTTTGCTGTTCCAGCACAGAGCCCTGACCTCAACCCCATTGAACACCTTCGGGAGGAATTAGAACACCGATTGCGAGCCAGGCCTTCTCGTCCAACATCAGTGCCTGACCTCACAGATGCTATTTTGGCTGAATGGGCACAAATTCCCACAGACACACTCCAAAATCTTGTGGAAAGCCTTCCCAGAAGAGTGGCAGCTGTCATAGCCGCAAAGGGGGGTCCAACTCCATATTAATGCCCATGGTTTTAGAATGGGATGTCCAATAAGCTCATATAGGTGTGATGGTCAGGTGTCCACTGACTTTTGGCCATATAGTGTAACTTCGCAAAAGGGCCAGATGTTGTTCGATCAGCCTACGTACGTCTATAGTACACAACTGAACAGAGATTAACTTGGGCACAGCCCAGCCAGCCTCGTAGTAAGTATGGCGAACGCAAATGAGAAGCCAGAGCTTGAAGACCCTCCCATATCATTGAAGTCTCCTGTTTGGGAACGTTGCAGTTTCCCAGTGACAGTAGCAATGGACAAAGACAGGTGGATCGGACGGAAGCAGCGTATCGGGATTGTTAAACTGAGATCGGGTATGTCGCTGGCAGTACGTCAAACATGATTACTCATTTCAGATGGCATCACCCGAATGTGAATATCACTGGTACCAGGAAAAAACTGACTGGAGTGCAAACCCAGCTCCCCATGGCATTTAAACAGCCTCTCGCTGATAGTTCAGACCAGGCCAAAGCAATAACAAACGCCATAGGTATTTTTACTACAGTGGATCTGCGACCATACTCCGTTGTCGAAAACACAGGTTTTAAACACATGTTGAAAGTGATTGAGCCCGGCTATGAAGTTCCCTTCCATCCGCATTTCAGTACTTTGTACCGTCAATTATGGCAAATTAGCCACTGTTTGCAAAGTTCACAATAAATGAAAAGCAATTTTATGTTTTGCCCCGCTGTACCGAAAACGTACCGAACCGTGACTTCAAAACCGAGGTACGTACCGAAACATGATTTTTGTGTACCGTTACACCCCTAGTCATATATTGTGGCATCCCAAGGGGCAGGACGAGGAAATGGGTGCCTGCCTCTTTACTACTTAGGAGCCACTGGAGAGGGAAAAACTACATTTGGATTGAGGAACTGGATTGGATTTGGACTACGGATTACGGACAACGACAAAGTTAAGGATCGTGGACCCCAACCTTTTTATGTTTGTCAAGATTTGGTTAATAAACCATCGATTTGTTTGTATTACTGCCTCCTCTGGGTTATTTAACTGCCTACACCCTCTGCAAAAATCTGTGCGTGTCGCCCAACCCCAAAGGGCACCACAATATATACATATTGTGGCAGCCGGATGGGCTGCACTAGGAAATGGCTGCCTGGCCTACAACACATGGCAGCCATTTTCACTACATTTCCCAGCATGCCACCGCAACACCTGAACGAAGTCAGGCATGGGGAGCAACGACCAGCTGAAGGCCATTGCAAGGCCTATTTAAAGGACTCGATCCCATTGTTCTTGGAGAGGAGTAGGAACGTGGTTGTGAGGAGTTGGTGAGTGAGAGAGAGAGAAAAGATAACTGTGAAGTCTATTGACCAGCCAGTATTTTTGGAGAGTATTTTTGGAGAGAGTTTTTTGGAGAGAGTTTTTGAGAGAGAGAGAGAGTTTTGAAAGTGTGTTTGTTTTGTGTTTGGATTGGATTACTTGGAATTGGATTACGGACTGGACAACGGAACTTGGACCTGGATTGCGGATTTGGAACGGACATCGACAAAGAGACAAGGATTGTGGACTTTGTGTTCGTATGCCCCAAAAGACCCCACCCTGCGTTTTGTGTTGTTTGTTTAAATAAATCATCATTTCTGCTGATATTACTGCCTCCTCAGTGTTATTGCACTTGCCTACGCCCTCTGAAAGGTCAGTGAGTGTCGCCCAACCCTTGGGGACGCCACAATATATATTGGTTCCACCCCTAGGCCTTAAATGGAGTTCCAGATGAAATGCACCTGGAAATTCTTAGCTAATGAAGACAGAGTTAAAATTGAAAGCGGATGATATATCTGGTTGCAAAGTATCATATGGGAAACGTGTGTCGAGAGAGAGTGTAAAAGTGAGAGAATAGTAGTGTTATTGGATTTATCGTTTTGACCTGGACTGCCTGACTAACCTGATTGTTACCAACCTATTTTTGTATGAGAACGTGGATGTGTATCAGAGCTAGGAAAATGGACAAAGACTACGAGTACGGATTACGGATTTGGATTGTTTGCTTTATTTTTCCTCCCCCCATCTCCCGCATTGTGAGTTTTCCCAAATAAACTCCTGTTGTTTCCAGTTGAACTTCTTGTGTTGTGTTTTGTTATCGAACTTGGTCATGTGGAAACCCCACACCCCTGTCCCTGCTACAATATATTATGGGGGGTCAAACAGGCAATACAAACAGAAATTCAGAATATATAGAAGTTTGTCCTGAACATCTTGTAACTCGCTCTGGATAAGAGTGTCTGCTAAATGCTTAAAATGTAATGTAAATGTAATATATAAATGTAAGTCTAAATATATAGAAGTTAGTCCTGAATATATAAATATAAGTCTGAATATATAGATGTTCGTCCAGTCTGAATATATAGAAGTACATATAATTGTGTATATCTGTATAGTAGGATTTTACAGGAGAACTTGAGGTGTCCCACCCAGGATTCAATCCCAGTCCATTGTTCTACATATTTATTTTGGTTCTGACACCAACATAATACATTTTATTGCAAGATTGAGCTACAAAGGATGAAAGCAAAATATGTCAACTCGCCTTACTTTGATAGTTTCTGTCTTTATAAAATAATGCACAGTAGTGGGGCATTTTTCCTCCACTTGATCAATTAATTGGAACAATAGCATAACAGCCATAATAGCCCAATAGGTGAATGCGGCAGGAGGCGGACATGAAAACATCAGCCATCCGTACGTCTGCCAGCTCCTCCTGAGGCTTTCCTCACATGAACCCCCGTAAGACAGAGGAAAGGAAATAACTCTGATAACACTTCTTCTGTTCCACAAAAGAAAATAATTCAGTGCACTGCCTGAAACGCAAACCTGACATGAAAAGTCAGACTTTGGCCTTCGGGCCAAAACAGAACAAAGCAAGCTGGAAAAAATACAGTGTGGACCAAGCCCCTGGCACCTCTAAAGGTGAGGCGAAACACTTTCCACTTCCCCTGAAAGTTCAAGCAGTAACCTGGCCCGGAACCAGAGCGTCTGGGTTAATTATTTTACAGAGCAGATGTTCAACTTTGGTTCACTCCTGTTATATAATTCTTTTTTTATCACACAAATCCCTGTGGTGTAATTAGAGCAATAAAACCATTTACTCATTAGCATAGTTATGTAATCTGAACTAATGAACCGTGGAGAATCGCATTGAAAATGAGATGATATCCTCTTTGGGTTATTTAAATTTTTTACTTTTTTTTTTTACTCATATACTTGAAACAGAAAGCAATTGCTGACACAAGTATGTGAGTATGTGTTAAAAACCTTTCAGTCACCCTTTGGTTTAAAATAATAATAATTATATATATATATATATATATATATATATATATATATATATATATATCAGGTTCAATGTATATATATCAAGAAAATTTATGTTTTATTTATGAGCAAAACGTCTGTATAAAATAAACAACACAGATACTGAGCAATATTTTATGCTCAAACATATGAGAAAAACTATATACTTTTATTCTTATACAATTATTCTAATTTTTATTTTATTTTTATTGAGTAATACTATTTTTTAAATGTATGTATCAAAATGATTGTCACCAGTAATCATTATTTTAAATAAAACCAAACAAAGTTAAATCTGCAATAAAATTCTACTTACTTAAATTAATCTCTTATTTAAGTCTTAAGGAACTGCATTGTGGCCTTCCATCACTTCCTAGGGTATAAAAATGAGGTAGCACATATGTAAAATCCCTTTGCCACCCATCACCATGGGGAAAGCCAAAGAACTGTAAAATCAAAAGAGACAGATGGTTGTTGACCCACTCAAGTCAGGTAATGGGTACAAAAATACATAAATGGTTAAACATACCACTAACCACTGTCAAAAAGTTGAAAACCTCTGGAACAGTTGCAAACTTGCCATGAGGAGGACACACAGTCCACATTGTCCTGACACACAGTGAAAGAGGCAAAGAAGAAACCATGGACCACTTTAGTAGCGTCTTGGGGTCACAAAGTCTCAAAATCAACCATAAGACACCACCATACCAACAGGCTCTTTGGAAGGGTTACACTATGAAAACTCTTACTGAGAGCAACCAACAAATGTAAGCATCTGGAGTTTGTCAAATGTCATTGGAACTATGAGTAGTACCAGATGCTATGGTCAGATGAGACCAAAATTGAATTTTTTGGACATTTACACCATAGGCATGTTTGACATCAAAAGAGGGATGCATACAAAGAAAAGCACCATTACATTACATTACAGGCATTTGGCAGACGCTCTTATCCAGAGCGACATACAACAAAGTGTTAACCGTAGTCATATACCTACCGTCAAATATGGTGGTGAATCATTGATGCTTTGGGGCTGTTTTTCTGCCAGTGGTCTATGAGCTCTTGTTAAGATCAATGGTATAATAAATTCCACCAAATACCAGGACATGTTAGCCAGAAACCTGGTTGCTTCTTCCAGGAAGTTGAGACTTGGCCATAGGTGGACCTTCCAATAAGACAATGACCCCAAACATACCTCAAAATCAACACAGAAATGGTTAGGTGAAAACAAAATCTATGTTTTTGAAACAATGACTTAAACCCTATCAAAAGCATGTGGTCTGAATTGAAGAGGGCAGTCAATAAATGCAAAACTAAGGATATCAAGGATCTTGAAAGGTTGGAGGAAAGGTCCAAGTCCAATCTCTCCAAATGTGTTCTCCAACCTCCAAACATTATGCAAATAGGCTCAGTGCCATTATCATTACCAGGGGAGGCTGCAACAAACCCCAAACAGGGGTGACAGTAATTGTGAAAATACGTTTTTGGAAAGAAATGTATAATTTGAAAATGTGTTATTTTTGGATTGAATCATTAACAAAGTAAAATATTTTCCACCTGTTGGAAAATTACAATATGGTATTATTTGTAATGGTACTATTTGTTGTCTACAGTATTTTTCATTCTGGACCTGGCTGGACCTGGCTCCAGACATACATTACTTTTAAAATAAGCAATGAAGACACCGTATTTTGTAATAGGTCATGATTTGCTAATGTCTAATTGAATCAAATTAGACACAACTAGAATCATCTAATTTGGCCTGCTTAAGGGTGGCACTGTGGGAAGCAGATGATTTTTATATAGGTTGATGCACTTCAGGGATATTAAGATAGTCCAGTCTGGTGCAGGAGGAATAAAAATCCTTCAAGGACAATTAAAAAATTACATTTGCTGGTGGGACTGGGACAGCCTGGATTCAATCAACTTTGGTCCTCAACTTTGAAATGTAATTGTCATTGTGAGCCAATCCACTTCTAGTCCAACACAGTTTGACGAGTTCAGAAATGACCAAAATTAACTTGCAGGGTTTTAAAAAAACATAATAATTACATTCTGTACCAGTCACTATCTTTTCACCCACTTTCCAAGGAGAACCTATGTATCTGAGTTTATGCTTTTTGAGTTCTGAGTTCATTACATTACAGGCATTTTTAGCAGACGCTCTTATCCAGAGCGACTTACACAGTTTCACATTTCTTTACATACAATCCATTTATACAGCTGGATATTTACTGAAGCAATCCAGGTTAAGTACCTTGCTCAAGGGTACAACGGCAGTACCCCACCTGGGATCAAACCTGCAACCTTTGCGTTACAATCCCAGTTCCTTAACCATTATGCTAACACTGCCGCCCACATTTTACTATCAAAAGTAAATGGGAAATGAAAAAAAGCTCATTGAGAAATTGGGACTCCCAATGTATCATGACATTCCATTCCATTACGGTCCATTACACAGAGCTCCTTCTGCCATGTGGCTGTGAATACTGTTTTCTCTGGTCATTGAGGTCCTTTTGTAGCATACTGGGGCTGGGGTGGCAGGGACACAAATATGTGATGGCCCATCAGTGACATTCTGCGGGTCCTCCAGCCCTCAACTGGGTGGTCCCGTAGAGCAGAGGAAAGCAAACAGCAGAGTGCTGCTGTGATGGCACTGAAGAGGGTCACCTCAATAATTTAACGGGGATCAGGATGTGGTGGGACATCCATAGAGACAGAGCAGTATGGCACCACCATGCCGGTTGCTTTCATTCCAGCGATGTCTGGTCGCTTTGTGGCTGACTGACACTGGGCAGGCCACTAACCACTTTATGTAGGATAATTTAGGGACTCTGCATCAAGAATCAAAGCACTGTGATCTGTCATTTGATATACATTTAAGCAAATGTTATTTTGTTGATTAACAACAAACCCCCAAACGCACATGTTGTGATTATTTAAAGACAACAAAAAAAAAATACTTGAATGCATTCATCAAAGTAATGGACAAACTGCAAATTAAGCTGGTTTCATAGGGCCCTTCACGAGTATGTTTGGAAAGGCACAGAAATGGGTCTGCATACAATATTTTTAGACATGAGCCAATCAACCAGAATTTAGACAACAAGGTGTCACACGCCACGTGACAATCCCTGGACTGGAGCAGAGCAGCCGGTGATAAGAACTGGCAGAGGAGTGGGGTTTGCCGGTCTACGGACCAGATCTTTATTTTTTTCTGTTTCTCCCCCCAGACACGGGAGAGAGACAGTGGGAGAGCAGGTTAAAATAAAACAAACACAAAGTCTTCACCCTACTTGCCGCGAAGCTTTCAGGCAAAAACAATTAACTAAAATAATCAAAACTTAACGAAAGCCCTGCCTCCTCCGAGGGGGAATCCCCTTCCGGGGAATACACAACAAACACAGACAATCAGCGGCTTTCCACACTGCCTTCATACATCCACATTTAACACACATCAAGACTTACGGGACAGGGTAGAACTCTACGCACTGTCCCGACACACACTCGACACACATCTCAACAAGACACCGTTCCTCCTCAGACCGGAGTTTCCCTAGAACCTCCCCAGGCGCACATATATCCAGTGACTTTTCAAGGGCTTCCCAAACCCATTCACACAGAGACACTCAAACTTTTCAGTCCGAGTTCTCCTTTACCCCAAACACACAGAGAACCTCGCCACTCCTCACAGGGAGTTCTGTCAACCAGCCCCGAGACACTCTCCACTCTTTCAGTGAGAGTTCTCGGGCTGTTGTCCAGAAACTCTCCACTGCCCGAGTGCGAGTTCTCCAATCACACCGAGGCGGACCCTATTTCAGAGCGCCCTCTCGCTCTCTTTCACGATTACACCGAGGGAGAGACACTCTTAGTGCGCCCTCTCTCTCTCTTTCCCACACACACAGGAAGCACTCTACTCAGTCACTTTCGACAAACGCACACAGAACTCAGATTCCACAGACTCCGCCTCCCAGAAGCTTGGATTACAGACACGTGCCACCATGCCCGACAAAGTCACACCACACAAACACACAAACACACAAACACACAAACACACAAACACACAAACACACAAACACACAAACACCTCTCAAGACACACACATCAATGACATGACAAGACTAACTGATTCCCCACTTGCCCCACCTGCTCTTATATAGGCTTACTTTCTGCCTTGCTCAGGTGGGACTTGTGAGGCAATCACCCATCTATCATTCACTCATCAAATCACAATCACTCAACACCAAACAATTCACTCTCACACATAAACCCAATCAGTCAATTTAATTCCACATCAATTACCTGATTGACACCAATTAAATAATAATTAAATCAATTATGGCCTTTGGAGCAACCTTCCGGGCAATAGTTCACTCTCACACCCTATGAGAGTGCGAAACCTGCCCCCGGAAAGTCTCCCTGCTCCAAAGGCCAACACAATATGGAAAAACAAAGGCAACCCCCATGTTGCCGAGACCAACGCCCTCCACACAAGGCTACTGGGTTCTGACTAAAGAATGGTGCCAAATGGACAGGCCAGGATTAATTTGACCTGCAATGCAGTTTGTCATCAACTTTGAATAGCACATTTAAGTGAGATAAGTGAATAACACATTCAAGTTTCAATGACCACCAACCAAATAACACTTATTATAACAGTAACGATTCATGATTTGAAGACAAACACCATTACGGTTAGTTTGAACCCCACAGTATCCTTTACTGAGATTAATCTCACTTTAAGATGCATGATTTCTCACATGACATTGAGATCTGCAATCCAACTTCCTCATCTGCTCAAAATCCCTTTTCCCTCAGTTGCCTCTCCCCATCGTCGGAAAGAAAATGGTTTCATCCTCACTGTCTCAAAAAAATAACTCCCTCACACACAATTGTGCATTTTGCCTTTCACTCAAGTGTTAATCTTCTGTCTGCTGCATTATCCCATAAATAAATGTACACTTTCCGAGATGCCAGGAAATGTAATCTTAAAATGTACTACCTCAGTGCTATAGGATGTTCTTGGCCATAGTTGATGCCAGGGGTCTATCTGTTGAATTAGAGCTGGGACAGGAGATAAGCCTTGGTAAAATGTAGAAAGATCATCAGAGCAATAGGGTATTGTGAGAGATTAGTAAGATACAGTTTCAGAGTACAACCATTCTCTTTATTTTCTACCACCTGCACACTGGATGTATTGCGCTCCCTCTTTCCCTGCAATTTCCACATCCCTACTAGAAGTTCATGGTTAACTGGTGGTGTTGCCTATAGTAAGAGCTTAGCCTGTTTGACTAAGTTTTATTCCTCAAGGTGCAGGCAGAACAAAACAGTTTTTTTGCAATCTTTCAGAAACAAAGTGAGCTTCAATGTCATTTTGATTTTCTTTTTTCTTTATTAAGTCTCTTAAAGGCTCTCTTAAAGAGTCAAAAGGTATTTTCCCAGTACCAATGTCTACTGGGAACTATGGAGTCAAATTACGAACACCCAACCTTCATGTGTCTGTTTATCATTCCAGAGGAATGTGAAATATGTTTCATGCACAAGGGCAATAGAGATAACTATGCATAGTAATATGCAACTCTCTATGTTAGCATTACTTATAAAACTATACAAAGGAAATCAATGAAAAATGACAATATCATGTCATTTTCCTGTGGATTCCCTGTAGAGGAGGAAGAAAAAAGTATTGTAAAGAGAAAGGATGAGAAGAAGAGGAAGAAAGAGAGAGAGACAGAGAGAGAGAGAGGGCCTGAATAGTTCCTTGGCCTTGATAGGGTTTGCATTGTTGAGAGGGTAGGAATTTTGAAGAACTTTGTGGATTCAGAGTCTTTGGAGAGATTGGGGTGGAAATAAATAGCTGGTAGTCTGCACAGAAGCTGTGAATGCTTAGTTTAGAAGAAAGTTGTAGAGCTGTGCCGTGGTAGAACCAGGAGGCGAGCTTGGAGTGAATCCATGGCATAATAGTTCTGTTGATTTCAAAAGTGCTTTGTGGTGAGGGAGACATAGTGGGAGACAAAATGTGGTTTGGCACTGAGGGATGTGGGTGGCAATAAGAGGTGAAGGTGTGGGTGGATCTTTGTTATATAAACAGATTGTCTGTTTAAGCGATTCAGTTTGTTCAGCAGAGGCCCTTACTTATTCAGGGTGTTTCACGCAGCTTACATTATACACATTGTTACGTCCCAGTGTAGCGGAGCTCCGAGACGTGAGTTAAGCACGTGAGTGTCCGCTACAGAATGTGACGTCACCCCTTGAGAAGCAATAAGGGAGTATGATTAGTTCCCGGAGCTGGGACTCGGGTCTTTAGCCCAGCTGGTTAATTGTGTCTCTTGTTGTGTTGGGGGCCTCGGTTCGAAACTGCGGGCAGAAGCAACTACGTTACACCGAGACGTATTTGGTGTGGGCGTGTCTCTCTCTCTCTCTGTCGCATTCTCTCTCCCAGTAGATTGCTGTGCCATGACGATTGGTCGGAGGACGGGCGGAGACTTTAATTAAAGCCGATGTGTGGGCGTGCGTCGTCGACTCCTCTTTCACAACATCCTGCCAATCAGACAAACTTCTGAGCCGTTGAGAAAAGACATATGGTGAACTGCTTGTGGATTTGTAAATTGTTCAAAACCGCCGATCTATTTTTATTATAGCCAGTGGAAGCCATAGGGGGTGGGTGCCACTTTTGTTAATGCTTTTTTCTCTTGTGTCATGTTAGCTTGGGAGTTAGGGATGATTTGTGTATTTTCTTTTTTCCCAGTTAGCTGTGTTATTTTTGTTGTTTTGGCCTTGGCCCACACTTGAAGTGTTTTGTTGCTTTATAAGGAAATAAAAACCCTGGATAGTAATACCTGTGCTGGTGTGTGTTGGGTGGGTGGCACGGTGGTGCAGTGGATAGCGCTGTCACCTCACAGCAAGAAGGTCTCGGGTTCGAATCCAGGCCGGGGGCCTTTCTGTGCGGAGTTTGCATGTTCTCCCCGTGTCCGCGTGGGTTTCCTCCGGGTACTCCGGTTTCCTCCCACAGTCCAAAGACATGCACGTTAGGCTAATTGGAGAGTCTAAATTGCCCGTAGGTATGAGTGTGTGAGTGAATGGTGTGTGTGCCCTGCGATGGATTGGCGACCTGTCCAGGGTGTATTCCTGCCTCTCGCCCGGAACGCATGGTGGGATAGGCTCCAGCCCCGCGACCCTGACCAGGAATAAGCGGCTTAGATAATGGATGGATGGATGGATGGATGGTGTATGTTGGTCTGGTGGCAGGGAAAGGGGGAAGCCCACCCATTTGTGTTGCACCCTATCCTAGACGGTGGTCACAAAAACATTGTACATTTATACCAATGAGTACTGTGCTGAAGTACCTTACTCAAGAGAGAGCAACAGCAGCTTCCTGCCCAGGATGTTAAAACACAGCCTTCTGATCACAAGGTGAGATCAAAAACCTGTTGCCACTGCCACCAACAGATTGCTTGGGTAAACATATGCAGAACTCACCATAAATTGTAACAGCTGCCTATAAAAGATGACACACAATGATGATCAATACAGCTCTCATTGTGATATGATGCATTGTGATATGATACATTTTTTGGCAAACAATATTAAGAATGAATTGTTGAAGAAATCATGATATCAGATGTGTCTTTCACTACCGTGTTTCAATAAAATGGGTTTATTTTTAAGAACCAGAATTGTGCTGTCAATCACAGGAAATAAAGATTGTTCTTTTATTCCCAACTACTCAGACTGACATAGGATTTCCATATGCAGTATATATACAGTGGGGTCCAAAAGTCTGAGTTTCCAAGATCTGTCTGTTTTCATCGTTCATCAAAAACTAACACAACATTTTTACTGAGGAGAACAGCAGCTTGACTGCTGGCATAATTACAAACAGCTGCAAAAACCTTTGCAAAGGAACTATCCTTTTTCAAGATGAAAGCACCTGCAGTAGCAACGAGAACACATAGAGGACCATATTAATTACGTCAATATCCGGATTTAATTGCTACAAGACCAAACCAACTCACACTGTGTATTAGCAGTGTACATGTCTTAAAAACTAAATTAAAAATAAGGTATCACAACATTTTGAGGAAATGAAAGGCAATGGTGTGCAAACAAAATATTTATAGATATTTCAATTTCATACCATCCTTCTCAAACAAACAGTTTTTTGTGTGTATCAGTATTTTATGACATTCTTGAATAACAAATACCACATGAGTAAAAATGTTGTGTTAGTTTTCGAAAACAAACAGATCTTGGTCATGGACTCAGACTTTTCGATCCCACTGTATATGGAAGCCTTCAACCCACATTGCCTGTTCCTAACTGTTAAACATGGTGGTGGATCTGTTCTGGTATAGGCAGGCATCGCATGGGTCTGTAAAGGGGCACTATATATAGCATAACCAAGAGCACATTAGCAATTAACAGGGAAGGTTCCTAAGGTCTGATTGAACACTGCTGGTCACATACACACACCTACCTTACTATTACGTACACCACAGAATGAAGAGAGAAATATACAAAATATTTCAATATTGAAGAGGATGTTACTAGATGTGTCTCTGCAATTTGATTTGAAAAGGATATGTTCAAGTAAAAAAAAGTTATTAAAGTTTATTACAGAATATTTAAAACATGTGGGAAATACATATATATATATATATATATATATATATATAAATAGTGATTCCTTACAATATTTTAAAAACAGAAAATATAAATCAGAAAGTAAAAAATTATTAGTATAAAATAGTCCAAAGAGAATTTCAACAATGATAATGTACACTTTACAACCTTGCCGAGGACCAAAACTTGTATGTCCTGCAAGGCTTAGAGGTCAGAGCTATTGAAGTCTGGGATGCCTCCAGAAAGTAACATCACTGCAACAGGCTCGTTATGCTCTTAGAGGCAAGGTTTCCTCTGATGGTGCTGCCAGCACAAAGTCAAATGCCAACACTATTTAAAATATTCCCCAACCAATCATACTTCTCATAGCTCATTTGTTAGACTATGTGACATGTTTTGCATGTCATAAAAATACATTTTAAAAGTTGTCTTAACAGGGCAAGATTTTTAGGATCGATGCGTGCATTTGGATGGTAATAAAACTACCCTGACCAGACGGGGAGAGAAAAGTTGGGGAAATAATTTATTAATAATGTGCAATCTGTCAGATCCAAAAAAAAGAATTCCATTTGTGGAATTAAATCAAAAACATGTCTTCAGAAGATTTTCTCTAAGAATGCTTTAATTACTTGATACAGGTAGACGTGGGCAATATAATTCCATGACTATCTGAGTAAATTAAACCAATGTTATTGTTAACCTGTATTTACCAATTTATTTATTTTTTTTTTTCACGCTTGTACTTTTGGCCTAGTTTTCAAATGAAATTGTTGAAAATTGCGAACAATGAATTCACTAGTTACAGGCCCTCCAGAATTGTTGGTGCCCTTGGTGAAGATGAGCAAAAAAGGCTATGAAAAAATGTCTTTGTTGTTCATCAGCTTGATCTTACACTCAAAATATGAGAGAAATCTAACCAGGAAAAATAATGACCAAAAATGTTTAAAAATTCTCAAAAAATTTGAAATATTGTCTCTCACTTATTGTTTTCATTTGTTTTTTAGACAGACTGTAGAAAGGCTGGTTGCACTTTAAAACGGATACTCTAACGTTGGCTTACCATAGGTGCATGGGGCTTAAAAGAATAGTTGTAGGAAAAGGATATCTGTGCCCCACACTGTGAATTTTCTCCATGCAAAATGTATTGTAGGACTTTTGTAGAGAAGAGACAACACCTGTGAAAAAGCTGCCCAGTGGAGCAGCATGCATTTCAAGCAAATATTTACATCAGTGCTCTGCACTGGGCACCATTTTCATATGTTTTTTTAATATTTAGTGCTAAAGTCCTAAAATAAATTTTGCCAGAGTAAAATAAAAAATTAATCAAGAGTTGTATGCCCTTTTTTGAGACAGTGTGCAGACATGCCAGTTGTAAATTATTCTTTATATATGTTTAGTAAAATGACCTAATAATGAACTGACAGTCCCCCACTAATAGAATAATTTACTTGGCAAACTAGCATCATTTCATGTGCTTGTATAGAACTCCGATACGTGTGTTAACGATACGTAGCATCGGCTACAGAATGTGACATCTTTAGCTCGGCGAGCTAATCGTGTCTCTTGTTTCGTTGGGATCCTCGGTTCTAAACTCAGCGGCAGACCAACTCTGTTACACTTGCTAATTAAACACAATTAGGTTGTTCTTTATCCATGTCTCACATGGTAACCCTACAATAATAAGTACACATTATTGTCTTAGTCATATGGTTGCATAAAATAACATTTTGGCCAGTATGTTTCTGATCCTAAAGCCATCAGTATTTTCAACAGATGAAGGTAATGGTGGATAAGATATACTGCATATTAGGGGTGTGCCGTTATAGTAGTAGTCATGTCTTATTTGTTATTTGTGTCATCTTAGTTGGATATAGTCATAGTTGGGTCAGAAAAAACAGAAGTCCACAAAAATACTTTCAGTTGTGACTTTGTTCAAAGATAGTCGTATTATAGTCATAAAATTGCCCAAAGTCGGAACAATATTTGTATATCCGACTCGACTGATCACACCCCTACTGCATATACATGCAAACCCTGTATTTATTGTTCATTTTCTTCCCTTTGGCCGCAAGTGGAAGAAGTAGCACAAGAAACTACTGCAGTAGCACATTTTTACCACTAGACACACACACACACACACAATGGGCAGCAGAGAAGTCACAGCCTTTGATGTTTTCAGACAGATGTGAATCAGGCCACTTGATAATTTAATGAATATATTTATATTTTCCCATTTGTATAATTATGGCTTTAGAGCGAGATTGTGATAAGAGGATAAAGGCATGTGTAATAAAGGCCAGGGAATCACTGGTACAGTATGTGTTTAAGGACAGACCTAGTCCTTAGATTCTGGGTGTGTTGCCACAGCACATAGTATGTTTATATTTGGAGCCCAAAATGTATTGTATTGTATTTTGTATTTATTGGTGGCAAGATGTCTCGTGGAACCACTGCAAAAAACTGTCTCTGAATTCTTGAAGCGATACAGTATTTGATTGTTCCTATCAATATACCCCCATATAAGCTCTTTTTATTTGCATCACTTTTGTATCATTTAATATATAATATAATATATGCCATTTAGCAGACGCTTTTATCCAAAGCGACTTACAGTAGTGAATGCATCCATTTTTCACTATATGTGGTCCCAGTGGGAATTGAACCCACAACCTAAGCGTTGCCAACGCTGTGCTCTACCAACTGAGCCACACAGAACACCACGCCATTTGCCAAGCTGGTCTCCAAAAAAGCAAACATAAACACAAACCTGGAATAAAACGCATTGGCCGATTCGCGATGTGAGTGGGTCACCTTGTGTCCAAATCAAACCTTGATGGAATATCCATGGAGGTGCCAGGCACAGAGCCGTTAAAAGGCAGCACCTGGAAACACATGCTGCTGCGCATTTAAAACTGTGTCAAAAGCAACGGCAACAGAGCCGGAGCGGGGTTTAGATCTTGTTAAAAGCTGCTTGAGGGAAACACACGGGGGCTGACTGTGGCTACCACTGTCTGCAGGCTCAGGCAAGGTGAGAGGTACCCACGGCTGTTAGGGCTGCATCCAGAGTTGGCTGGCAGATAGCTTTAGGTCACCTCCCAGCTGTTGCCGGCCAGTGTGTGTCACCGTTGTGAATGCTAATTAGACAGCTGTATACAAGAGACAATGAATCCTGCATAAATTCAATCTGAAGAGCAATTATAAGAGCCAGTCTTAAAGGCACCATCTAGAAATGCATGACAAGCCAACACAACTATATAACAAAAAATATATATATATTTTAGAGATGGAGAGCGAGATACAAAAAGAAAATAGTCAAATATCCTCCCTTGTATAGTTTTTGTCCAGCTGCTATATCCCTGTCTTGTTGGTACTATGTCCATATGTTCCTTATTTAGCGCTATCTGTCAATATGGCCCAAGAGAGTGTTTGCTGCCAGCGCCTGGTGATAGACATGTCAGAGTGAGGGGGCGAGCGGAGGAGGAGGGAGGCGAGGCATTTGTCAGCGATGCAAAGGCCCCACAGCTCTTTAAAGTGACACTCTCATGGCGGCGGTCTTTGATGCCATTACTCTTTGAGCAGAGCCCCATAGGTGTGCTGGCCGAATCTTAAAACCGTCCAACGGGGACCCATTATTGTGGTGGTGATGTCACTGATTGGCGCATCAATCCTCCAGTCACAGAGACAGCATGCGGAGGGTCGTTTTGCACACCCTCTTCCTCTTTGTAGTGCGAGTGCTGAACCATGCATGCATGCTTGATCCTTTAACTAGGGGACTTACTTGAGGGTTTTTGGTTAAAATCTCTGATGGGGCAACACATTAGTATTATTGAGTAAAACACTTAACTAAATTTGCTTTAGTCAATTCCCAGCTTTGTAATCACCATTATGGTAACACTTTCTATGAAGCACACACATGTAATGTCTTATGACTGCATTCATTGTGTCTTATGATATACTTGCAATGCCAATTTGGAAGTTATAACTAAAGTTTCACCAATATATCTCTCAGAAACTAAACAAGCATTGTTCCAATGCAATACCCATATTTTTCTACATTCGTTCAAGTAACTTGGCCCTGTGTTGTGTTGTTTTGTTATACACTGTTTAAACTCTTAACAAATCTTCAACATTTTCTCCTCACAATGCATATACAGTATGTTTTTGTTGAATGAAAAAAACAAAGTAAGTGCATTTTTCATAGCATCAATTTACTGCATATCCATATAGGATCAGTGTTATGCATAGTAAATCTATTACATCTATATTAAAGCTACTGTATTCACAAATAATAATAGCACATCAAGTAGCTCAATAAAATATTACATTTCAGCAGTATTATGATTTTACTTTATTTTGTAAAAACAGTCCATCTGCAACAATGGGTTTTTCAACATCAGTTTTGATGTCATTCAAGAATTGTCACTTAAAACTGGGCAGACAAAGGGCACCCGGATGGCGCAACCGGTGAAGGCACTCGCCCGGAGTGCAGGTTGCCCACTGCAGCTGGGGTTCGATTCCCAGCTGTGCCAGCCCGGGGAGTCCTGTTCGGGGGTGGCGATTGGCTGTCTGCTCCAGGGGGAGGAAAAGGTGGCACAAGCTCGCCGTGAACACAGAAAGTTTCCCTGTGGGACGAGTTCCGTCTCGAAGGAAACAGTTCATTGCTGGCCCCGGGGTAGTGCCTGGTCCTTTATTTGTAGGCAGTGGGCTCGTGGGGGAGGGTAAATTGAAGAAATAGAGGGTACAATTGGCCACCAAATTTTAAATATATGTAAAAAAAGACAAATACATTATTCCATATGTTTATTTAAAAGCAGTCTGTCAGCAAAATTGTAACATTATGGTTAGCAGATAGAATAATTGGCCAGCAGTTAAATGATCTCTGGCAAATTAACAAATATCTAAAACTTTATATTGACTCGGTGAACACCAGACGAGCGGCAGCATTCTGGACCATTTGCAGTGGCTTGATGGCACAGGCTGGTAGGCCTGCCATCAGGGAATTGCAGTAGTCCAGACGTGAGATCACCAGGGTCTGGACCAGGAGTTGTGTGGCCTCTTGGGTGAGGAATGGTCGGATCCTCCGGATGTTGTGGAGGGAGAATCGGCAGGTCCGAGTGATCGCTGCAATGTGGCCCGAGAAGCACAGCTGGTTGTCCAGGGTCACTCCAAGACTCCTGGCCGACTGGGATGGAGACACTATGGAGCCTTCAACGGTGATTGACGCATCAATCATCGGGGAGCCCTTCGCTGGGAGGAAGAGCAGCTCTGCCTTCCCCAGGTTCAGCTTCAGGTGGTGGGTGGGCATCCATGTAGCATGCAGAGATCCGTGCCAGGACCTGGGTCTCAGATCGAGAGAAGGAGAGAAAGAGTTGAGTGTCATTGGCATAACAGTGATAGGAAAAAACGTGAGCAGAGGTAACAGAACCAAGTGACTTGGTGTACAGGGAGAATAGGACGGGGTCTAGCACCGAGCCCTGCGGGTCTCCGGTAGAAAGGGTGTGGGGAGAGGAGAGGGATCCTCTCCAGGCCACCTGGTAGGACCGGTCAACCAGGTAGGACTCGAACCATGTCAATGCAGATCCAGAAATTCCCATCTCGATGAGAGATGAGAGCAGGATCTGGTGGTTCACGGTGTCGAATGCAGAGGAAAACGTAGAGTAGAGTTTTCGAGGGTTAGAAACAGAAGATTGAATTGTGGAAAGGAAAAATGCAGACTTAGCAGAGGAGAGGTTAGAGGAAAAGGTAACCAGGAGTGTGTGGAGCCACAGGGGATTTGGATTTTCTCAGTCAGAGCCACAGGGGATTTGGATTTTCTCCATTTCCTTTCTGCTGCTCGCAGTTTCAGTTGGTCAGCTCGAATGGAGTCAGTTAGCCAGGTTTAGTGGATAGAGGACAGAGTGAGTCAAAGGAGGAGGAGAGAGAGGAAAGTAGGATGGATGATGCTTCCTCAGCAGGTAGCTGAGAGAAGGCATCAGTAAGGGGAAGGGAAGATAGAACAGTAGCTGACAGGGCAGCGGGGGAGAGAGAGCGGAGGTTGCGACGGACAAGGACAGTGGGAGCAGGTGAAGATGGTTTAGGCACAGAGGGGAGGGAGAGAAAAAGACAGAAAGCAGTGGTCAGACACATGTAGAGGAGATACCGTAATGTTGGGTGAGGTGCAGGTCCTAGTGAAGACCAGGTCAGTTGGTTACCAGCCTTGTGGGTGGATGGGGATTCAGCCACGGTGAAGTCGAAGGACTGAAGCAGGGGGAGAAATGCAGATTACTGAGGGGTGTCCAGCAGCAGGTTGAAGTCACCGAGGAGTAAGACAGGAGTACCATCCTCAGGGAAGGCGCTGAGTAGGGCATCCATCTCATCTAGGAAACTCCCCAGTGGACCTGGTGGGCGATAAAGAACAATGATGTGCAGTTTACATGGAACAGTGACCGTGACAGCATGAAATTCAAAGGAGGAGGGTGAGAAGTGAGGAAGAGGAACAATACCAAATCTCCACAGGGGGGAGATCAGTATACCTGTCCCTCCACCTCTACCTGTGGGTCGTGGAGTGTGTGAGAAGGTGTAGGCAGCGGGGAGAGCAGCAGGGGTGGCCGTGTTCTGCGGAGTGATCCATGTCTCTGTGAGCGCCAGGAACTGCAGGGAGAGTAGGGAGGCCTGGGCCGAGATGAAATCGACCTTTCGGACAGCAGACTGGCAGTTCCATAGTTCACCTGCTACCACGACGTCGACACCGGAAGATCTAGGAGGGTGGATGAGATTGGAGAGGTTTCGGGTGTGAGTAGAATCTCTCCTTCTAGGAAATCTAGAAGAGGAGACATGGACTGGGATAGGGAGGTAGCATGTAGTGTTAGATGCAGAGGAAGAACAGGGAGATGCAAAACTATGATACTTAGTGGCATGTCTAGGATTTCACTATTGGGGTGGCAGAATAGGAGCAAAGAGTCAGCTAGGGCTCGCAGACTTTACTGTGAACATGCAATACACAAAAGTGAAATACAAAACTGGTAAATAACTATAAACACAAACAAAACAAAAGGTCAAAAGACAAAGCGTAATTCGGCTGACTGTAAACACGAAACAAAAACGAAAGTACAAAAGACGAAGCGTAACTTAGACGCAGCTCTAAACTGTTTCTATTCATAACCTTTACAGGGCAACAAACAAAGCAGGACTGAGCGAATAAGTGAATCAGTGGCCCTCCGGTGGCCCTCTGGTGAGGCAGACGTGACAAAAACCAGTGTGAGAAAGAAAGCAGGCAAAAAGAAAGATATATGGTGAGAATAAACACAGTGAGAAGTATAAACATATGATGCAGTATGCTGTTAAGTTGACATCATTACTTAAATATAAAGTCTTCAAATGTAAAAAATTGTTTATTATCCTCCAGAAGACAACCTGCTCTCTTGGCCTGGCCTTGTCTTTCTTAAGAGGAACATCTCTGTCCTGTGTCTCTTCATTTCCCATTGATTACATATTTAATATAACTCCTAAGTCAAATGTAAAAAGACAAATTAAAAAATGTAAAAATTAAAAAAAGATATTTTGTGTAAGTTTTTCTATTTGTTATCTACCCTTTGTCTATTAAATGAAACAGCAAAAATAAACGCTAATAAATACTTAACTAATTAGCTATGAACCTGCTTTTAAATATATTTGAACATCACATTTAAGATTTAATAATGATGAAGATTGGAAATACCATGTACACTAACGACCAAGCTAATATTACTTCTATTACTAGTAGTACAGTTTGAAGGTTAACAACATGTCAGTAGAGAATAGTGTGCATGGCAAGCTAGTTTTAGCTCGTTTTGTAAGGCAACTTTCACATGGCACTTGAAATGATGCAGAGAGATGGGACCCAGGTGCAGAGACGAAGCCAGAGGCAGCAATACAATAAACTGAATATTTATTAAACACGACAGAACTAATGAAAAACTCACAAACAGGAAGAAAATAAACACAAGTATAAACAAGTATAATTAATAAAACACTAACACAAAACAAACAAAGTTGTACAACAAAGGCTCAAAATGATAACACTGAGACACTCATTAGCAAACACAGGGGAAAACCATTGAAGACAGAGCACAGAACAAAGAAAACAGGCAGCTTAAATAATGGCAGGAAACAAGGCACAGGTGGCAACACTCAAGACACTGAAACAAGGCACAATTAACCAATTATACAATGACACAATCAGGTAACACAAAAGTCCAATGCCACCCTCTGGCGGCAAGCAGGAACCGTTACAGCACTTCATGTTGACACAAAGATTTAGGCTATGCTTTGTTTTTTGGGGTGTGCCTTGCCCCTGTCAATCAAATATAGCGTATATATTATATATACGCTATATTTATTATACGTTTTATTATAATACTTACTTATTATAGTACTTATTACAAGTATATATTGCTACATTTACTGTAGTCTGCACTTGAATACAAAATAGAGCTAACATTTAGCTACCTGATACAAAAGTAGCTAGCTAGCTAACTGGCTTGATAATGTTAACTTTCTTGTAGCTAGCAATACACCACCTTTAAACACTATGAACTACGTATGTTTTTTTTCTTCAAATGAATATTACTAGCTAGGTAGCTATTTAATATGCTCTCTAGTTAGCTAGCTGACTTGCTACCTGATTAACCTAGTTAGCAAGCTGATTTATAAGCTACAAACTATCTTAATTTCTGAGCTGGTCAGTTATGAGCTAATCCTCCATTTTTACATTTTGTAAATTATCTGGGGGGGTATTCCCCTGTCACCTCAAAGCATGGATGGTGGGCTCAAAGTAGAGAAAAGTTTCAAACTTTTTTTGATGCTAGCCCAAGCTTCAAGCAAATAATGCAACGCAAGCTAATGACAGGGCTCCATTGAAAAACAGTGCCTTCCAGTGCACACAACGCTTGTCTGAAAGTCCAGTGTGAATTTACCTTTAGATGGCTTGCAATGTTAATCATTCATGTGCAAGCTGCTCAGAAAACAACAACTTAACCTATAGTTGGAGTAACACAGACAGAAGCTTAAAACAATTGTAACCAATTTGAAATGTTTTTCAGTATGATTAGAACCCTGTGGCTTCACAAGATAATGTTATCAATATGTTATCAGTTAACTTTATGGAAATGAGAACTTGTCACAGTTTTACCTTGTTCGGCCGCTGGAGGGCGCTTGATCATGTGATGGTCTGTTTTCTCTCGTTTTGCATGAGGAATCATTGTCATTTCCGCCATCCTTATATGGTCTTTTGTCGGTGAGTTTTCCTATCACTTTCAGCTGAGGGTTATCAGTGTTAATTCCGCCTTGTATTTAAGGTCTGATTTTACCTCATACAAACGCTTCTGTGTAAATCATTATTACGCTCTAGCCAGTACTACTAAGGTTTAGTTTTCCACTCTGTGATCTCTCAGTTAAAGAGAGAAGGTACTTATTATTATCTCTACCTAAAGGTTTAGGGTTACCACCCTGTGGTTGCCTGTTAGGAGGAATGATCGTTTCCTAACTAAAGGTTTATGCTCGCCACTTAGGTGGTGTTTCCTTTTCGAGATTCCTTCTTTTTTATTGGGTTAAAATTCCCCAGAGCTAAAGTCTCTAAAATCATTTTAGTTTCTTACCTCTTCGTTGAAGAGTTATTTTCTTTGTCTTTCAATTTTTTCCCCTGCTCCCTAATCTGTTCGCAGACTTAGTGGCTAAATGTCTAGCTAGTCATTAAACCAGTTCTAGTTTAACTGGTTTAATGACTAGCTAGACATTTAGCAAGCAAGCAAGTTATAAAGCCAACACCACATCTCTGAACGTAACATTAATTATTGATTGTTTGACAGAATAAAGACAATGATCAAGTAATAACATTTGCCAATGTTACTCAATTGATAGCGAACATCTCAATCTGTAGGATCACTCAACCCACACTCTTGGTTTTCACACTGCAATCACAAAAAACTGTAAAAGGTTCTTGCCTATGTTTCCTGCAACTGGCAACTGCAGACGACGAAGAAGCGGAAGAAGAGACAAAATAACTCAAATGTGGGGCTTTGTTGTGTGGCTGTTTGAGGTTGTATCTGAATTTTGTTTGTTTGCATGAGGTCAGAGGGTAGAGAAGTTGATATACTGCAGTTTATATATTGTTATCAAACAGTTTAGCATTTTATAGAACTGTTCTTTTGAGGTAATAATATGGGGTTGTGGATTTGTTACTGCTCGAACTAACTGTTAGTGGATAGTCACAGTATAGTTCACATGCTGAAAATGTCCTCAAACTTTGTTTGCTAGCAAGATAGCTTAGTAAAACTGCAATGCATCTGACACTACATTATGAACCTAGTAATTACTTTTGAGTGGCATTTTTGTCATGCCCAAAGCTGAGCAGTTCTTTCAGTTATCAAATGGATACAGAATGTGAAAGGGGCTCAAACAGTTATGAGGTGGATTTCAAAAATAGTACTCACTATGTTATGTGTTTGATTAACAGTTCTTGTCTTTGTACAGGTTGTTCCAATTTAAGATGGATTGATAACCCTTTGTCATGAGGCAGAGGGATAGGACCCAGGTGCAGAGACGAGGCAAGAGGCAGGAATCCAAAAAAATGAAAGTTTAATATGAACACAGGAGAAACCAAAGCAAACTTGAGGTACTATTAATCACTGATGAAATCAAATAAACTTAAAGTTTGAACAAAGCAAGGCCTAAACTCTTTATGGCAACTAACACAGGGAAAAAAACATTCAAGACAGAGCACAGAACCAAGAAAGCAGGCAGCTTAAATAAGGACTGAAACAAGGCACAGGTGAAAACACTCAAGATAATAAACAAGCAAACAATAACACAATCAGGGAACACGAGACCAATGCTGCCCTCTGGCGGCGAGCAAGAACGATTACACCCTTTATAAGTTTAGCCTCTCCACACAAAGATTTACTTCTGGAATGTGCCTTAAACCTTTTGAGTGTAAGGGAAGTATTGTAATGTTTGCATCTCTTGTCAAAATGTTCTCATTTTACTTAAAGCCTACATTATACTGTTTTATAATTAGCTTTTGATATGCTATGTCAGCCTATGAGGGCTCATACATATTGCAAATCCATAAGCAAAACTTAATAAAGCAGTGTAATGCATTGTCCTGTAGGAAAGTATGTTGTATGTTATCATATTATATCACAATTTTTAAGTAGTTTTTATGATGTGCTATGCCCTATTGTGACATAGGGCCTCTAAATCATATATATATATTACACTCATGATATCACCTGTAACATACTATTTGCAAGCAAGCAGGGCTATAATACTTTATATAATTTGGTTTTATAATCTTTCATAGCAGTGATTTATATGACATTATAAAGGCTGTTATAATTATCTATGAGTAGTTATGGCTGCTTATAGCAATATTTATAGTGCATCATTAGGCACTGCAAATGCAGTTATAAAGCATTATATGTGTGTGCCCCATAGAACGTATTACCAAAATATATCATGAACTCTAATCAGAATACAGTCGTATACAAAGTGAACAAGTAGCTGATAGACCATTGTTTGCAATGTTTCCAAATAAATTGTATGTGCACAAATAATGACTCTTAATGCAGGAAGGAACTGTGTAATTAAAGCAAAATATATAAAACCCATACTCTCCATCTCACAAAACGCTTATACAGATTAATTTCCACCATTCTATACCTTCAGTTACTTGTCTACGTCACAGCTTAGTACATGTGAAAAACTGACTCATGTGGATACATTGATATGAATTTGGAGGACTGGTGTAGTCCTACTTATCCCAACAAGTATGATTGGCCCTGTAGCATGTAAGCAGTTAACTTGATGGGCTAGCTGGACAAAGGTAGGAAACAAATCACAGTGGCTGAAACAAAATGAGCGCCTGAGAGTTGGGAAACCTTAGCCTCTGTTATCTTTATCAATTCTGTCTAGTCACAATTCTAGGTAAATTCTAGGCTTGTGTATTTTGCATTCATCCTGCTTTAGAGAAAAGTTGTACATTTTTAAATCTTCTATTGAATAAAATAGTGTCTAAATGATCATCATAAAAGCATAAATAGTTTTCTATTACAGCCTACTAAAGAAAATATCTCTGCCCCTCATCTGCAAATGTTGCCACATGCACCTGTCACATGAAATCCATCTATACTGTATGTACAATTTTTAAGTGCCAGAAGGCTTTGTGCTATAATGATTACCCTTGAAGGAGGTATTTAACAAGAATAGCTTCAGCAAATCTCCAACTGTATATCTGGGCAATGTGGGAAATGAAAACATTCTCCCAGGAAATGGGTGTCTGTAAAGCAGATAAATAAGGTGATAATGTAATGCAGGGCAAAAGCATTTGTTTCAGTTGAAAATAGTTGAAGTTGAAATATTTTGTTCCCTTGCTACAATGTGAATCATTTACTGCAAGCCCAGATTTGCCATCCCCCTTGTGGAAAAGCAATTTAATGAGCCCGATAAAGCGCACTCACGCACAGAGAGACACACGTAAGCATGCTCTACCTCACACACACACACACACACACCCACACTCACGCACAGAGACACACACACATGAGCGTGCTCTAACTCACACACACACACCCACACTCACGCACAGAGACAACGCATGAGCGTGCTCTAATTCACGCACAGAGACACACACATAAGCAAGCTCTAACTCACACACACACACACCCACACTCACGCACAGAGACACAAACATGAGCGTGCTCTAACTCACACACAGCCACACTCACGCACAGAGACACACACATGAGCGTGCTCTAACTCACACACACACACCCACACTCACGCACAGAGACACACGCATGAGCGTGCTCTAACTCACACACACACCCACACTCACGCACAGAGACACACGCATGAGCGTGCTCTAATTCACGCACACAGAGACACACACATAAGCATGCTCTAACTCACACACACACACCCACACTCACGCACAGAGACACACGCATGAGCGTGCTCTAACTCACACACACACACACACACCCACACTCACACACAGACGCACACATGAGCATGCTCTAACTCACACATACACATACCCACACACACACGTGCACAAACATACAAGGGAACACACGTGTGGCATACACATATCGCGCACACTCACATGCATGTATGCACACACACACACACACACACACCCTCACCCTGATGTGGCATCCCGGGTTGGTCTTGACTCATGATCACACTCCCCACATAGGGCAGGGGAGACTGTGAGATAGCCGCATATTTAAAAGATGACACCTCGTTCCAGTGGAGGAACGGCCCCTCGACTCAACTCGCTCTCCTTGAACTGCGTGACAGCGGGGCCCAGGGCTCTCGTACCATCCTTCAGCTGTCACAACAGCGGTGGTCCTCCAGGGGCCCGTCCAGTGAGAGCGGCCGCCTGGAGGGCGGGGGAGTGAGCGGCCCGGCGGTGAACCTGTTAGAATATTCTATGAGCCGCAGAGCGGTCAGCCACCCTGGAGGCACAGCAGGCCAACGGGCTAAGGAGTCGGAGCGGCTGGAGCAGAGTGGGAGATATTAGGCTAATGGGACAAAGCTACTGCCTGCAACGTGATGCCGTTCAACCACTTCTTTTGATATAATGGGCCCATTTTTTGCCACATTTTGTTATGTGAAACACAGAGTCAAGGTGGAATTTCGCTATCATATATTAATGATGGCTTACACAGGAAAATGAGTACAGATAATAGCGCAGCAAAACCACAGTACCTCTCCAAAAAATGTCTTGTGGGCAGAAAGTGATGTGCGTCTGGATTCCGGTGAAGGCTGCCTGCTACTGGGCACCCCACACAATTCAAATGTCATGTTTGTGGTGTCCCAGTGTTTCCGAACAGTGCATTCTATATTGCGTAATTAGCATTGTCAACAATCATAAACACTGAAAATGCTCTGGAAATGCACTGAAAGCATGTGATTGTCCGTAAATGTGTTATGATTTATTTCATAGTTTAGTTTAATAAAAAAAACATATTTGTAAAGACTATTCTATTTGCATGCAATGTGATTAGGGCTTTAGCTTTGTATTAGGTCTGAATGATCCACTTCCCACAAACAACAAAAATAGATTAATTTAAATTGTATTGCTCAAGAGCCTCCGGCCTGGATTCAATCAATGTTTGTCCTTAAATTTGACTTACAAATAAATGCAGTTGTTTTTCTTTTCTTCACAGTCACAGTTTGCCGAGATTGACAATCATCAAAATGAACTTGCTAAACTGCGATTAACACTTGCATTTAATTGTGAGTTAACGTTAAGGACAAATTAAATTCAACCCAATTCAATTGGACAGATGTTTATTTAACACTCCTGTGTGGGTAAGCGTAAACTAGGTTGATCTCCTTCTTTCATTATATTTATACATATTCCATATAGCGATTGGCAGTTTTTTTTCCATTATTTTTTCATCTGGGTATTGGCTGAGAGAACTCTGGCTGCATGTTTGTCCTCCAATGTGCCTGGATGTATACAACCAGAAACAGAACTAGATCCATTTTTGTCCAAGATTTTCTTGGCTTGGCTCCAGTGACTGCATATCATGTTTCAGCTGGTGAGAGGTGCACTGTACTTTCCATAGTTTCTGATGCAGTACCTTGCAGTACCTCATATTAGCTTTGCCATAAATAGGGCTTTCAATCTTCAGAAAAAAAGGAAAAAAGGCCAAATGCTGACATCTCTTAAATTCTGAAGAGTAGGCTAAAACACGCTATTGCTCACTCTCTCTTGGTCACATACACACACACACCTATCTGAAAGAGAGAGAGACAAGCTCATTAGGGGAGAGTCTTTTCGGGCACAGGTAGCAAAACAAAAGTGTAATTCTATAATTATCATAATCAAAACAAAATGTCAAAACAGCAATGTCTAAAAACGAAAAGAAAAGTGAACAGCACGATCATACTCATATTTACCACTACAGTGAAACTCATTCGACCTGCACAAGCCTATTTCCCACATGTAACTAAAAGAAACGACTGCAAAACACTAAAATCATGATAATCCAAATAAAAATCCATATGAGTGCAACAAAATTATGAATGGGTATACTCCAACCCCTTTCTCCCCTTACCCCCGCCCCCAGCGTTCCTACCCCTTTCCTATCATAGCAAGAATCTGTTTATTTTCCCGTTTCCGGTTTTGCCATAGGGTCCCGCAAAATTTTGCCGTATTGATTTTCAGAAGTTTTTCCCCTGCCTCGTTTTGCCCCTCTCCCGCTTTAATGGCCCTTAACGCAGGACTGCGCCGCATCAGAAACAAGAGCGCCTTCTCCTCCATTTATCATCCTGGCAGGCCTTTTGTTGGCAGTTAGCAGCTGTGTGCTGAGGAACATTACTCTTCTATCCGGCTGGCAGAGGGCTGCGCTGTCCCCTTTCACAGTGTTCGATCGGAACTGGAGGGTCCAGCGCCAGGAACGCGCTCTTATCAGCTCCTAAATTTAGATTCAGTCCCAGAAAGAAAGCGCCCCTTCAGTGAACTCCATGGAAATCAAAGCGCGGCATTAATGATGCATCACAAAAGTGTTTGCCCAGTTGGGGAAAGAAACAACAACAAAAAAACTATTTTTGTCCAAAGAAGAAAGTGAATTTAAGAGATGGCTTTTCAACGCATAATGTATATGTCAGTATTGAATTTTAATTTATTCAGCTGGTGCGGTACACAATTGCCATCCACTGCCAAACATAGTCATTATATTATTATAAAATAAAATACACTGTGCTGCACTAACACTAATTAGGTTTTTTTTAAGCATACAAATCACACCAAATGCACATGCTGTAACTCAGCCAGATGAAATGTGCTGAATTTACTTAATTTAATCTATAAATAAAATGTACTATATTCAGATAATTCTGAATTAATCTGACTATCTGTCACACTGGTTGTAAATCTCCAGTTGTCATTCTAATTATTTATAGAATACCATTTCCTCTGAATCTCCTCCCTTTTAAAAGTATGACTACAGCAATTTGCCCTTTTTAAGATTATGCATTATTGAAATAACTTGATTCATGTTGTATTTCTCTTACCACAGAACAGGGAATGTTAGTTTAAAGTTAATCTAGGGCTATTCTCTGAAAAATTATCAATGGTTTATCTGACAGATGTAACCTAGAATGTATAATTTGAATTTAAATACATTTACATTTTCAGCAAAGTGTCTTCAAGCATTTGAAAATGTACCTCATGGAATACGTTAGATATAGAAAAGTTAATTGCGAAACTTATTCAACTAAACATTTTCTCAAGGTATTAGTTGGTCATAACCTAGTTGACCTTGAATTCATTGATGAATTTGATCATTTGTCAAGGCAATGAAATACACCGTCATTGCATTAAAATTGACCAATGCAAAAGTATAAGGATTTTTGTTCTACAAACTTCAATTTTAAAGCAATTGGCTCTGTATACTTTGACTAAGTAGAATTAACACAAAAGTAAATACATAAATGTACAGTAGATAAATAAGTCGTTGTGCTGATTTAGGTTACAACGTGGGAAGCGTTGGTGGTATTAGCGTAATGTGCCGCTGGGCGTAATGCCCTGCATTGCCAAAGCCAGAGTCAATCTGTGGCATTAGACTGGCTTTAGAGCCGACAGCTCCACGATGAACTTTCCCTCACCCTATTCTACACTCACACTTCTAGCCTAGTTACAGCACATTCTGAAATGACAAAAAGCTCTGTGACGTGACAGGCCTCCCCCCCCCAACCCCCTCTATATCTCCCTCTCTTCATGTCTGCAGTACAAAATAACTTCTGTGGAAATGCAGAGGAGAGGGGGGTGCAGAAGTTCTGTAGCACAGAGGCTCATCATTCCTCAGGCACCTCGGCAGAGTTTCCCCTCTCATGAAAAGCACCTCCTCCTCTCCTGTCAGAGAGTTGCATGTTTATTTTTACTTTTGGTTCAAATAGAAGCCAGAATTCATCATCTGGCCACCTAGCTAGAACTGCTGAAGTGCACAAGTTGCAAGTAGCATGTCATACTTTTTCTAAAGTACATCGCCGGCATGCTTAAAAAACCTTATGGAAATGGGATGTACTGCAATACATTATAAATATATGGATTTCAGGGAAAACATATATTTCACAGCAATGTATTGCTTTAAAAATGTATTGCAATATCTGTAAACCTCGGTTATTTGTACATTTACGCACATATTGTAAAGTAGTGCAATATCTATTATGATTTCCTTAAGGGAATAAACAAATTCATTTAAAAAATATTACAGATCTTTATTTAGTTATAAAATATATTTTATAGTTATGGGTTGCAGACGAAGAGGGAGGCATTTAATTATTTGCAATTCACATGCAGATCTTAAAATGTAACATTTCTCTCAAAGAGCTGCTCTAGCTTATTATAGACCTTCAGCATAGGAAAAAAATATACATCAATGAAAAACAGTAAGAAATACAAGTAGCACATCATATATCTCCACACAATTCTTAGAATTTCACAGAAGAATAGCTTTTTAACAGCTGTAGCTGCTTTTAAACCCTATTAAACCCTGAAGCTGTTGAGAAGCTGGCATCGCAGCAATGTGTGACAAGGAGTTCAACTTCTCCAAGACATGGCATGATGTGATCTTGTTCAGACAATGACTCTGCATCTCAAATGAACTGTCCGTCTTTCCAGAATCTCTACCAAGGAATCAGCCTCTCCAGATTCTCTACCAACCACTCAGTTTAATCCTGATTCTCTACCAACCTACCAAGCTTCTCTACCGTACCATACCATACCATTTGTAGCGGTGCTCAGAAGGCTCAGAAGGCGTGAGTTAAAAGTTGAGCGCGTGAGCGTCCGCTGCAAAGGGTGACATCGATAGAGTATGATAAGTTCCCAGAGTTGGGGACTTGAGTCTTTAGCTCAGCGGGTTAATTGTCACTGTTGTCACGTCGAGATCCTCGGTTTGAAACTCATTGCAAGCCAAACTAACTCCGTTACATTGGTGCCGTGACCCGGATTGTGTGACCTGGATTGTTTAACACGTGAGCATTCGTTACAGGATAATACGACTGGGATAAGGGTACGATTAGTTCCCACAGCTAGGGACTTCAGTCTTTAGCTCAGCGAGTTAATCGTCTCTCTTGTCGCGTCGAGATCCTCGGTTCGAAACTCGCTGCAGGCAGAACCAACTCCATTACATTGGTGCCGTGACTTTGATGCTACGACTGATGGTAATCGGTCAGGCTGTGGTTGCTGCTGCAGGAGTTTGAAGGGGAGAGTGTAGCAGAGCTCAGAAGGCATGAGTTAAAAGTTGAGCGGGTGAGCGTCCGCTGCAAAGGGTGACGTCGATAAGAGTATGATTAATTCCCAGAGTTAGGGACTTGAGTCTTTAGCTCAGCGGGTTAATCGTCACTCTTGTCACGTCGAGATCCTCGGTTTGAAACTCGCTGCAGGCAGAACCAACTCCATTACACCTCCTCAATCTTAACTTACTAATCAGTCTCTCCTTACAAATCAGTCTTTCTAGTGGGCTTGTGACAATGTGACAGCGCATCATATCACAGAGCCTTTGGAAGATATATAGCATAAAGCTTGGTGTTTAAGGCATTGCTGAAGCTAGGCCCCGTTTTTCCAATATTCCTAAACCTCAGATGATTGAATTTTGTACATTGAAACAGATTTCTTCTAGCCAATTTTGTTGGAGTGTCTCTATCTACCCATTCTTGTGCAATGATTTGTGTCCTGTCACATTTCAATCGACTTTGGAGATTTATGACGCCTTTGAAGAGTCATTCCATATTTTTTATAATTGGGCACTTACAGTAATTGAGCTAGTTCAGGAGAAAAAAACAACAGAAAAACCATCCATCCATTGAAAACAAAAACAAATGCTTTCAAGAGAAATGCTAATAAGAGCCATTCAAACAAGCCCCTTCAATGTTCTCACCTTATTTTCCGTATGAGTAATTCATAACCCATATCACTTCCTGGCACTTATGCTCTGCAAACATTTCCTCAATGTGAATGCAATTGACTGCCAGAGTCATGGAATTCACACTAATAGCACTTTGAAAAACAACACACACTCCTGTGAAGTTTGTTTAATTAGCTTCACCCCATTATTGATTTGTTTTCTCTGGCTAAGACCCTCTCATGGTCTTTACAGCATAGAGATCAAACAGATACTCAACAAATAAATATGAGTGAACTTACAGATTATATTATACTTTTGAATACTTTGAATTAATTCCATGTTTTACTTTTGCCTGGGCACATTTTACTCTGTTTTATTCTCACATCTTTGTACAAGGAGTACACTGGTAGCATATCATTTGTTAGTGGTGTGATTGAGATTCCAAATAGAATATAATGGATATAACAATCTAATTATTGAAGCCGCATCCACTTAAAAATGCACTATTCTCTTATATACTGAGGGGCCATAACTGAGCTAAACTGGTTCAATTACTTCATCTTAATATGCTGGAGTGGGTGGGAGGTTGGATATTGGTAGTTATCTTGGCAGTTGCTCTATCCGTGATTGCTATTCATCCCGCCGTTCGCCATCTGCCTGGCCCTCTCGGCCTGTGACTGGTAATGTCCCGCTCATCACAGGCCTGCTTCTCTCCTCTGTGTGCCATGTGCACGGGGAACCTGGGAGAAGCCTGCCTCGCAGCCACGCGCAGGAGTCTCGCGACCGCAGAAGGGCCGCTAATGACCGGGGATATAAATCACCGTGAGGAGGAGAGCTCCCAGGCTCCCACCTCCGCCGCCAATGGGCCGTTATCACCGTGTGATCACCTGGCCTGACTGGGATTTCATTCAGCATCATCCTGCAGGTGGCAACATTTATCTTAATCATTTAAGGACAAGAGAGGATGTGAATATGCAGATGGAATCATTCTCGCAACTGAGAGGGAGTTTCGCAAAGCCCCCTGCACAAGAAGATTCACCGCTGAGAGAGAGGAAGGGGGGAGAGAAGAATGAGATGTATATAGAAGACAGTTGCCTGTCATTGCACGTAAACCATACTTTGACATGATATTTATATTTATTTTGTTGCATTCTTTTGTGACAAGGAACAAGTGCTCATGTTCAGTCTCTTAAAAATATATTTGACACCAGCTACAAAACACGCAGAAACACAGACCCACACAAACACACACATACATGCACTCACACACACACACACACACACACACACACACAGATATTCAGGTAACTGTCAAAATAAAGGAAACACTTGAGTAAATGAGGGATACAAAGTATAATGAAAGCAAGTGCATTCACCCAGTTGTGGTTCCTGAGTTAAGCAATTAAAATCTCATCATGCTTATGGTCATGTATAAAACTTCTGGGCAGGCGTAGTTGCCCGTTACTTTGGCTACCATGTCTCAATGACAGAAAAGAAAGAGGGGTTTGATTGTTGTGGCACATTTGGCAAGAGCTTCAGTGACAGACTGCTCATCTTGCTGATGTTTCACGAAGAAAAAACAGACAAGCAATTTTGAATCAGTTGACTGCAAATATTAGTCTAGGGCGTAATCAGAACTGTCTGTTCAGAACTTCACAGAGAGGGAATGCAACCGGACCTAACGTTTGCTAAGTTAGCTATAAGAAGGGGTTTTGTTGCCATTTTTAATTTATGCACCTGTCTGTTCGAAAACACCTCAGTGCTTGTGGTAATTTTATTGACTTGGTGTGTCTGTTTTGGCAGCAATTCGTTCAGTTGCAGGGTCAGGTTAAAAATAGGATGAAAAAACACTCTCCACAGTGGATGACTAAATGGAAAAATAAGTGACTGTACAGAGTGTATAAAAAGGAAAAAGACAGAAACAAGGTACATTATTGTAATATTCGGGCTAAGGCTAAAAATGAAATAAGAGCAGCTAAAAAGCAGTTTGAAATTAAAATTTCCCAAGATGCAAAAAGTAATCCTAAGCAGTTTTTTTTCAATATTGTAGTAGAAAAAGGAAAGCTAATGTCTAATGATGAGGTTAATTGAATTAAGAATAAGGAAGGTTTGGAACTTTGGTTTATATTAATAAGGATATTGCTAACACACTAAACAGTTACTTTGTTGAGGGCTTTACCAGAAAATAGGCTATAAATATGCCTAAATGTATAGCCAATGTGCATAATGTTTTGGAGGACTTTGAGATAAGGTATGTGGAAGTACTACAAAAACTACAAAAACTTAAGACAAATAAGGCAGCAGGCCCTGATGCCATATATCCCAGAGTACTCAAAGAACTTGGGGAAATTATATATAAACCATTGACAGATATTGTTATACAATCCATAAACACTAGAGCAATACCAGATGACTGGAAGCAGGGTAGTATAATTCCAATATATAAGAAGGGGGACTGTACTGACCCAGGGAACTATAGGCCTGTCAGTTTAACTTACATCTCATGTAAAATACTGGAATGAATTATTAGGGACAAGTTGGAATCATTCTTGAAATATAATAGTATTGGGTTTTCTCAAGGGGAGGACATGCCTAACAAACCTCCTTGACTTTCTTGAAGAGGCTACAAAGTGTTTTGACCTGAACCAGGCTTATGATATTATATATTTGGACTTTCAAAAAGCATTTGACAAGGTGCCACATGAGAGGCTCATTGTTCAAATGAATTCAGTAGGAATTGCAAGAGTTGTTTCAGAGTGGGTTCATAATTGGCTGCAAGGGCGAATACAAAGAGTAACAGTAGGTGGGACCGTATCTGACCTCGGTGCTGTGGGCAGTGGTGTCCCGCAGGGATTGGTGCTGGGACCTGTGCTCTTCCTTATTTGCATAAATGATCTTGATAGGGATGTTAGTAGCAAAATAGTTACATTTGCAGATGATACTAAACTTGGGGGTTTAGCAAACAGTTTGGAATTGACTCCAAGTAATCCAAGATGATTTAAACAAAATCCAAAAATGGGCAGAAACATGGCAAATGCTAAATGTAAAGTTATGCATGTGGGGAAAAAAACATAAGACAGGAGTATTTTATGGGAGGAGAAATTTTTTTAGGTGTTCAATTTGAAAAAGACTTAGGAATTGTAGTTGATCAAAGTCTATCTGCATCTAAGCAGTGTGCTACAGCAGTGGAAAAAGGCTAACAGGATACTGGGTTACATAGCAAAAAGTATTGAGTATAAACCAAAGGAGGTTATATTAATGTTATATAATGCCTTTGTCAGACCTCACTTAGAATACTGTAGTGCAGTTCTGGACACCACACTACAAGAAAGATATAAAAGCTCTTGAAAAAGTTCAAATAAGGGCAACTAAATTGGTACCTGGTATGAAAGGCAAAAGTTATGAGGATAGACTTAAGGCACTCAATCTATTTAAGCTTAGCAAACGGAGACTTAGGGGGGATTTGATTTGGGCTTTTACATTTTTAAAAGGGATTAACAAAGTGAACTACCAAAGATTTTTTAAGATAAGTTCAATTAGCAGAACAAAAGGTCACAGTTGGAAATTAGTTAAAGACAAATTCTGCACGAATATTAAGAAATAATTTTTAGTAAATAAAATAAAAAGTTGTCAATGGCTGGAACAGCTTGCCAGGTCAGGTAGTAGAGGCAGAAACACTTGGGCTATTCAAGTCCAGGCTAGATGCAGTACTAGATACTCTTTAGATTAAGACATGATGAGCCTAGGTGGGCTGTACGGCCTTTTCTTGTCATTATGTAGTCTTATGTTCTTCTTATGTTCTAACAGGCCTGAGTGCTTGTTTCCCATGGTGAAGGGTTTTGGCGTCTCTGTTATAGTATGGGTGCATTTTCCTGCCATGGTTTAGGCCCACTCAACCCCTTTAACCCCCTGAGGTCGACTGGATCGCCGACGATCCGAGCAGCAATAAAAGTATATTACTATTTCTAACGTTGCGAGATTTTATCATACACACGCGACAAAAACACTGACAGAAACCTTAGAATCGCGACTTTCCGATTTGAGCACTGGCAAATAATATGAGATTTTTTAAATTACCTTAATTAGACCAAAAGTAAACCTTGCCTTTCACTCTCTGTTTTACCTGGAAGTACCGTCCCCCTTCTATTGACATGGTAATGGTAATGGTAATAGGGCGGCAGTGTGGTTTAATGGTTAGGGAACTGGGCTTGTAATGTTAAGGTTGCAGGTTCAATCCCCAGGTGGGACACTGCTGTTGTACCCTTGAGCAAGGTACTTAACCTGAATTGCTTCAGTTAATATCCAGCTGTATAAATGGATTGTAAAGAAATGTAAACTGTAAGTCGCTCTGGATAAGAGCGTCTGCTAAATGCCTGCAATGTAACTAGGTGCTAGTCTCGGGGAGGGGCGTGGGCCATGTGTGAAATCGCAGGTGTAAACAACAGCTGGCATTCTCTGTTTCGGCGCTTGGACATTATCTAGCTTAGCTTGATAGTACCTATTGTGATTAATGTTTCTTGCCTCTCGAGAACCTGTTTGTTTGTGTGCTTATTGTTGTTTAGATTCCCAGTGTTTAGTTTATTCAGAGTTTTTGGATACGTTTTGGATTTAGCGTTTTACTTGTTTGTTCCTGATCGTTGGTTATTTTGGTTTGTTTTGTTTATGTCTTTCTGTGTCTCCGCAGACACAGATTTTGCTTTCGTTTTCATACAGACGTTTAAAGATAAATAAATATCTTAAACCCAGAAAACAGGCTACTTTTGATCATGTGCCTGTGCCCACTGCCAAACAGACTCTGGATGTTGGCAAACTGGCTTCTGTTGGTCGCAAGAAATGCGTACTCTGCAAGATGTCGGGGAAACAACAGTGCACTCCATGGGAGTGCAAGGTTTGTGATGTTCCCTTGTGTCTACAGTTGACCAGAAACTGTTTTGAGAAGTGGCACCAAAGACTGTGAAAGAACAGATTGTCTCACCATGTTTTAATTTTGATTTTTTTGTATATAGTTTGTGTGATGTTTTCAATAAATCTTCCAAAATGAAAAAAACTATTTTTTTCTTCTGTCTTCTGCATGGCTCACTGACTATTGCTTACTCTGATGGCTTTTGTCTTTGTCTGATGGCCTTTGAGAGAGATGGCCCATCTGACAGATCTTACAGGTGTGGACAACCCTCAGGTGTGGATCATGAATATTCATGAAATTAGCATATAGCCCTCCCACAGCCTGAAATAAATTTGACCAGTTCTGATAAAAACAGGTTTTTTGGTGCAAATTTCACTTGAACAGGCTCATTGGAAATAAATTTACTGGACAAAATGTTGATGTGTTCAATACTTATTTCCCCCATTGTACATGGTAAGATCAAGATGGTATGATCAAGATGATCAAGATCAAGTTTGGTATGCAGCTGCCTACAACAATGTTTATTGCTGTATTACTGCACTGATCTCTTGCGCAAACTATGATTGTTCTTACCATGTATTAATGCACATCTTGTAAGTCGCTCTGGATAACAGCGTCTGCTAAATGCTTAAAATGTAAATGTAAAAATGTAATGACAATGCCCCCATCCACAGAACATGAGTGATCACTGAATGGTTTGGTGAGCATGAAAACCCATGTAAAACAAATGCCATGGCCATCTCAGTCACCAGATCTCAACCCAGTTGAAAACCTATGGGAGATTCTGGAGTGGAACCTGAGACAGAAACACCAAATTATGTAATTTCTTGTGGAAGAATGATGTTGCATCCCTCCAACACTTGTAGAATCTATGCCTAGGCACATTGAAGCTGTTCTGGCAACTTGTGGTTGCCCTATTTAGACACTGTAAGTTGGTGTTTCCTTTATTTTGTCAGTTAGCTGTATATACACACTGTGTGTGTGTGTGTGTGTGTGTGTGTGTTTGTATTTTCCATTTTTTGTTTGCAACTTTTTGAGTCAACAAACATAGATTTCTATTCAGTGGCATAAATCCTACTGCTCCTCTAAAGGCAAATTAAAGATCCAAGACTGATGTAGAATATTATTCAATCAATCAATTCAATTCAATATTCAATCCAAGGGTTCTAGGCCTCTACCCCACAAAATATACTGCTTCTATGACTGGTGACCTAAAGGTACAGTATTCTATATGAGTGTTTTACTGAACCTGTGTATCAAGGCCTGCTTAATATTGTCATATTCTCTTTCAAACAGCAGGACCCGATTACATGGAATCTCATGTTCAACTTATCTGAGAGTTCAGAGCTAACTCAAAAGCATATGGCAAAGCAGGACACATAAATCACTGCTTATTATTTTGAGACGTCACACTTTCATGCAACGTTGCCATCCCTTCTCTGAATGAAATAAGCAATCGTTCACCTGGAATAAAGACAGGGGGAAGAGAGAGAGAAAATGGGAGTGAGATGAATGAAGAGAGAGAGGAAGGGAATTTGGCTACCCTTGATTTAATCCAATGAAGAAAATCCTCACAGACAAGTATACCATCCATTATTCATAAAATGTCCCCAAATTTGATACACTGTTGGCATGTCTCCTGTTTTTTTAACTTGAAAGGTTTTCTATTAATCTAATAAAGAACCTTTTTTTGCTAGAACATGAAGGGTAACCCAGACAGAAACTTATCCCTGAATACAGTGATAGCAAAACACTATCAAAGCACTACAGATTTGGGGTTATTTTTTGTTGGAATTAGTTTGACAGCATAACGCACACATGGCCACCTGAATCAATTCTGTATTGACTGCTTGTACAACAGATCAAATAAAATCAAAGGTTCCAGAGATGGCAAACTTATTGGCTTGTTACGAGCCACATCCAATAAATATTTACAAGCACTCTCAGTTTGTTCCAGCTCACCCATTTACAGTGCTAGTAGAGAAGACCACAGTTATAAATAATGCACTGGAGTTTCCACCACGGTGTACAGCACTGTAGGCAAGTGAGTCTAGGTCTTCTCAAAGGACATCATGCAAGAGCCTTCATGGCTTACACAATACTATAGGTACAGTAAGGTTTATTCAGCTTTCAAAGAGACGAAAGTTCGAAAAGTCACAAAAGTTTATGAAATCTCATTCTTTTTCATGCCGCTGTTACACGTTTACCTCAGTGTGGCACCTCGGCAGTGGCGCTATTGTGGCGCAGAGCGAGACAGACAGCGGGGTGCTTTTGTAGCAGGCAGGTGAGCCTGTTACGAGCTGATCGTCTCTTGAGCTGATGTCCGGAGCACGTCGCCTGGCATTGTAAGACAGATCACCTCTGACCCGGCGCTCCATTAGGCCAAACTGGGCTCAGATAACAGGGTAATTGAGCCTACGTGCCGTTTGAAAAGGAGCCGAGACCAGAGCACACGTCCACCTCCGACAGTGACTAGGTGTCATAATCTGCTTAGGAAATGCTCTGCTGTGATTACGGGGGAGTCTTTGATTTCCAAAAGGCTTTGTGTGACCGTGAATGTCACATTGAACACAATAGATGATACAGGACTCTGGAATATAATTAGCGCTGCGTTAGATGTTCCCAAACTGTCAATCGAGATAAGAGCAATCCGCAAATGTTCCAAAGACGACCAGTGACTAATTTCCGTTTTAATTATTGCTACCTCAAGCCTTTTCTTGTCAAGAACGAGACCTAAATGAAATTTGCTTAAAGGTACAGTTGGCTCTCTAAGGTAGCAAAGCTCCAGAACACTATGTTTTTGAGGGCATATCCTATCTGTTGATCTGTTAACCCTCCTACCCCATCTACCTCTTGAATTACAAAAGATTTAAATTATTTAAATATACATTCATTTGCATATATATATATATATACATATGTATGTACAGTATATATATATATATATATATATATATATACTGTATATGTATATATATATATATGGAAGCCTTCAACCCACATTGCCTATTCCTAACTGTTAAGCATGGTTGTGGATCTGTTATGGTATGGGCAGCCAGATCGTGGGAGTCATTTGATCTGATTATTACTCTGCATGGTAGAATTATGGGCAAGGAATATGAAGCCATTTTAGGCGACCAGGTGCACCCTATGGTGCAAATATTGTTTTCTGAAGATTTTCCCATATTCCAAGACGACAATGCTTCCACAGACACTGCTACCTGTACCTTACATGGCCTCCCCAATCACCAGATCTAAACATCATTAAACCTTTTTAGGAAGTTCTGGAACAAGTTCTGCATTTCCACCGCCTTCATCTCTCAAAGAACTGGAGGCTTTCCTTCTTGAAGAATGGACCAATATCTTGCTAGAAACAGTTCACAACTTGTATAACAGAATTCCAAGAAGGATTGAAACTATTCTGAAGACAAAGGGTAGGCCAAACTCATTATTAGTTCATAAATAAATGTATATTCACAAGTATTGTTTGATGTTTTCATTATTTTGTCTACCCATATATATATATACAGTATATATATGATTGTATATGTGTATTTATTTGCATTCATTTAAGTATTACAATTTAACCATGTATCACCTTGGATAACGTAATTAATTTGAAGATTTATTGAAAGAGTCGAAAGAGTCTGAAATATTTCCCAACGAATCACAGAAGGAGTGTTTATTTGAGAACACTTAGCACATGCCAGGCCAGTATAGTAGATCTTACGAGACTGATTCATGAGCACCAAGTGCATCCAACTGAATACTTTCCCGGGGCTTTGTCTTCTCAGAGAATCGCCCAGGGTGCCTTTTAAGTTCCTCCTTGTGAATTTTGCTCATGAGTACACTTGATCAGGTGCACAGCCCCACGGAGGCCCTGCCCCTCATGCTCCTGTTCCAGCTCCATCTGGACGATGGCAGACGGCAGAATCCCCATTGAGAAACATGGCATGCAAGTACCTGACCAGCATGGAGAATCTCGACTAACCTGCAGTTTTGCATGCACAGCTATCGAATACATTTCAATATTATCAGTGTTTCTCCTCGCTGATGTCCTCTTCATTGCCTACGTCTGTGTATTTATGTCATTCATATATGTATTATCAATATGTATTTGGCTAGTGGATTCCCTCATCCAGGGTTAATTGTTCTTTATATCATTCTGTACTATATTTGTTTGTAAGCCTGGATAATTACTGAAGCTATTGAGGGTTAAGTACTTCACTCTTGGGTACAACATCACAGTGCCCCACTTGAGATTTACACCTGCAACCTTCTGCTCCAGAAACCACGTTCCTTAATCAAGATGTCATTCGGCAATTTATATTTGTATGCTTTGTGGGCAATTCGGTTCATAGCAAAAGATAAGAGGTTAATGAGCAGTTAAATGGATGTGAGGGGCCAGGAAATGCAGATTAAATGTAGATTAAATTCTCTTCCACTGATGCTTGTTATACACATTGCGTTATGGGACAGATTTGTGGATCTATTTTTGGTGGACATGCAACGTCCGAGCCGCATGTGGTGACCCCACCAGCTGCTTATCACACAGCGACCCAAAATGGCAAACAGTGGGATGGCAGGGGTAGGTAACTCAAGGTTACCCACGCCAACTGCTCCCCACTGCCCCCCCATTGGGCCCAACGGACTGCGTCCCCTCCCAAGGCGACCCTTGTCATATTGGCAAGACCCCGACTCTCGCACGCTCCTCCATGTGACAGCCTTCCTCCGGCGCTATTGGCTAAGCTCGCATTTCTGTGTGGGTGAACTTTCACACAAAACTGCAAACCTACAGAGACAATATCCTGTGCTCATCAGACTGCACATGTTTTTTTAGTTTTTTTATGGGCATCGATATTCCTCATCCATTCGTCCATCCCACAGGCATAGCTGGAGGGCTTGCTGAATTCTGAAGATGATAGAAATGAAAACACTGCAATATGTGGCCAAACTTACATATGTGAATACAGGACATCAATCTTCCCTCCTCATTTGTGACCTCCCACAGTCAGCCCCAGCTTACAATGAAAAGCATAATTTCTATTGTTATGTTCTTATGGCTCCCATATCCAACAACGCATGGTAATGATGTCCTGTCAACAATTCAATGGACAATAAAAGATAACGTGACAAATGTGAAGTACTCCCGATCTTAATGAGAACAAGTTATACAACATATGGTTCACATTGATTAAAACAACTCATCTTGGAAACTCCCATTTTGGGTGTTTACATTTTGGTAACATCACAATGCTTATCAAAGAGGTACCAAAGTGGACCAAAAAATTATAATTGTATTGCATCTGAATTTAGACCTTTAGTGATTTGCCATAAAGCTGTTTCATCAGTCTTAAATTCTGTTATGCTCTCCTCTGTTCATCAGATTACAACATACACACCGTCGTACAGGCATCAAGTTTGTTCCTGTGGGAATTAACTGTTAAAGTTTAAAAGTGCAGCATTTCTGAAATATAGCTTGGATTTATTTTGAAGTGTAAGTAGGGCAAACGTTGCACTGGAGATGAAACCTTACCCCGCAGAATAGGGGTAAACAAAGCCATTGTGTTTCAGAACATTTAAAAGCTTTAATATAATTACTTTCCAGCTTACAAATTATTTACAGTCAGAAACTCCACATTAAACAATGCTATGCTGTCATGTTTTTAATGGAATTTAATAGGTGGAACATGTCTCCAAATAAATTAAAAAGAAGAACCAAATTCCTAAGCTACTGTAAAAATGTGTCATAAATAGGAAAAATGTTTGTTTTTATTAATTTCATAGCAATGCTAATTATGCAGCCATATTTATTGTAATTTGGTTATGCTGGCAAAGCCAGTGAGAACATAAATATTTACCTGAAGACATTATGAATCATTCACGTAATAACATACAATAAAGAAACATCCTTTAAATTTACTTTGGAGTCTTCACGCTAGGCCAACAAAAAAGGTTTTGAGGTGGTGAATGTGTAAACTGATAGAGGTGAGCACAATCGCCCTCAGTGCGCCCCAGGGGAAACGTCCAGGCCGAGGGACTGCACGACACGTTACACGCCTGCCTGGAGACATGCCTCCCCTGCGTGTGACACAGAGAGAGCCAGGGACAGTGTTCGACCGGCCGGCTTAAACATCCAACGGTGATGGCTACCTCTGTCCTCCGTGGGGGGCGTCTGCGTTCGCACTGTTCTGCTCTCGTTAGACAAGGCGGACGAGTCTGCTTTTATCTTAGCACGAATGCTGCGCTGTGCCGTGGAAGGTGGAGGAAATCGTGTCCCTCACGAAACAGATATGCAGTGCAGCCTAGTGGCAGCGTGATGAAGGATTGATGTGATGGAAATGCACTATGTCGCTGAGAGAGCTTCGTGCAAAGCGGTATTTATACAACAGATTTTTTTTTTTTAAAGACACGCGTGGAGCTTACGTGTCGCATTCACTTAGATCAGATGTTTATCTGATTTAAAGTAATTACGATTCCACCGGTTTCGATATATACCGCCAAGGAGTAATGCCGTTAAACTGGCTCGGATGTACTGCTGCGACCGCTGTTTCATAGTTTATTTGCTTGGCAGGCACCGTGGTCGAGGGCAACTTTACAGAGATTACATCGTAAATTCATTCTGCTTATATGGCCACATAATTACTGAAACAATGTAAGTTACATACTTTCCTCAAGAGTACAATAGCAAGGCCCCCACCTGAGAATAAGACATGCAAACGTCCGGTTACATTCCAGGCTCTGTAGCTTCTCCACACCACAGTGCTACCATTCTGCTTTAATGTATCGCAATAGGGAAAAGCTCACATACCAATCAATCAACTTGGCAGCTGGGGAATTGAGTTATACGACTTATGCCATGCTACATGGAGTCAGCTTCCAGTGTTTCATTCACGGTGCGGTACGCCCCCAAGGAGGGTGGGGTCTCTGCACGTCAGCTAATCTGGGTATACCTCCAAGACACCGCTTTTCCAACCGGATCCTGTGTACGGGGCAGCTTTCATTAAAACTTTGCATCTGCACGTAGGCGCTTGCTCAGGGGCATGGCAAGGGCCGAGGGGAAATGGGGGTTGCCGGGGGGAACAGCGGCGATTGTGGTGGCATCACAGAGAACCCCCTTGTGTCCACAGAATGGGCGGGGGCAGTGGGGGGCAATGGCAGGTGCTCCGGCTGTCCCGCTCTGCCATTCTGTTAGTAGAGCCAGCTGCGTTTCTACAGTGCCACTCGTGGCCTCTGGGGAAAGCAAAACGGGAGAGGGGAGAGCAGTTTCACAACTACACTACAAGCAACTATCATCTCCAGGAACATGTCAATCATTGGGGGAGATGGGGGCAGAGAGCGAGGCAGATGAAGGTTTTTCACACCTGCTGTACAGGGAAGATATTATCTTCCATAATATGTCAATCATTGTGTGTGTGCGTGCGTGTGCGTGTGTATGTGTGTATGTGTGTGTGTGTGTGTGTGTGTGTGTGTGTGTGTGTGTGTGTGTGTGTGTGTGTGTGTGTGTGTGTGTGTATGTGATAGAGCCTTCTGTCCTGAGTATTTTCTTAATAATTGCAGTTTGTTTGGAAAATACATCGTATAGACTATTGCCATATAATATGTCAAAGTAAGTAATGTTTCACTTGTGCACTGGAGGGCTTATCTGGGATCATATTGATTACTTCCGAAGTCGATAGGCCATGTACCAGATAATCACCTTTTGCCTTTTAAATACCTTCTCAAGCTGTGTTGCTACAACTCTAAAGACAATTTAAAACGGCTGGTGTCATTGGCAGTGGCAGCTACTGACCCAGCTAGCCAAATACATTTGAAAATGTTTTTTTATGCTGTGGAAAGTTGGAAAATGTTGTGTTCTCATAATGTTGTTGGATTGCAAACACATCCTTAAAACATTTTCCTGCAAAAAAAGGGATACATATCATCTGAAAAACATTGATGGAAAGTTATAGAAAAAAAAAAAATGTTACAATATAGTTATTCACCAAAAGTTGTGATAACATTTTTTGTTAGCTGGGGAGCTACAATTAAAGCATGCTGAGGACTTGTCTTTTGTTGTTTTTCTTGATTAATAAGCACGCCAATTTACATAAGGATCACATTTTCATAGCTGATTCCTTTTACTTGCTTAGAACAGGATTCCCTTTGTGGCCATCACACAGCACATTTATAAAAAAACGGATTCAAAGAAAGTCAGAACAGACCCAATCCCTCTTGGTACACTAAAAATGTTTCATCATTAATACTACTTGCTAAAAGAAAGTGTATAAGAGAGCTGTAAAGCTACAGCTGTAGACACAGTTAAGTGAAAGGGAATCAGCTGCTGGTGGGTGATCTCTATTTGAATTGCCTACGTTTGTTAATCATGAAAAACAACAGCAAAAAATAAATACAAAAAACACATCGGGGACAGGTAGCAGTTTAAAGGTAAGTTTCTGCCGCCCCTGTTTCTTGTTCACCGGACGCCAGTGGTCATTATGGAGATTGGAAATCGCCACTGAGGTGTCCATTGATTGTGGAAACCACAGCCACAAATCGCTGCCAGGTTCTCTCACATCAACCCCAATCGATAGATAATTATTTGTTCTCCACAAACGTGATATGCAAAGGAAAGTTTTCTCTGAGAGATGTTGAGAACTAACTGGATTATACGTGCCCTCCAGAGACACGATGGGAAACGGTGCAGAACAATAAACCAATGAACAGTTTTTGCATGTAAATGTATGTTTCTAAATATCTGGTCTCAAAAACTAATAAAGCTTGAACATGGAGCTGTATGTGCTGCGAATGGTCACGTGAAGAACTCATTAAAACAAACTTGACAAATTCTACTGTCAGTAATTTCCCATCCTATGCAAACACAAAATATGATGTACTCTCATCACAAGGCATACTGTTCATATTGTACCATGTTCAATGACTATCATTTTAGATTGCACAGGCTTGGAATAAACATATTTCATATAAAAGGTTATGGCTATATTTATGTGGTATGAAAAAAACATATATTGTCCATTGTATATATCCTGATATAAGTCACATTTTTAAGGAATTCAAATGATCTCATTGAGAATGTAAACAATATATTATTAGTGCTTATTTATATTTTCATTTTGCATTTGTTAAATTGATAACCATATACTGTTTGTACCTCATCGATACTTTTTACTCCCACAATATACAATGCATACATGGAGCATACTATGTATTCTATTAAGATTTCACTAAGAATATTACCAAAGTAACGCATTGGAAAATTGTGTTAAAAAAAAAGAGCGAACTGAAATCTCTTCAGTCTCTTGGCACAGGAAGAGTTAAAAACGATGAGCTGTTTTGCTGGTAAAAAAATAATATATATATATATATAATATATATTTAGAGAGAGCGCGAGTGAGAAAGGATGAGGGAGAGAGATCGAGGGAAGAGAGAGGAGAGCGAGGGAGTATTTGGTTTGTGGAAGTGCAAAGCCTTTGTTCTAATTGGTTGCTAAATTGTGACAGGCAGGCTGTCCACTCCCCCGTGCCGTGCCTGGCTGCGTGCATGTGTCTGAGTGCAGGCAGTTTTAAGTCTGCCGAATGTGCTCGGAGTTCCTAATCGAGCTGGGGTCTGTTTGTACACAGGGAGAGGGAGAAAGAGAGGGAGTGAGTGAGAGAGAGAGAGAGAGAGAGAGAGAGAGAGAGAGAGAGAGAGAGAGAGAGAGAGAGAGAGAGAGAGGGAGAGAGAGAGAGAGAGAGACCCCGTCTGCAGGGTTTATGCTGGCACAATGGCATTGGATCCGGGGCTCCCACCTCTCCTTCTGTGGACTATTACCTTCCAGGCGCTCTGCTCCTACTCCGGAGGCACCAACAACGAAGGTAAGGTCAAATGTATGTTTGGGAACGTGAATTATTTGTGTCTTCGCCTTCAGCAGGAATGAATGCATTCAGGGCTAAGCGAAGCCCGGACTGTCTGGCCGGGCCCTCCGCCCCGTGGCAAAGTTGGGCCCGGAGCAGGTGACACGTATGGCAAAGTTGCCCGAACAGTGGGGCGAACTCCAGGCTGATAAGCCCAGGGGCACAGAGCTGATCTGGTGGGATGAGTGGGAACAGAACAGAAGAGAAGCTGGCATCAATACAGCATCACATGCCTGTGCAATGTGTGATCCTACAGAGAGATGGAGAGAGAGAGAGAGTTTCACAACTACTGTGTTGGCATCTAATGTCTCCAGAAACATGTCAATCACTGTATGTGCACTGTTCGTGTGTTTGTGTGTGTACGCATGTGCATGTGTGTGTTTGAGTGTGTGTGTGTGGTTATTTAAGCATTGATATGTGAATCATGTGTGTGTCTGTGTGTGTGTGTGTGTGTGTGTGTGTGTGTGTGTGTGTGTGTGTGTGTGCATGTTAATGTGTGTGTATGCATCTTTGTTCATGCAGGTATGTGTGTGTGTGTGTGTATATGCTGAACATTCCCATATGTTCAGAATATATTATTGTAAATAACACATCTCAAAACTTATCAGTCAAGTTGTTTATGTGGTTATAGCATTTGTTTCTTTTTGCTGTTGCTTGCACTTTGAGACAGCCTATGTAATCAAAATCTTAAAAATGTAATTAAATCACCAAATCTCAATAAAAAAGTCTAAACATAAGAAAGTCTATACAGTCTGAAAATAAACTTGACCTAATTACCTCAGTAGACGTGCATTGATTTGGAAGTCACTCTCCCTTAGCCTGATTTCAACAGTGTATAAGCACAGGGACCGACAGGCGTTTTTGCCATTTTACGAAACACAAAGAAATACAGACTAATGTGGAAAAATGTTTGTTTGTTCAATGTCTACTGCCTCGCAGTCTATTGCATTGTATGAAGTAGGGAATGTTGGTGGGCTATCTACTGAGGTGAGTTTTCATTAATATTGCACCAAGTCCTTATTGCTTCTCCGTCTAGGATTATACATTGTGCTAGGTGGTACGTTGACAAAAAGATCAGGCTTCTAAAACACAAATTATAATTGATTACATTTAAAATAAACGATAACTAGTGTGAAAGACAGGATGAATGACACAGGCTGCGGCTGTCTAGACTAACATCGACACTTACAGATAGGACAACACCAGCAATTTTTGCAAGAAATCTTTTTTTCTCCAAAAAATTAATGGTGATTTGACTTTTCCATGGGCACCCAGCAAGATCTTCCCAGAGCGAAAATTATAGGAGAGAATTATATGTAAGAGCTGTACGTGTAATTTGCAATATTAATTATGACATAGCAGGAAACACAATGGCAGCCCGCACAGCTTTACTGTCCACTGCCCCCCGCCAATAACACCCCACAGATCTTTATAATCAGCAACCCAACATTTTTGACCAGCCTGCGAAACTGTAAAAAATTGACCACAACAGTTTTTTTGCGCAACTGTGCCATTAGTAAATTCATTTCCAATTTTCCATTTTTCATTTATTTTACCTCCCCTACAGTTAATGGAAAGATAACTGTCATTCATATATCCTTTCAGGCTGTCTACTTTTTTGTGACAGTTTGTGTTTAAATTATTCGGAAGACACTTTACAGCATGGACAAGGTTCCATTAAATTGGGGCCACCGGTGATGAGTCAAATACCCCCGATTATTATAATGTGCTATTATTATTGTTATTATTTATAGGTGTGGTGGTATTTGAAGTTTTGAAATGGGAGTACATAATTAATGTTGTGAGGAAAGCTTGTCAAAGGAAAACATTTCAAAGGCGCTTTAAAAAAAAATACTATCCAGAAGGATATAGTATTGAATAAAATGCAGGCGAACGCAATATATATTTTTTCATTTACTATGTTCTGAAACACAATTGAGCCTACTGGGCTATAGCCAGCAGTGAGAATTCAATTATTTACAGTATATCAGTATCACTATTCCCAGCATCTGTGTCAAGGCCATATATGCGAAACACCATTTTCTTTTGAAATTGTGTTCCTTCTACTGAGTTAAGCCTAAATTCTGATGATCTAATCTAAATAATTAGCTCCTTTATTCATGTAAATCTGACACATATTTGTGATAGTGTATGTCTAGTTTTATATTTCTTTAGCAACAATGTAACGCGCGATTTGAAGCTCGGACCGTGATAATTTAAAAACAGTAGTTGAGGTTACGCTCAGTGGAGACCGATCAATTTAAAACATTACTTTTACAAAACTTACTTTCATGTAGTTACACTGTACACTTCAAGTTTTGCGCCACTGTCACTCGCTCAGTGCGTCGTGGCTCTTAAAGGTAACGCGGCCGTACCACAGGATTTGTCAGTGAATGACCACACCCACACTACGCCTCCTTCTCAGTGGTTTCCAGCCCTTTTCCACTACGTACTGGTTTAGCGACACAAAATGCCTATGATGTTATTGTTCATGCTGTATATCTTAAAGTTAAGCGACAGATTCCACACTTTTCAGTTCTGATCGCGACAAAATCACGCCCGCTATCTCTTTTCCATGCTAGACTTTACCCGTGCCCTGTTTAAGCCTACTTAAGAAACTGGTGGACATGTGTGTAACTGTACACGCCTCTGTCTCGGACATCCTCCCGTGGAACATCAAAGTGCTCCGTGCCACTGAGAAACGGGTCATTGACACGGCCCCTAAGATAGCACCCACGAGCCTCAGCCAGGGGCTGACAGTTGCTGACTTAAGGACCAATCAAAAGACACAGCAAAAAAGCCATGGTGGGTTCGGATCTGTAAGTCCTTGGTTGTACATGATAACACCACCCCTCTCTGGGTTCATAGCACCTGACTCTCTTGTCACTGGCCAACGGGGCGAGGGTGTGAGCAAGGAGCCTGGGTGGGCCTGGCAGCAGGTTGCCCTGGTGAGGAAGACGAGGCCAGGGTGACAAATGGACCCATTCCAAGCTCATATTTCATTTCCTTTCTGGGACATTCAAATGACAAAGTCCTGATTTCCTTTCTAGGAAAAAAGTAGAATGGCTAAAATAAATGCATTTCCTTCGGTAATCCTGCAAGGTTTTCGGCTAATATCTGCAAGGAGTTCTCTCTGATTCTGGGCCTACCTTGGAGAACACAGGGTAAAATATGTATGCAATAATGCATTTTTTTTTTTTTAAATAGAAATTTTGTATTTATTTTGATTTACCCTCCCCACATGGGTCTGCTGCTCGTCTCTACGAGGCAAGCTAGTTCTCAGAGGGCAGAGAACACCGCCTCCTTTGAGACGGAATTCGCACGCCCACGTTCTGGAGACACCCTTACGTGCTTCACGGTGAACTGGAGCCGGCTCCCCCTTCCCCTCTCCCAGGGGCGGACAGCCAAATGCCGCCCCCGATCGGTGCTAACGAGCAGGGCCGGTCTGGTAGAGATGGGTTTCGAATCGTGTCCCTGACAGGCAGCACACACCGCATCGGACCAGCCAAAATACGATGCGTTAGACCACTACTCATTTGATACCCTTTGATCAATAAGGAAATACAACAAAAATGCCAACATGTAAATTGAATATTTAGTATTTTATGGAAAATATAATATTGTATACTTAACTGCTTATCTACTGATATATATATATATAGATAGATAGATAGATAGATAGATAGATAGATAGATAGATAGATAGATAGATAGATAGATAGATAGATAGATAGATAAGATTTACAATTAACTTGCATATATGGTTTTAAATATTAATATATTTATTTTAAATTATGTAATATATATAACATGGGTGTGTTATATTTTTTAAAATATATTAATACAATTGCTGAGAGAAAAATATTTTGATTAACAAGTAATATTTTTCCAAAAAAGATTTGTGTCACAATTATTCACACCCCTAATATTTATTTGAAATCAAATCCAACAAAAAGAAATCTGCTTTAATATGCCAAGTTTTTTAGTTTATCTGAATCTTAGGGTACTGTATTGTGGCTTCCTATTGACTTCCTGGGGTAATGAGGTAATACACTCTCCGAGGCAAATATTAATTAGAAGAAACAAGACAAAGGGTTTTTGACCTTCACAAGTCAGGAGATGGTTACAAAAAAAATGAATAAAGAACGAAAGACACCACTTTCCACTGTTAGGTCAATAATTAACTTTATAACCACTGGAACTGGTCAAAATGCCTGGTGGAGGATGCAAGTGCATCCAGCCCCCACGCACAGCAGATGGTTTGGGAGGCAAATAAAAGGGCCACAGTTGGAGATCTACAAAACTTGTTTGTATCTTGACACAAAGTCTTCAAAACTACCATCAGACACCACCTCCATGCCAATAAGCTTTTTCGAAGGGTTGGCAGAAAAAAAATCTTTATTGAGAGCAATCAACAAAAAGTTTGTGGAGTTTGCTAAATGCTATTGGAACCAAGTGTTATGGTCAGATGAGACCAAAATGTATCTTTTTTTGCAATGGGAAGGCCACATGTTGGAAAGAATGGCATAGCTACAGTAAAATATGGTGGTGAATGTTTGAGGTTATGGGGTTGTTTTGCATCTACTGTACCTGGGGCTCTTGTTAAGGTCAATTGAATCATGAACTCCAAGTACCAAGACATTTTGACCAAAAACCTGGTTCCCTCTAGCAGGAAGCTGAAACTTCAAAATCAACCAAGAAATGGTTAACTGAACACAAAATTACTGTTTTGCAATGGCCGTATCAGTCTCGAGACTTGAATCTGAACAAAAATGTGTGGTCTGAGTTGAAGGGGGCAGTCCAGAAGGGCAGACTGGAGGATCTGAGGGATCTTTAAAGATTCTGAATGGAAGAATGGTCAAAGATCCCCCCCAAAAAACGAAACAAAACGTACTGAAAACAGAGGTGTGAATGATTGTGACAGATATTTTACATTAATCATTACTTGTTACACAATTTATTTTCTCTGAGCAATTGTATTAGTATAAAATAAAACAATTGTCCATGTGTTTTGAGCATGCAAAATATTACCTGTATGGATTACTTTATACAGCCTTCTTTGCTTATCTCTAAGTGTATGAATAATTCTGGAGGATACTGTATATATATATATATATATATATATATATATATATATATATATATATATATATATAGTACCAGTCAAAAGTTTGAGTACAACTTCCATCTGGATTACGGCTAATCGGGCACTCATTCATTCTTCATCAAGATAATGGCCCGAAACACACATTGAAGTTGTGCAAGAACTGGTGAAGGAGTGAAGGACAAGGTGAAGGACAACTCAAACTTTTGACCTGGTCCTGCCCAGTGTCCAGACCTCAATCCCATAGGACTTGTATGGGATGAACTGGGACAGAAGAGGCAAAGCAAAGCAACCCACAAGTATCTCTGGGAATTGCTGCAGGATAGCTGGGAAGACATGCCGGGTGATTTCCTGCTGAAACGTATTAACCGAATCCAAGGAATCCAAGATTTAGAGACACTTTTCAGTTTTCTTAAACATTGCTTTTGTATGTATGTATGTTCCTTATGTTTATTGTTACCTGCGTTTTATGTCATTTTCAAATGTTTACAGAAACTTATAGGTTGTAAAACATAGTAAATTCTGAAATAAACCTACTTTCCAACAGGTGTACTCAAACTATTGACCGGTACTGTATATATATATATATACATACATATATCCAGACATACAAACACACAATCACTCACGCACGTCTGCACACTCACTCTCAAAATGCATTAATACATTACTGTTACTTTTATTCTTCATTCGTATTTTGAAACAGTTTATTGATTGACTTTTTGCTGATAGGATTTTCAAAAAAGCCTGTGGAGCAAATATAGAGATAGAGCTGTTCAGATATTCCTTCATAATCCTGTAAAAATTGTACACTGAGTCAATGTACTTTGTGAAAAAACATTGCTTAGAAAATATGGAATTACAGTAAATAAGTAGTGGTTGTATAATATATAGTATGTATTTTTTAAATATAAATTTGTTTATTTTTTGTTACTGTTAACACAGCTATTAAATAAATGATTACGTATTCAGTACATTATGTAAATTGTTACATTTCCTATGGCATTTATAGACTTATCTTAACTTTATTAATGCATGTATGGATCTTTGTTATGCACATCATTTTGTTTAATTAATGTATTACTTACTTTATTATTTTCATCCTTCATCACACAGCTTCATGTACATTTACCATATAACAAAATAATAGAAATTCTGTAGTGTATCTATTTTATATTTTCAATTATTATATTATATATATATTTTACTCTGATATTTTATCTTATATATTTTTGACTTTTTATATATATATAATATATAATCTCTGTTACAATTAACATAACCTTAAGATAACCTGAAAATGTTACTCTGTGTATAAATATTTATATATTTTCTTTTCATTTTTCAATTATCCCAGTGTTTGAATACTAATGTTTCATATTCATATTCAATGTTTCATATTGCTGGCGGACTTACCAGCTTATGCCATCAAGCCACTGCTACTAGTCCAGAATGCCACCGCACTCCTGGTTTTCAACAAACCCAAGTTCACGCATGTCACTCCACTACTCACCACACTTCACTGACTCCCTATAGCAGCACAAATCAAATTTAAATCATTAGTGCTGGCATAACAAGCCACAAGGGGAACCGCTCCCTCCTACCTCCGGATACTCATCACACCTTACACCCCAGCTACACCCCCTCCGCTTCGGGTGCCCGGCAGCCACTCGTCGTAGTCTCGCCTCTTGTCTACCCTGACTGCCCGGTGGTGGAATGATCTACCACACTCAGTCAAGACCGCAGAATCACTGGTCATCTGCCGCAAGAGGCTGAAAACCCACCTCTTCAGACTCCACCACCATAGGCGCCGATCCCGTGGGTGCTCCGGGGCCCGAGCACCCACGGAGAAGGCAGAGCACCCACGGGGAAAATTATGCACTTGACATCTGTATAATGCCGCTCAAAATTTCCTGGGTATTGAGCACCCACGGGCAGAAACATAAATCGGCGCCTATGTCCACCACCACTGATTATATATATATAATAACAAACTCATTGTCATGACAATTGTATACATATATAATGGAAAAGAAAGTATTAACCTATCTCTCCCTGTGTTATAGGTATGGGTGCGGTGTGCATCTGTCTACGGTGATGTCTGTTGTATTGTTAGCTCTTGAGAATGAGAGAATGCTAAATGCCAAAAATGTAAATGTAGATGTCTATTAATGCAATATTAACTTATTATAGTATATTTATAATAATATATTATTAACTTATTATATTATGTAAGTTATATTATATAACTTACAATATTACTGTGCACCACTAGCAAGCAGTTTAGCTGATGGACAAACGCATGGATCCAATGTCATTAAACTAATATATTGCAGACCCACACCAAATTATATTATGATCATTGGCAGGAATTGTAACCGCACAAAAAAGATGTTCACACGTTTTTTTACTAGAGCATTATGTGTCATCATCATTTAAATGACTTGTAAATGAATTATCTTGTGGAATCCAGATATCTGATATCTATGTGTTGGTGTGGAGTTCCTTGGACTGCTACTACTTGTTATGGCAAGAAATTAATTGATTTTCATGCTTGCTTTGGTTGGAAGGCAGCTGCAAACCTGACTCAGACACACAGAGGGTGGTGGGTGTCCATATGAAATAGAGAGAAGTGTTGCGCTGAACAGATTTCGCTGTCCTGCCGTAGGGAGTGAGCATTAAAATGCAGGGCACTTCAAAGCTCAGAATCACACTGACTTTTATATAACCCCTTTAATCCAAGGAACACAACGTTCTTTTAAACAGTAAAGAGGAGGAAACTCACCTCTTCCATGACCAATGAGCAGCACCCCTGGGTGATGCGCAGTAGCCATTTTGCATTAGAGGGCCGATTGGCACCTGTTGAAGCCGAGAGGCAAAGATTAAATTAGCAAGCTACCCCAGGAATGGATTAGACAGGCAGATACAGAGAGCCAGATTGTGGATTTGGCCAGAGCACTGGGCTTAACACTTTTACTCTTTGCGATAAGTGTCGTGGGATGGTGAATGACCATGTCACCATGCCTTGATGTCCCTCTGTCTCTTTCACATCTCTGAAATGTTATGACAGTACCACTGCAATGTTGGACTATGGAATGCCAAAAGGGTCAAAAGGCATGACTTCTCTGTGCGATGAGTGAACTGCATTCAGGATGCCTGGCTGAAGTAAGAAGAGTGCATTGTAGAATACTCATGTTGGTAGAGGTCTGGGGCATCCAGTTTTAGAGGAAGATGTTTAGTTCAGTTAGCTCATTTATTTTCAGGTGTCACTGACATCTTGGAGACCTGTTATAAACATATGGATTTCTGATTGTGATGAGCACTGATAATTCAATCATTTTGAAAAAGATTATTTATGAAAATAATAACTTTTTAAATATAATCTATATACAGTGTCTCAGAATAGGTTACCCGTATGTCGATTGATTAAGATTACCTCCCCATATTTTGGCTGGTCCGATGCGGTGTGTGCTGCCTGTCAGGGACACGGTTCGAAACCTGTCTCTACCAGACCGGCGCTGGTCGTTAGCTTTGATCGGGGACGGCATTTGGATGTCCGCCCCAGGGGCAGGAGGGAGGGTGAGCCGGCTTGAGTTCACCATGAAGCACGTATGGGTATCTCCAGAACGTGGGTGGGCGAATTCTGTCTCGAAGGAGGCGGAGTTCGCTGCCCACAGAGAATTAGCTTGCCTCGTAGAGACGAGCGGCGGACTCATGTGGGGAGGGTAAATCAAAATAAATACAGTGTGTAATTGGCTACTAAATTAGGAGAAAAACTGGAAAAAATCTCAAACAAAATTTAAAAATGAAAAAGGATTACTTTCCCATAGATTCTCAAGTGTACTTATTCTCAAGCTGTGTTATTTACAGGAGGCAAAAATATATATATATCCAAATTCCCATTGGGGCCACATATACTGAAAAATGTATGCATTCACTACTGTAAGAATGTATGCATCTACTAAATGGCATACGTATGTACATGTACAGATAACAGATAACAACAGATAACACATAATTAGAGGTACTGTATGCATGTATATTTTAGTTCTACATATTTACTTACAATAAAAGTAGGGGGAAATTGGTTTTAATTTTATGGGTCTTTTATGTTTGAATGTCAGTACCAAATAATGCAAACATGCCCTGAAAATGGCGATGAAGGAATCGTTTCGCTACAAGATTTGTAAGCTTTGGCTTTGGTATGTGGTGCGTGTGATATTCAGCAGGCAGTCAGCATTAACTTGAACACTTTGAAAATCCATTATGTCTGTATACCAATATTTTGACATACCCTGACGGCCCCCCTCCTCTGTCTCTCAAAAACCGAACAGGGAGTTTAAAAAAAAACCCAGAGCAAATTCACATTTTCCCTGGAGAAAGGAAATAATTCAAGTACATGATTGTATAATATCCCTGCCGTCTGTACGGGGGAGTCTTCGCTGCGCTGAACGAGAGCAGGCAGGTTCGCTCTGTAATTGGGCTCCACCATCCAGAGTTCAAGGAGGGTTATGAGCAATTTCCTCCCTCCGCTCGCAAGAGGTAAGCCTCACGTCTGCTGGAATTTTAGCATTTCTTCGGCCTACAGGGCATTCAGCTGAGAACCAAAGCATTTTCCTTGCCCTTCTGATTCATAAAAGGCTGTTTAAATGGTACATGTGGAGAATGGAACGTGCATAATGAGCTGTTGAATGTGATTTTTTTTCTTCCTGCAGCCTGTTAAAAAAACACAGCCTTTAGTAAATCCCACGTTGCTATTAACGATGTTGCTCATTGAGGTCCATATCGATCAATATTCCCTGGCTCACTGGCATTGCTAATATCATTAGAAGTTGGATAAAAGCATCTAATAAGCAAACAAATTAATGGCAATTACTTGCTACAGCCTGGGGCCACTTGATGTAATGTAGCTTGAATGTATTACTGTATCTCTGTGAGTTTCACGCTTACTTTGCTAACATGGAGGTTTTACATTTTAAGCAAATATATTTTCTGTTTCCAAATCTGTCTGTTTTTTGTTTCCAAATACAAAAAAAACCCATACTGTATATATATATTCAAATGTAGCTCATGTTCCCCTCACATGTGATGAAGGGTCAGGTGATAAAAATATCGGAGTAGTATTCACACCGAATGCAGAAGGGTTTTAGGGTTAAAGTTGCTGGTAGTAATTCAAATTAAAATATTGACAGTGTCTTTTAGCTAGCCAACATATATACACTGAGATACCATCATTCTTTCAAACATCATCCAAAGGTGGATCAAAATCTCCAAGATAGAGATTATATTGTATCGTATTGTGGATAAAGTGGCCACATATATCTGATTCTGAACAAGCAACAAACACAATGCCTCATTCCACTGTATAAGCCTACTTGATAAACTGACTAGGATCTAATTAAATAATATTCAACATTACTTACATAAATAGATGTGATGCATAATATATATAATGTATACGATGCATACGTTTAAAGCATACATTTCATGCTCCAATTTTTAAAAATAAGAAGGGAACCATTTTAGGAAATCTCCCTTCCCCCAAATGGCATTTGCAGTTGAATTCAGTGCCCACCCTCCCCCTAAAAAAAGTACTTACGCTGTTTGAGATAAAACTGCTTATGATACAAAAATTCTGATGATTAAAGCTTTTGAAACGATAAACTAAATAGATTAAAATCCTATTTCAAAGGGATTTGCTGGTCAATCTCTGTCTATTAAGATACAAAATTAACATCTCATACAATCTGATCAAAGCGTCACCCACAATACACGCTGGTAAACTACATGTGTATTCAAAGTCTATTCCTGGTCATAGTCGGAAGATGAAAAAGCCAAGGTTCTAACCTCCGTCGATAGGGCCCAGTCTGTGCTTGAGGGCAGTGTCTTCATCCGCTGAACCACTCCACGTTCATTTCTTTCTTTGCAAAATATTATCAGTTTCCCAGAAGGGGAAACGCTTTGACAATTTACTACACACATACACAACTACCCCGGCACTTTTCTCCCTGAGCGCTGTGGCACAGGTTGCCCATTGGTAAGACGGTGTACTATTTCATCTGCAGATCTGCTCCTATGCGAACTGGCACTCTTGTTAGCAGAGAGTTTTGAGGGAGTCTGATGCAATAACTCAATATGGGCACCTCTCACCTTGCTCTGGAGTGAGGGTCACATAGGAGAGAGGCAGGCCAGGCGCCTCACCTGTCTGCATGTGGCAGGCGCTCAGGTGAGCCTCAGCTCCACCACGTAAGAGGGGGGTGATGTTAACATCAAGGGGAGAGATACAGCTCTTTCTCAGGCCTGCCAGAGATGTCCCCCTGACTAGCATTGTTTTTGTACTGACAATTAGGATGCACTAGTGTTTTACTTTATTTCATGGTTACAGGGATTAGTATTTACTATGACAGGGGAACATAGTATATATACTTTTCAGTTATGCATACTGTAGATTCAGGCAGTGGTGTGTGTCTCTCTCTCTGTGTGGTGTGTGTGTGTGTGTGTGTGTGTGTGTGTGTGTGTGTGTGTGTGTGTGTGTGTGTGTAATAGACATACATTCAAAGAAAACAAAATATTCTAAAACAACTTTTCAATTCTTGATATTTAGGTCAGGCTTACATGGCAGTAATTTAGCAACCTAAATGTGTTTTCCTTTTTGTTTTCCAGCTTTTTTCTATAATACTTTGAAAACAATAACACATAACTTGATTTAGTTCAGTTTTTTTTCCAAGATTAATTTAGGCAAAACCTGAGGCATATTTCATTTTTAGACCTTAATCATTTAGCACCACAACTCCTATATGAAAGTAGCATTGCGGACTAATTTCAGTCAATGTTGTTTTTTCCTCTTGATTTGATTTTACTGGAAGGCAATTTTTTCTGTTGGTTTTACGTTCTCATGCTTAATGCTCCTCCTTTTAATAGATCCAGTGGGAAAGAAATATGTGAAAATTAAAGCCCCCTTAAAAACCATCTGAGGAAATACTTACAGCTTACTTTTCAAGCTTTCACCACAAATTCCTAACTGCCATGCACTGGCTCCTGATGCTTAAATAAATGCAAAGAGCAAATACATTTAATGTCCTCTTAAATCTTTTAATATTGTTATTGAATCTCGAAATCTCCCATCCAAGAGAGTAATTAAAAGTAATTACCACTATGTTACTGAGAATGAATTCATTATTTGCTTTGGTAAGTTGCAGATAGTTGCAGCAGTAATTCTTTGACCTTGGCACACAGATGCGCCCCCCACGGTGAACTTCATTACTTTGTCACTCATTTGAGTCTGCATTGCTATATTTTTAAACATATATGGCATTTATTTTCACCCCCTAGTCCTTAGAACATGAGAGATTCCTCATAAGCTCTTTGGGGGAGAGCAAATGGCTCCAGACATTTTCATTGTTTTTTTCCCCTCATGGTATTAAAGCACAATTAGAGTGCAATGCCGGCCTGTTTGTGGCGCCTGCCGTTTCTTTGTGAGTGCAGCGGTGGAGGCACATGGGCAGAGGCAGGCAGTGTGTCACTCCCCGTCCCCTGTGGTAAAAAAGTATCAGATTAATTGTGCTCCTCTACCCCCAGTGACCGGAGTGGCCCAAAGTGACACTTTGCTTGTAGGCTGGCAGTGGCCATGTCTGAAGAGCAGAATTAAGCACGTGTTGCTGAATTTGTTGTTCCTACCACATAAATCAACGCTTTTCTGTCAACAAATGTTGATTGAATTCAGGCCATCGTTTTTTTTTTACAGTAGAACCTCAGAGATACGAACCTAAAATTTACGGACTGGCGGGTCAACCGAATGCTGTATTAAGATGGAAGTAGCATGCACAATTATGCCTTATCAACTTCAGTCACTTTATTATCACTGGTGCAAAAAGGTGAGCCTTAAATCAAAATGTCTAGCACTTTCCATTGATAAGGGGCATGTCTTTGCACTATTGTTAAATAATGTGTAAATATCAACAGCGTTTGATATTAAGATGGGCCAGAACAAACTACTTATGCTAGCTGGCTAGTAAGCTATCGAACACTCAATAAAAACATCGATTTTGTCTACATATGAACAGAGAGAACATATCACTACACATCTCAATATTATGGTATCATGAAAACACTGCTAACAGTAAGCTAGTCTTGCCGCTTGTATTGTGTTTTACATCACAGCAAACAAATTAAAGAAATTAAAAAACCCAAATGAAGATTATGTCTAACTCCAAAGATAACGAACGAAAAGAGCTGAAAAAATAGCATTGCTAGCGTTGATACATTTTGCCAGCTTGCTAGATATTGTAGCCTTTTGATAAAACTTTCTACTCTTTATTCACGATTCTATTTATAAATGCACCAGATAATTACGACGTGTGTTTTCAAGACCTAGCCTGTAGCGCAGTGATTGGTTCAGAGTATCAGCGAAACATCACGCTGTGGTGGAAATCAACGCAGAAAAACAACCGTACACGAGCGCAGTTCTCTCTAATTTATGTAAATGAATTTACCTAACAGAAGAACATACGTAGGCTGTTGTGCTTTGAGGATCAAACAGACGTGGCTAACATCAGATCAACTGTCAGATCATCCGAGGAATTGAACGTGCAATTAGTTGTGTTAGTTTTAATCCGGGACTCAGTCTTTAAAAGGTAAAGTTAATACACTGACATGATAGATTCATGGCTCTACTTTCACTGGAAAGTACGCACTTGCACAGCAGCATTTAGACAAATAACGCGACAGTAAGATAACTTCACAAAGGAATACTTCTATTAAGTGTTGTCTGTGTATCTTTGATGTTCCTGCAATATCATCTAGTTACCCACAAACTCCTACGGTTTATAGTGGTGGTGCATTTTGTCCTGGGGTTCTTACGACGAAATAATGTGTTTTATGCTCAGTAATCTGTAGATAAATCACAGCCATATAATACGGCGAAGAGTGGGAAAAGGTGGGGAAACCGTAGTACAGCAGACATGCCTCATGGATTATGAACACATTTTGCGCGGCAATATTAATGTGCCAAACATGTGCTCATTCATTTTAAAGACACAAAAGCTATTTATAATGCATAGGCTGAAGATTCGCTAGAGCTGGTGTGTGTGTGGGTGTGTGTGTGTGTGTGTGTGTGTGTGTGTGTGTGTGTGTGTGTGTGTGTGTGGGGGGGAATAGGAAACTGAAAAAATAATCTTCATTCTTCATGTAGTGTGTTACACATTATTACATCAGCAGCGGCGAGTTCAGCAGTGGCACATGCCATTCGAGAAATTGCAAAAAACACTCTACAGATGTATTAGTAGCAAAGTGGCACTTAACCTGTAGCCTCGAAATTCAGTTTTTCAAACCATTCCCAGTGGATATAACACAATGCAAAATATTAAAATCATTGTTATTTTCATCTGGAATTGTATGACTATATTGCTGAACATTATTTGCAATACATTTCAAATTCAAATATACTGTGCATATTGTACTTAAGACATGCTGAAAATATGCTTTGGATATGCTTTGGATACGCTTTGCATATTATATTTTAACATATATTTATTTTTCATGAGGGATTTAAGCATAGTGATTTAACCAGTGGAACATGTCATTTGAGAAATTGCAAAACCACAGTCTAAACATTTATTAGCAGCATAAAGTAACTTTAGATAATAACCAGTATATTAGAAATTGAAATTCCAAACCATGCACCATAGACTCAACACACTGATCACAAGTTTACCTAAAGCACAATCACTTTGCACCTGAAACAAAACAAACAACTCATTTCCAAAGACACACACAGTTGTATTATCAGGAATAAAATCCCAGGGAAAGTGGTTTTAAATAATTTAGCAGTAACTCCCAACTATACCATGTGTACTGGGCTTTCCAATGAAACACTTCCCCTGAGGTTCACTTATAAATACTTGTTCACATTTGACAAAAAAAACGAAATAAGTTTTAAGCTCCAATTAAATGCATTAAATGAGAATCTAATGAAATTCCCAAAAATACAGAATAAAGCACAGATGGCTTTTCAAAGAACAGCCTTGGGTGCCCTTTAAGCTCCTTCTTCATATTTTTGCAATCAGAATATAAAGCAATTTTCTTGATTTTCTTTTGAGCTGGGAGCAGTCATTATCAGTCCATATACAGCCAGTTTGTCTGCAGAGCATTGCTTTTCAATGCACCACAAGTCTGTTTGTGTAACCAGGCATAACATGTCAGAACTTCCTTACGGTCAAAATATGGCACAAGCGATCACAAACACCCTGGCTGATTGGATCCAACAATTGCTCACTCTGGCTGTCTTCAGTGTCTACCTTTTTGTATTTATTTCCGGTAAATACCAGCACAGACCTTGTCTGTTCTGTTGACACAGTTCAGTGCTTGCACCGATTGCTGGTGAAACACTGAATCCATTCTCAGAGATTGCATGCAACCGATGGAAACACACTATCAAAATAGACTTATCGTGGTTCATCTGATAGTCTATTCAGCAAACCCAGGGCTCTGTTATGACACATTGCAATGCTAAGATTAATTCAAAAAGTGGACTGTAATAGCAAACCAATAAAAAAGGGTCTTGTACTGTAATTCTTCCAGAAAAGTAAGCATGCACTGACCCCAACAGCGATTAGGGAATGTGTTTGTCTATTATTTGTCATACTGCAAATGAGTGGTAATGTGTATTTACATTTTGTTGAAGAAGTTCCGTAAAATCTCAATTGATACGGTGCCGAAGGGGACTGAGCTGAGCCAGGGAGAGCAAAAAGGCATATTTTATCAGAATATTATTTCAATTATTAATTCTATGAACAATAAATATTTGCAGCACAAATTATAGAGCCAGCAAGAAAGTGGGCCCCTCCATCAGACACCGCTTGCCTTTGTGGACTTAATAAATCCATATTAGTACATCCGCCAATTGATGGCAAACCCTGCATATCCGATTTCACAGCTTTTCACTGTGGGCATCCAACATTTTTTTGTCATGCAGGCTTGAATCAGGTATCTCTGCTTTTTCTCGGAGTGGCCTCTGAATATTTCTATCAGATGTCACTTGAAATCTGGGTCAGGTGTCGCTCGCATTTCGACTTGGACTGATGAGGGCCAAGTGCTCCAACTGGAGGACACAACTTTGCCCGTGTTCAGCCAAGTGAGCAGGACGTGTGCCTGAGGTGGAAGGTTGTGTTGCACACCTCAGCCTCTCTCAGGGTGGCTTTGCTATTGGGCAACGGAAACACCCGCCACAGGGAGCAAATTGCATTCTCATCACATATCCGTTCCCCAAAATGAGAAAGAAAAACTGCCGGCTAACTGCCATGACACGACGGCATCCGAACAAACCCGTCCTGATATCTTCACACGTTTGTCCTCTATTCATTTTTGACCTCATCTGTAATATGATAAATACTGCAGAGGTACACTGCGCTGAAGGGCTCACTTTGTCTTAATGACTGCTCTTTGGGCAAGGTGAGTTTATCATCCGTTGCTGGCTTTGCGGTCACTTTAAGTACTGGGCTGCAGAGGTAAAGTCTTGTGCTTGGGTGCTACAGCAGCACGCCTCAGTATTTGAAGCCGCAGGGAGATGCTTTGGTCTAAAGTCCCAAAGACCACATCGATATGATCTGCCATAGTGTAGGCTTCTCTCCAGTCCTTCCATGCATTAGAAAAGTTGCCAACTGCATGAATGTTTTCCCCCCCCCTGAATATGTTTGTGAAATGACCAGTTTAAAATTACCTTCTTCCCAACTGCCACCTCTTGCGGTCTCTCATGGTGCCAGGCACCTGCCAGCATGCCAGCCCCCCTTTGTTCAATGATCGAAAACCGGCAATATGTTAATGTGGCCCGCCACTAGCGTGCCTGGGTCAGGTCACCGGATTCCCGCTCTTGACGTCGGCAGCTGCTATTCCCTAATCTATAAATAGCCTTGCATGCCTTGACACTCCTGCACACAAGTGTAGAAAAAAAATAATTCTTTCCTCTGGGGTCCTTCTCTGAGGCAGTCTGCCCAGTTCTGGCCTGCTTCCTCTGGGGAGCCTACTCCCAGGCACAATTTGTGTGTTCCTGCACCAAACCGCAGAGCCAATCCCGTTACCCGAGTTACAGAAAACTGAGCGCGCTCCAAGCACAAGCGCTGCCGCAAACCCGCAGAATAATTACAATACGCTCCTATGAGTCGCGCATTCTGTCATGCTGTACCTTCGGTTCTAGTTAAGTCTGGCCTTTTTTATTCATTTTATTGTTACGGTTAAATCGGATGAAGACTGTGGCTTGGATTCTATCAAAACATTGTCCTTATCCTTGACTTTGACTGACAAATAATTTCAAGTATTATTTAATGTCAACAAAGTTTAGCAAGTTCATTTCGGTGATTTCTGAATGGCCAATTGTGTTTGTGAATTTATAAGTTAAGGACAAATGTTGATTTATTTCCAACCTATATGTTTTTGAAGTTTGGTAAATGAGTTGAATTTAAAGAATTAAAAACATACCCTCCAGAAATGTGTTGATATAAAGCAGGTACTACATTTGATTAATAATGTTCCACGATAGAATACAAAATATATCTATTCATCATATTCCGCAATGGACAGCATTGTCATGCCAGAACTAGTGATCTGCACAAGTACTCTTGCATTGTTTACAAAAAAAACTCCTTTACATACAGATTAAAATGCCTTGACTGTAAAGACGTGGACACATGATATTATAAAAAGATAAATTGCCCTGTGGTGAAAAATGTAAAAGCGTGTGCCTTTGTGAGTGTGAGAACAGGAAGACAGGTAGAAATAAGTGTGGTGTTAAATCTAAATATTGGCTGCATCAGACCATTATAATGATGTTGATTTGTTTTGCTGTTATTATTTCTCCTGTTTCTGTATCTCTGTTCTCAGCTCTGCCCATCACTCCAGTTTTAATATAAATCTTGGCTGGTTCTGGGAACGTATTACGCGGCGAATGAGAAGTTATTAGTAGGAGCAGAAATGATTGCTCTCCTGTGTCCCATGTCATTATCAGCACTCATCATGGGTCTCACAGCTATATACTGTAGATATTGGGTATAAAGTAGTGCTAAAATAGAAATTCGCCTTCGCCTTACACTGTCTTTATTAACTTTGGGTAGATAATATTGAAATGAGAAACTCACAGACTACGCCTTGTCTGTCACTGTTCCTGAATTCTTCGTACCAATATTGGTTGCTTTTCTAATTGATAGGCTGTGAACAGAGATGGGCAAAGATACATCAAAATGTATCTTGTTACAAAATCCAAAATACCCCTCAAATAAATGTATCAGATCAAAATACAAAATACTGGTGCCAGAAAATGTATCAGATAAAATACATGTATTTTGTATTTTCAAAATACAGGAAAAAAAACGTGTCTCCAATTGGCTATCGTAGGCCAACATATGAATAGGTGGCTGCCTTTCTCTATGAATATGAGCAAAAAGCCAAAATCACATAGGCTATCGCCGTGTGTTAAGTGTTAGAGGCACAATCACATCTTTAGCATCTCCTAATTAGTTTGCCCACATTACTCCCTCCATTTTGGTTGTTTGGGCTATTGACAACCAATTTCTTATCTTTGATGCTATTTGTATATAAAAGAAAAATACTGAAAATAGTACAGTACAAACTTACAAACAAATCAGCATGAATTGTACATGCTAGCTAGTGTTTCTGGAGTCACAAAGTGGCATTTTGAGAAATCGTCTTTTCTAACTTTTCACGTCACGTCACAATTTCTCAAAATGCCACTTAGAGTAGGCTTGTGTGAAAACAAGCGCCAAATTCTCAATAGCTGCCTGCGACCAGATACATGCATGCATCCACGTGTGCATGCATTCACTGCCTTGTCCAACCGACAGAGAGCGGGTATAAAAATCACTGTGTGAGTGTGTCTAAGTGTACTGTTGTTCTTTTTTTAATGTTGTTTGAATCATGGATAAGGTATTTTGAGTATTTTGAAAATACAAAATTACTCCACCCTAAAGTATCTTGTTACAAATTACATTTACATTTTTTCAGCCCTGTCAAATACAAATGACAAAATACTCAAAAGTAATAATACGTATTTGAAATACAAGTAACAGAAATACTGCCCATCTCTGGCTGTGAAGTCTTTAATGTACAGAGTACATTGAAAGAGCAATATGACCATAAAAGAGCATAAAACAAAAGTATGACATTTTGTAGACCAATATTTTTCCATGTTTCTACAATTGATATATAAATTATAATATATACGTACTTTGCCTCTAATTTACCATTATGGTTTATACAGCGTGAAACAGCTTGATAGCTTCCGGGGCAAGCCCTGAAGACAACAACCTATCCCAGGGCCATTGCGGAGCACCAAGCCGAGAGGCAGTGGGTGAATTAGTCTTTGGTACGACTCGGCTTGGAATGGAAGACCACAGCCGCTCTGGAACCTTGAGAGCAGGGCCTCTAACCACAGGGTTGTAAAATGGTCGCATATTTTGCTCAAAAACTAGGTTGTAAACTGCCCCCTTTATAACAAAGGGCAAGTCAATATTGAGTGCGGACAATATTGAGTGCACTAACTGCAGATATGAGGATAAAGAACCTCTCACATTTGGTTTCCCCAAGATATACTGTGAATTCCCAAAGACTGCTAGGAACCTTTGTGTCACAGATTATAGATTGCTCCATCGCTTTAAAAAAAAAATGTTTTTGATTACTTGTGCAAGGGAAGGTTGTCTGACTACTCTTTTTGGGGAAAAACAAGAAGTGAAGTGCCGTGCAGACATGATTATGACAGAATTCTGGGCACATCTCTATACGCTAAATTCCCTGCAGCATCATTCTGTTGTGTGAGGGCCTTTCATCCACACATCTGTGTGGCTTCTCTCCTCTCTGAAAACAAAACATTTGAATCACAAAGCATTTTATGCTCAGGAGGTATGTGTGTGTTATGTGTGTGTGTGCATGCATGTGTGTGTGTATGTGTGTATTGGGGTGGGGTGGAGATGGGATGGGGGGGGGCTTTGAAGTGTCAAAATGGGGAAAGGAACATGGAATCCTGGGAATGGTACCAAATAAACACTTTTAAGTTGTCATGATCATCACAATTTTTTAATGGGGGAAAACGAAGCTTATCAGTAACAGAAAAGCTTTTGTTTAGATTCATATTTGGGGAATTTAAGCAGATGGTACAAGGCCTTATTCATGTTAAGAGTAAGAAGCTTCTATGTATTCTTCCAACCAGAGTCAACATTTACCTTTAAAAGAACCCTTAGATGTACTGTAATAACTAATTACAAAATTATTCATTTAGTTTTTTTTATTGTCATCCGAGTATTGTTTTTGTTTACTCACACAGGTTTACTGCTGTTTGTTTCTTTAATTAGTTCTATTCACAGATGAATAATTGCACACCTTGTCTGGGGGCCTTTTATTATCCTTCCTGTACAAAATAAATAATGCAAAGCCATAATACAGGTGGATGGTGCTTAATTAGGGGGATTAAGGGGTGGGGTTAAGGATGGCTCACAGGTCTAATACTCTGTTTTTCCCGGGGTGGTATTTTCTACAGTTTATGACATCAATATGATGGGCACAAACACTAATTAAGGGATCATTATAATTTATTATGCTAGTAGATTAATATATAGGCTATGTTAGTACCATGACCTCTATATACATATACAAAACAGGATAGTATATTATAGTGTAGTATAGTAAACATATTATACATACCTGTGCAAACAAAATTGTTGGTGATCTATTACATGGTTATACATGCACTTTACTTTCTCTTTCTATTACTGTACACTCATCAATCTATGTACCTTATTTGACTCGTGTAGCTCTCAGGTATATAAGTAACTGCCAAAAAAGTGCCTTAATAGGGTGTTGGGCCACCACGAGCTGCCAGAGCAGCTTCAATACATTGTGGCATAGATTATACAAGTGTCTGGAATTCTATTGGAGGGATGAAACACCATTCTTCCACAGGAAATTCCATCATTTGGTGTTTTGTTGATGGTGGTGGAAACGCTGTTTCAGGCACGGCTCCAGAATCTCCTATAAGTGTTCATTTGGGTTGAGATGTGGTGACTGAGATGGCCATGGCATATAATTTACATCATTTTCATGCTCATCAAACTAGTCAGTGACCACTCTTGCCCTGTGGATGGGGCATTATCATCCTGGAAGAGACCACTCCCATCAGGACAAAAATGCTTCACCAAAGGTGATCACTCAGAATGGCTTTGTGTTTATTGGTGTTTACCTTGCCCTCTAAGGGGCGAGTGGACCTAAACCATGCCAGGAAAATGCACCACACACCAGAACAGAACCAATAAAACCCTTAATTTATTTGAGTGTTTTTTTGAGGTTACTGGCACAACATGATTATTTAATCATAAATAAACGAATTTCCTTAACCAAAAAACGTCTTCTTTTACATTTGTTCCCTAATAAATATGCTCCCTAGAACATGTAATATTTCATTTTTTGTAGTTGTACTCAATAGTTAATAGTTTTAAATATGTAATTTTATATATTGTATTGTACTGTAATGCATGTATTTTACATTGTATAAGGAGGTTGACTGAGTGACTATTACTATCACCAAATTATTGATCTAATAATATGTTATCAAGAACACTGACATATTTTACATAAATCATTAAGCATGCATATCGCCATGAATCTTACCATGTACCGTAGACTGCTATTTAAAACCTTGAACTCTGTGTTCAAGGTAAAGGCCAGGAATTAGGTGTAATTTATTTTCATAGCAAAGTAGCTATCAATAAAATGTTTCCTTGAAAAGTGTCTAAGTTGCATAATGATGTTCTTTTCATTCACATAGTTTTTGAATGCCCTTACAAGAACAGTACCAGAATGGATATCAGATTATTTGTCAAATTATAATTTATATTATTGATTTGCAAAAATTGCATATTAATTGGGTCACAAATATTCCAGGGATATTAAGTGCCGCTCTTGCATTTTGTAAGTTGTAAAGACGTCTCAGAGATAGCAGGGCCATTTCCAATTTCCCCATAGAGCTAACCAGGCACAGGTTTCTAGGTCACCTTCTCCCTAAGGGTTACATAGAAACATATATTTTATATAACGTATTTGTCAGCATTATTTCAAATATCCGCTTCCCCAAGAGATCATCCATTGCTGTGACTCTTAAACATGTGCATTTTTGGCTCTTCCGGAGCACACATATGGCCATTAGTTGATTTCTAAAGATAAATACAAAAATTCATAGCATTTTTCCTTGAGGAAGAAAAAAAGAAAACAGGCAAAGGAACACTAGATGACACCAGCAATGATTAAAGATTAAATATTAACTTTTAGAGCAAATGTATTTTTGTTTTGTTTCTCTGCCCAGTCTAATGTCAAATGACATGCTTGCATTTATTGTATTTTTTATGTATTACAAAAATAATAATGAACTGTCACAGGAATGTGTCTATGAATGAAAGGAAAGTTTGACTCTTTGTATTGGTTCTCTCTCAGACACGAATAGATATGGGTGTGCATATATACACTACATGAGTTATAGTATACTGACACTTACACTTATACTCTCACTTTTGAAGCACATACTTACAAAAATCACAAGACCTGTCAGGATTACACAATTACATTAGTCCGGTGTCCAAAAAATGCTATTCATATTTATCACATATTTGCCACTTAGAAAAGATACATTCTGTAAGACGCAAGTGACATGACACCTTGCTTTTGCAAACTGCGCTTTTTTGTTTAAAAAAATTGAACCTTTTTTCGTCTCTAAGTTGACTGCAATGGGATTTTACCTACTTTACCTTTTCGCCCTCTGACATCGTCTGCCAGGAAATGGTGGGGATATTAAAATGATTCCTTCAGGCATTCTGACTTCGGTTCAAGCCCAGGCCTAGTTAATGAAATACACTGAGTGAGCCGGTAACACTTTAAAGTTCAAAGGATCCTGCCACTCTGATCATTAAACAGGGGCGATTCAGTTATCGGGGACTGCCGTGTGCGAATATCCATTTGCAGGCCAATCGCAAGGCAGTAACCGCAAAATTACAGTCATTTACATTTCAGATTTTCAAGGAACGTGTGGCTTTCTCAGGGGAGACCCTATATTCTGGGGGGAGGGGGGGGGGTTGTTTTTTTTGCTAATGCTGTCAAGTGTCTTAACACCTTTTATTATACATTCCAAGGCTGTGGGCACTGTGCTTAACTTCTTTACCTCAGTATTGATGTGCGATATTTCACCAGAGGAATACTGTATGTTTCCCCCTTCAGTAATGCGGGGCCGTTTTGTGTGCTGCCTCGTTCCCTTACATGGCAGTGGTCCCAGGCCAGCCTTGATTTCAGACACGCACTTCTGCGAATAGCCCTAGTGAGCTGAAACAGCAAATACATTCTAGGCCCCGCAAGGTAATGAATGGAAGAACCAGTCTTCACCGCAGGGAATATATTTACACCCCTTGTTGTACAAAACGAGAGCTCCTTCCACAAACAGGGCAGTGTTTGGATTTTTGCCTTCTCAGAAGTTTTGCTAATGGCTGCAGGTGAACCTTCCGCTGGCCAACCTGAGTGGTTGTGGTTAGGATGAATACATCTAGACTTTCTGGAAAAGTGACAGCTGTAGTAGGAATAGGGGGTTGGCTTGTCCAACATCCCCCACATTATTACTGAGTTAAAACAAATCATTGACAAGAGATCAATACTGTGTCCTAGACACACTGGTATATTGTACGTTTCTGTCCATAGCTGAATAGATTTTTATCAATGTCAATGTCACTGCATTATGTAAATGAATATAGATTGACTATTAGGGGATGATAGGTTGGTATTATGCCCTTCCAAATCACTGTCTGATTTATGGTTTCTGGATAATTTGGATGGTTTGCCTCGCAAACATTCCCCTATCCAAAAGAATGAGTTACAAGTATACGTCAAAGGTACTATGCGCCGAGGGTCCACTCCTGGAAAGATGCCAAAGCTACAGGTATGACTATGAAAAGGTGCCACAGGGAGCATTCTGTGTGGACCACAGTGGAGGTGTCACGCTTCATATTCAGCCTCGTAGGACCAGCTCTCCCAACAAATCCAATCTCCCAACTGCACAACCCTGGAGAACAACCTTCCTTCTGTCTTTTCACAGCGCATTAGCCAAAAACTGAGGAAGCCGCGACATGTGAATTAAACTCTCTGTACGGCTATTCCAGTCCATTTACATCACATTAAAGCTTATTAGCATTGCCTGTCTAGAGGAAAACATGGTCGAGATTGCTGCAGTTGAACATTACACCCGTCTCTGTACTCTGTGCAGTAAGAGAATCTACAAAGACATTTAAAAAAAAAACTAATTTCAGTGATATTAAGCACTTTATATATCTCCTTGGATTTAATGGACAACATGGGCATAATACACTTAAAGTCAGATCTCAAAATCAGATTTTGTTCGACCTAGGCAAGGTGCAAATGAGTTTCCTAATAGTCTGGCAATCTTGCAGGAAAAAAACAAACACAAAAAAGTGTTGTTTTTATTGTGTTGCCAGGAGTAAAAGGGGAACAATATCGGTGGACTCAGGGAGAAACGTAATTGCTACGGCCATTTCGGATTTTGATCTCAAAGAAGGCCACCACCTCATCTCTCCAAGATAGTAGAAAGAAGTGCCCAGGGAGAGAGAGAGAGCGAGAGAGAGCTGGAACCATCTGTTCCCTCTCTATGACCCACTGCCCTCTCCAGAGCCAGCCCGTGGAAATTAGCTACGCAAGATGCCCCTCGTCTCTCTAATCCCCCTGATTAAAACACGTTCCTCTGAAGAAGAGGGGAGAATCTTGTTAAGCTCTCCCTTACGTGTGGGCGTCAGATGTCTCGTATCACACTCTGCCGCAATCACAGATTCCTCTGGAATCATGTCATGGATGAAATTTATTTTTAAAAAGGCACCGAGAGTAATTCTGTGGAAAAAAACCTGGGGAAACTCAGTTGGATGTTCCAAGCATTTATATATATCGGCCCCGCTCAATCTTTGGTAAGTCTGACCAAACAGTTTCCTTTAGGTTTGGTTTCAAATACTCAAGGACTTTTCTCAGAAAACTTCAAATTAATTTCAAGTTCCAATTAAATATTCATGTGAGGTAAACCACTGACAGTTTTGTAAAGAATAGCCCTCGGTGTCCTTTAAATGGAGAGAGGTGGGAGTTTGAAATACTCGGATGGATAGAAATATCAAAAGACACTTCAAAGCAAAGAGCCCTCATTCATCCTTTGAGTGCTATGAAATAGTTTAGAAAGGCTGCCTTTCTGCACCGAGTAGCCAGCCTTCCTCCATTCAGCAATGCGCTGAAGTGCATTTGGAAGCCGCGTATGCATTTCATTCCGCACCCGGTGCGTGGAAGTAGGGGTCACATAGCTGGAATCCAGAGAGTTGCAGGTTCAAATCATGGGCGAGGCTCAGCTTTTACACTATTAACCTGGATTATATGTAAAATATAAATTACGCACATTAGCCGGGAAAAAGGTAATTTAGGCTAAAGAAATCAAATTGAAAAGGCCCTTTACATGACGCACAAACAGTGCCTTGTTTCTTGTATATTGCCTTACGTGGAGTCCCTCATATCCCCGCTTGGCTCTTTTTCGATAGCAGACCACAATGCATCTGAATCAGCCTCCTCAGTCCCAGGGCCATTGGAAAGTGGGTCAGGTTAATGGGCCTGATTGCGGCAGAGTGACACTCGGTTGTTCAGGAAGCAGAGTTTAGCAGGAGAAGCGCCAGGGACACTCATCTGTCACGGGTCCCGTCCCGTCAGGTGTCATTGCGCCACCGACATCGGAGCGACACGGGAACCTACACATAAGCACGAGGGAGTGGGGAGGAGGGAGGCACGCGCAAGCAGAAGTTTACCCATTAAAGAGACTCAGCGTGACACGGTCGGAGCTGCGGTGACAGGAACGGCTATGAATCGTTCAAACTCTCGAGCCCTGTCGACATCACCTCATGGGTCACCTTGAAACTCTCCCGAATGGGCCCTGAGCGTGAGCTATATCAATACATTTGGGGGAGGCGTGAAGGAGTTGTCAATGTCCTGGCTTAAAATGTTCCATCATCTTAAAGTTCTGCTGTAGAGGACCGTCGAAGCGGCCGTCTGTTGGGGCAGTCGGCGATCTTACATTTTGGAGCTAGCTGAGTTATTGATCTTCGAATCAAGAACTTCAAAGCATTCCAATAGCAATCAATCAGACAATTAGAGCCTTATCTCACAACCTCCTGAGCATACTGGCAGTGAGTGCACAGGTCTGAGGCTTCATATCATATGTTTATACCTGCATTATTTGTACTGAATGCAAAGTGTGTGTATGCGGAGTGTATATGAAAGGTGCACTGTTATGTTAGCAGCACAATGCTTCTCACAACATAAAAATAAATAAATAAATCACCAATGAGGTCTGAACGAGATTTAGGCGTATATTAAAATCCAGTTTTTTGGTCCCCCTTAATTATTAGTTAACACACACATTTAAGAGTGGTGTATGACTTATTATTTAATTCAAGAACAAACAAAAAAGTAAGGTGTGCAACTAGCAATCTGGAAATGTAAGAAACGAAAAAATGCAATTCATCACTCAAACAAGGAAAAAATACACTGAGCGTAAAACTTTAGAATTATTAAAGGGTTGGAATTACTGTAAGAGTCCCCCTCCCAACCCACCATCTACTCATCAACTCCTAAACTCAATCCACCTGTTGTCATCAGCAGTTTACTGTCTAACTTTTCTACAAATAAAGACAATAACACAGTATTGTAGTGTACAATTGGGAATAATTATATTTATAAATTGGTTGAAACAAACAAAAAGTGCAAAATAACATTGTGCAAAACATTGACAGCATCAGTTGTCCAAACTATTAACACAATTCTCTCCTCTCCCCTCAACGCTGCTTGTGTTGGGATCCTGGAACTTGTTGTTAAGGAAGAGGGAGTGCTGCGATAGTAGCATGATAGCAAATTCTCCCTAGCTAACTGTTAGCTAATGTTAGCTAGTAAGCACAATTTGCATGCATGATCCATCAGAAATCTCCCGGAAAAGGGGGCGGCGGATGGCGTAGCGGTCTAACACGCCACACTTTGGTGTGGTGTGCGCTGCCTGTCAGGGACGCAGTTCGAAACCCGCGTCTCTACCAGACCGGCTGTCCGCCGGAGGGGGGAGGGTGAGCCGGCATGAGTCCGTCGAGGAGAAGGTAAAAGGCATCCGTGGAAGAATTTCTGTCTCGGAGGAGGTGGGAACAATCGGCCTGGAATGAGCGTCTCGCCCCGGAGGACGGGCGGCGGACTCATGGGGGTGGGGAATTGAAATAAATAGAGGGCATAATTGGCACCCAAAACGGGGAATAAATGTATAAGAAATCTCCCCCAAAAAAAAAAAGCTTCTGTGGTGGAGATTTGCAGGAGATTTCTGACCTCTCACGGAGCTGATGCCAAATTCTGGGAGACTCCCAGAACTTTCTGAGAGGTGGGATGTCTGAAAATAATATGTAACAGTAAACAGTAAAACTAGCATACACTATGGTGCTTCTCGTAGCTCCACACAATAAGGAGAAGGGAGAGCGAACTGGTCTCTCACAGGCTGTGAAGCAGTTAGCTAATGCTAATGCTACCAGTCTGTCAGAAAGATGTGTAGTTTGATTTGGCTACTAGCTACCTAGCCAGCAAGGAAAACGTCCCTTAGCAAACTAACATTTGTTAGCTGGCTAGCCAAATGTCATAACTCTCTGCAAGCACCTGTTTTTCTTACAAACTAAATCTATGTAAAGACTTGATATTCAATGTGCATTATTTACATCACTCACACACCTTCATCTTAACCACAAGCTTCTTCTCGCTGCTATTTCTTCTTACGCTGTTCATCACCAGATGGGTAATGCCTTTTCAGTGCCATTTCGATCTTGATCTGACATTTAGTTTCTGCTCATTGTTGTTTATTGAAAAGGTCTTTGGCCAGAGTCTGCATAATGACTCTCCACAAATCAGATCTAACCATCTTAGGAGGGCCTATAATTTGTGCATTTGTCTGTACAAATAAGCAATAAAAGAGCAGATCGGAGCTCTGAGGCCCTATAGGGAGAAGTGGCCCTGGCACGAGGTAACATTTAACAAAGCAAATTTAGGAAGGTTTTCTATACTGCCTATTATCAGAAAGGTGTCCTCATTCTGAATATGGATATGTTGTCCAGACAACAATGGTGGATGACTGAGCTTCAAGTTATTAAGGCTACTAATTCCGAATCTTTACTCACATGTGGCACATATCAGATATGTATTATGAACGTGTAAACAGGGACAAAGCACATGAAATCAGATATTTTCAGATCCGGTTTGGGCCACATTCATATGTGGAAATAAATCCGATAGGAATCTGATATCTGCCAATGCAACTGTCATCTAAACGCACAGATCGGAATTTCTCTGTCATTGCGATTTGAACGTCATTCAAAAATGCGACACGCTTATACTTTTTCGCATTTGAATGACGTGTAACATTTCACGTGCGCAACCAGAAGTGAAAGATTAATTTGTTGCAGACCTCTAAAGATGCTTCGGAACACAATGGCTTGAATTATTATTTCTGTCTCATTTACGTCTATTGCAGATGGCGATCTGGCTGTGCCGGCGTGGTTGTTGTATCCGTATCGGTAACCAAACCCTCGTGTACGCATACGGGTTGTTTCAAGTGTAAAGCCATGTAAACACAGGTATCGGATATGGGTCACTTTTAAAAGTAGATGTAAACAGGCGGTCAAAAAAATCGGATATAGGCAAAAAATCGGAACTGGGCACTAAGGCCTGCAGTGTAAACGTAGCCTAAGACATCAAAAGTGTTAATGTGATGCTTTTAGAAGTGGACCAGTTTGCTGGTTTGGCTGCAAAGTGGGCCTAGTGTTTTATATAATTGTTTAATGTTTTATTTATCTCCTAATAGCACTGTGGCATAATCTATATTTTCAATATTTTTTATGTGACCCAACTATTTGATGCAGTACAATTTTATGCACTAATTACAAGGAGAGAAATTTCATTACAACAAGGTACTCAATTACCTGACCCTGCTAAAGGTCAAGTTTCCTCACCAGATATGAAAATGCCACGTGCCTTAGCCTTCTCCTTTCTGCTTTTTCAGTCATCCCTCCTCCTCCCTGTTTATACCTCTTTCACCTCATTTATTTTTTTACTCCTGTCTGTGATGTCCCCAGGGGGTCAACAGCCTCACCCTTATGGACAGGTGGACTCCGATTCCGAATTGAACTGTATCAAAAAGAACATGCTATTATTGTCAATCGGACTCCTTTGAACAAATGTAATTATCCAGGAAATTGTTTCAACTGCACCATTTTTTTTTAATGCAAAGTGCATAACAACACTGCAGTTCCACAACAACAGACACAATTAATAAAACAATAATTGTTGGCTGATGGGTGAGCTTCACTAAAACTGTCAAGCTTGTTAAAACCCAAAATACAGTACAGGTTCAAAGCCATTATGAATGATTAATCTACTGCCTAATAAACCCTGCCTCTGCATCCAAGGATACCAGCCAAAGATATGAATTTATATGTTTAGATACACATTTTTAAAATCAAATGTGAATATTTCTGCCATCTCAGAGGATCCTCTGTTTTTGCAGTGAATCTCCTTGATACATCTTCAATTTCGGGAGACTGGGGTTGGCTGACATATCCGTCTCATGGGGTAAGACTTTTATTATTATTATCATCACAATTTAAAAAAATAATGTTTAACATGTATTCTGATATCAGTACAGTTATCGATACAGTATATGTTTGGCATAGAAGTGTTTAATTTATTTACCCAAATTATTCCCAATATATATTGATTGAATGAATGAATCTAATTAATTGATTAATTATCTTTCATTCATGACATTAGGGTGAATTTTATGAAATATATTCATGGGAATGTGTGGAGGTATTTAATCAATGCTATCTTAATTATAAGCTCTATAATAACAATGAATGATTTTCATGTTTTTAATTGAATTCATTTTGGTGTTCTCGCTATCCCTTCCATTTTACCTACATTATACAATTCTCTTCCATTGGGTATGAAGTAGTACTATAAGTTAATGATTAAAGGATAATTAATTTAAAACAAGACTATTAAATATTAAAATCTACATAAACTATGTATGTCTTTGTGCAGAACATTTTGCCTACATGTTAATGACAATGTACTTTGGGGGAAAAAAAATATTCAAATGTTAATATAGTCAATATAGTGTTGCTTTTACATCATATTTTCTCCCAGGGACTCCCCTCCCCCCCTCCAATTCCCCCAACCCACTTGTATAGCATTGACAGATTATTAAACTGCTCTCAGCATTTGAAAGAGGAAAGGGTGGTTGTCTGTTTTCATCTCAGGAATTTAAATATTCTAATGGAGAAAATGATGCATGGTGTATTGAATTAGCAGCACATGAAGTGATCTAAGCGTTGAACTGTCACAATTAGCAACAAGGCTGTCAAATCTGAAGCCGTGGTGCTCTCCCTCAGCTTGAAATGTTCTCTTGCCTGGCAACCATTATTCAGTTGCACAAAATAGAGGGAATGATGTAACAATCAATGCTTGCCAGAATGTGTGTTTAACAGGGTCCAGACAAAGGTAAGTAAAAAAGGTTCTTAGGTCTGTATTTACACTAACTGCAAAATGCTTTGTGCTTAATGTTTAGCTATCACAAAACAGTTATTACAATTTTAATTTCTTTTCAGGGTCTAATTGAGATTTTATTATCACTGAAGAATAAAAATTAATTATGATGACCTCATTATAATATATTGGGAATGCCCTGTCATAAAGTGTGTCATAAAAGTGCTTCCCTGCTTATTGTGTGTGGTTGTGTCAATGTGCCTGGGGCTTCTACCTTTTCGGATGACACCCATATTCAATTACATTTATAAAGAAATGTGTTTTATTGGCTGGCTTCACTTCCTCCAAGTCAATCCAGAATATTCCGCTACTAATCTCAAATCAGTTTGGTTATTTTATTTGAATGAGATCTGAGTTTGAGTTAGGTTTGATGACTAAGTAGCACACAGCCAATTGTGTCATAGTTTTCTAAGACTTTTTTTGCCTTTCATGTTAGATTTATTTATTTCTCATTGCTCCCTTACAATAATTTTAGCCTTTGTATGTTACGTGAAGATAAAACATAACTGAAATAAAAATAATTATATTAAAAATCAATCAATTGTAGCAAGCAAGGGATGGGGTGCGGGTGACGTGAACCTTATACCGGGTCTATAGTAATGTATTGCACCTAGGAGTGTAACGATTCTCCAAATCCACGGTTCGATTTCGACCTCTGTTTTTGGGCCTTGGTTTGGTTCAGACCAAAAAACTTAAAAAAACCCTAACAACAATTGCTTTTTCAAAAATGTATTTAATTAAGGCAACTATAATTTAGAACATGAAGAATGTATGAACGTTTACTGCTAACATTATTTTAGATTAATATTAACAAGTGATTCATTGCTAGGAAAATAGCTGGGTTGTCCTTTGTTTCATGGGTTTCTATTAACAAACAAATTAATAACTGCTGGAGAAAATCCACACTGATTAATATTAACGTTATATAAATAATATTTGTATTAATCAGTGTGGAACAGTGTTCCATGACAACAATCTGCACAAGCCAACTTATCTTCCACATTTCAGTAAAAACAGAGGTGTTCCATGAGAGTGAATAATTTCCAGGAGATTTTATGTAATATGAGAACTTTCCGGAGACTTGGGCCTTCTGGAATTTTGCTTGCATTACAATGATATATGAGTGTACATTTGCACATTATTTTCACCAATATTTTTCAATTCGTTCAGTTGTTTGTTTGGGTACTGCCAAAGGGTTTGGGCGAGTTTTGAGTGGCCATTGGGCTGGAAACTGTCGCCTGACCTGTCAACATTGATCTCAGGAGAAAATGTCAGAAAAACAACTTCCAGTGACGGTATGCACATTGTTGAGCATTGCTTTAATTCTTTCTTACAAATCAATTCCATGGTGACGACACAACTTTGCATAAGGCTCAGACAGCTAGCTAGCTATTGTAATGGCTATCCACAAGTTTCCTTTACCATTTTCACCCTTTAGAATTTTTGTGAAAATGGGTTTTCAACTTCCGGTGTGAGCACATTCCATTCACATAGTGTGGTATGAAATGAATTAGCCAAAACTAAAGTCAATGGAGAGAAAAAGATGGGAGCACTCTTTCCTGAAGATGCAGCCCAATCCCATGTGAATTTCATGGACAATTTCATGGAATTCCATATACTGATTCACAACCAGAAAATATAGGCCTTAATGGAGTCAATTGAATTTGTATTACTTCGTATTGCAACAATTCTTAGGGAATTTTGTCTAACATAAACAGGGGAGGACATAGACATAGTGACATAGTCTCAGTCACAGACCGTAATGCAACCAGCGGCGGCAAGGGCCTGGGTCCCATACACAGCATAGCTCAAAGCAGCTCCGCGTCTAGACACCCTTTCAGAGCATTATTGCAAGTGGCGTCAGAGATGCGTATTTTCATTATGGCTCGGTTACGCGTGTTCTCTCGCCCCCCTCCGATCTTTCGGGGAATAGTTGAAACAAAACTATCAACATCAACGGAGATGTCAGCGCTGATGTCAGAAGTGACAGAGCTACTCATGAAACAGGCAATCACACGAGTGAGACGGAAATGGGGTTTTATTCTCCTTATTTCCTCATTCCCATGAAGTCGGGGGGAGTGCGTACTATTTTGGATTTAGGCACTCTGCACTGCTATATTGCATGTCGCTCCTGTCGCATGCTGACAGTCAGAACCCTTTTGAAACGGATTCAGCCCGGCGATTGGTTCATATCAGTGGGCATATTCTCATGTGCCGATATTGAAAGGGCACAGGAAATACTCGCGTTTCTCATTTCAGGGCGCTGCCGATCAATACTCCAGGTTGTCTTTTTGTTATTCGCTGGCACCACGACTTTCTCCATGTGTGTGGACGCAGCATTGGAACCATTAAGCCAACAGAATTCTCTACTATCTAGACAATTGGCTGATTCTAGCACCTTCGGCAGAACAAGCAATTGCTCACGCGACTCAGCTGATGTCTCAAATATTCAGCCTAGGCTTCGCGGTCAATTGGGAAAAGAGTACCCCGCTTCACAGCCAGCTCACGCTGTTTTCTGGGATGCGAGCTGGACTCAAGGAGCTTGACAGCACGCATGTCAACCCCCCGTCGAGACGCACTGTTATCGCTTCTGAAGCGCATTCGCCAGTCACGTACGGTTACTGCACTGACGATAATGAGATTATTGGGCACGATGTCCGCGGCGCACACTGTTGTGCCGCTGGTGTTATTGCACATGCGCCCACTTCAGATCTGGTTCAATCGATTGAAACTGGATCCGGTGCGACACAAATACCATGCAGTGACTGTACTGCCTCGAATTCTGAGCAGCCTGTCCCACTGGAACAACCCTCACATTTTGATGAGGGGTGTTTCCATGGGCACGGCGGCACATCGGATGCGTCTCTGACTGGCTGGGTCAAGACTTACGGTCCCCTTTCAGTGAGCGGTCAGTGGAGCAACGCAGAACACCGCCACATCAACGCATTGGAGATGGAGGCAGTGTTCTGAAGCACTTCGAGGCACAACTGGAGGGCTGCCATGTTCTCGTGTGTACAAACAACTGAACAGTGGTAGCCTACCTCAATTGCCAGGGGAGCGTGTGGTCTGTTACGCTGCACTGTCTGGCGACACGTGCTTCTGTGGGCTCACAAACACGTGATTTTTTTTATGGGTCCGTCACATTCCAGGCCACCTGAACCGGGTCGCAGACCTCTTGGCGAGGGACGGGCTGGTGATGGAAGGATGGCGCCTCACCCGGACATACTCTGCAAAGCGTGACAGAGCTTCGGGGAGGCAACGGTGGACCTGTTTGCATCCAAGGAGAACACATAATATCCACTGTGCTTCTCCTTCAACCACGCAGACGAACCGCCCCTTTCAAGCCCGTTGCGGGAATCCCACTTAAAATGCTGTCTTTTAAGACTTTTTTGTTGGCGCTGATGTCGGCGAAACGGGTTAGTGACTTGTGTGCACTGTCGGTTAACCCTGCGTGTCTCATGATCAGCGCAGATCGTGGCAGGACAGTGTTGCGTCCCAACCCAGCGTTCACACCTAAGAGTATCACAAGCTCCTACAGGTGTCGTGCCATTGCTCTGGCTGCTTTCCCCCCCCCCCCTCCGTGCGCCCTGTGCGCGCACTTGGGTGCTACCTGACAGTCGGATCAGCTGTCAGTGGGTTATGGTGGGTTATGGTGGGGCGGCCGTGGGACGCCCGCTGTTGTTCCAGCAACTGTCACACTGGCTGTGTGACGCTATGGCTCTGGTGTACACATCTGCTGGTCGACCGGTGCCCCCTGGGCTGAGAGCCCACTCTACTTGGGGAGTTGCGGCCTCTCAGGTGCTTTTTAGGGGAGTGACAGTTAATGACGTTTGTGCTGTCGCATCATGGTTATCACAAAGGTGTCCCTTTGTCACACGGCTTTTGGGGGGGCTTCTTTTTTTGGGGGGTCTCCGCCCTCTATGCCAATGCGGAGTGTTAAAGGGCATAACTCGTATGAAATAGAACGATTGTTACTGGGCATGTAACTCCAGTTCTATGAATAGGATCGGAGCACTTTAACGCCAAGCCCAGCCTTTTTAATCTCAGATTAAATTAATCTCTTAGATTTTGTTTCCCAATCCTTGATCAATGATTCTAAAGGTGGAAATTAATTGAGTAAACTTACATTAAAATTAAAATTAAAAGAGGATCATAAATGCTGTTTACTTGCATATAAGAAAGGCTACAGCTCTATTGTGTTCATAAGGTATCAAATTCACTCCCTAAAGAAAAGGGGAATCTCACACAGCTACACTGCCTACACTTGCCAGATTCTGAGGCTTAATGTTTCACAAATCAAGATTAATGTCATTTTTCAAATACAATATGCCCATGTGAAAGAAATCATTTGTTTTTCACTTGAGCTGTATCATCGCCACCGTTCCCTGCTCAGAATACAATTTAGTTGTGGCATTTTCAATTTCATTGATCTAAATCACACATTCTTTACAAATGAAGTGTTGCTTTTAACATTTTTAATGTTAAACTGGTTACACTATATTTTAAGGACCTGTTTGCACTGATCAAATAGTTAATAAATATCATAGTGCTTATGAATTATGAATGATCTCTTTTTTTTTTTGTAGTAAACACTGTAAAGTGTATAACAATATGTAATGATGTCAAATCAAGTATTATGAAGTGAAAACATTTTGATGAAACATATGCGTCTCATATGTTCACATTGGTCATTTTTGGCTAATGTCTACACTTTAGTCAAGTTTAGTCACTTCCTGACCTGCGTGGTATAAATACAACAAAAATATTATAAACTGTTGTATTCAGGTATGTGCAACTATCTATTCATTAACTCCTTTTGAAAAATCAACCATGCTTTAAAAATACACATATTTATTAACTGTAAAACTACATAAAATACAAGGGGACCAATTCATTTAAAATGTATGTACAAAAAGCACAATTGAAGTTAATGGGTTTTAATTTGAAATACATTAACAGTGATTGATGTGAGATGGCCATTAATTGTCACAATGACTCAGAGCCAAAACTGATGTGGATAGCTCTGCCAAGAGTTAGATATTGTTCTTCCTCCTCTGATTAAATCCAATTCAGACATTTGAGGTGCGGACTGATATATAGGATATACTCTACAGTACTGCTAGCTTTGCTGATCATGTCAGATTGACTGCAATTTCCTTGACTTAAAGGTATGCTAAGTGATACTAGTCACAGTATGAGAAGTAGTGTTAATAAACACCAGACAACGGAAGTGCCAGTAGTTCTTTGGACCATAGTCTCGAGTTGCCAGTTGACCATTCATAACTAATATTGAGAAATATCAAGCTTTTATAGAAAGGAAATTAATGCATAAATATATTTGATTCTCGATTTCCTATACTAATATTTCACTAATTCAAAAAAAGATGCCATCTCAGCATCATCTCAGCATCAGTTGAGCCAATTTCATCTCCAATGTCTCCTCCTAAATACCTTTTGTGTTCAATGTTTAAATTTCCATTTTCGTTCCATAGCTAGCTAGTGTTATTCATTTCTTTTTCTTCTTCTAACATGAACTAGGTGGTGGACAGGAACAACTAGCTCATGATACCACTGTGGCTAATGGTTGGGTTGCAGTTTGTATGTGTTCCAACGTGTTTGCTTAGGAAGTTGCCCTGTCACTGAGCGATGATGTCAAATCACTTAGTATACCTTTAAAAATAACTTCACTCTGTATAAACAACTATAAACACACATACAGTTGACCGTGCACATAAATGTATGTTATTAGAACACATTGGAATATTTATATGAAGGATACAATTATTTATTGGCTGTTCATTGAATCAAATACCCTGTGAAAATCTAATATTTTCACAGGATATTCACAGGGAGCTAATTATTTTACTGGGAACTAGGTTAAGACTATAACCAAGTTATAAATACATTGTTGATTTACATGAATACAAATCCAAACAAGGTTACAAAACACACTGTTGAAATGGGAATATATAAAGCATACAGTAGCAACGGTCAATATTAAACCTTGAGTGGAATGTTCTCAGTATAGAAACCCTGGGCTCCTCGGTATAGTAAAGAATTGTTAGAAAACTTTATTGGATGGAAGGTATAGGAGAGTGGTAAATAATGATGGTAGTAATAGTCATTTTGTAGCATTTGGAAGATAACGAAATAACTTTACTGCAGAGTTGTGGACTCGAGTTACATGACTTGGACTCGAGTGCGACTCGAGCCATAATTTTGATGACTTCAGACTTGACTTGAAAAAAAGAAGTACCTGAGACTTGAATTAGACTTGCATGTCTATGACTTGGGACTAGACTGGGACTTGAGCTGAATGACTCGAGAGACATGCAGACGGCTAATGTCTCCTTTTCTCAGCATGTGATCAATCATTTGGCCCTGTGCAATAGTCCCTGGGACTGACAGTTAGGAATCATTGATTTGATAATATGTTTAGAGTTTCTAAAAGTTAAATAAATGTTATCTAGATTTATATTCGTATTATTAAGTAATAATACGTGCACATTTTGATACTTTGTAAACAAACCCAATGACCTTTTAACTGCCACATATTATTCTTATTCATTATTAGTTTAGGTAGGTATATACAGTATATTTATACTTTTTCATAGTTAGGTATTTAAATGGAAAGTGTACACACATTTACAGATGCTTTCTCCTGACTTTCATCATAATCATAAGAGCATCTGCTAAATGCTTAAAATTTAATAATCCAGGGAAGTGGTCAATTCGTTCTCAGTCGTCAACAATGCAAACGCGTTCAGTTACTTTTCCTTCACTGTTGATCTCAGGTACGTTTGAATGCGTTTCAAAAAAAAAAAAAAAACTATCTCCAGAGCAATTTGCAATAGGTAATGCCAGATACATGCAAAAGGCATATTTCCACATTGGGGAATGCATCGCCCAGGCCTAGCTCTCTGAGCTTCTTATACATGCTCATCACTTCACCCTTTACCATTGAGCTGAACTGGCAAAACTCCTCTGTAGTCATTCTCAAGATCATGTGGGTATATTTATTTCAGATGTTCTGTAGCTGCACTTACTTCTCCGATGCCCATTGAACAAACTTTTGTAAGGAAACTAAATTTTTCCTCCACTTTTTTTGCAGGTGTCATTGCGTTGTCATATTTCCTGTGATAAGCAATCACAGATGACATAATGCATGTCAATCAGGCTGTCGTTTTCTTTCTTCCTCTTCATTTTTCAATTTTTTTGCTCGAAAGCATTGCTGAAAGGACACTGCTAACATAGCAAGCATGATGTGCACTGAACCGGAAAGACTTTTTGCACACATTGCAAGGTGCTTACATTGTGTATGACTTTCACAAATAATACATTGAAATAAAGTTTTAGATTGTAGCTTTTATCCGAAAATATTTTACAATATTGAAATTTTTACAAAAATACACACACACACACACACATATATATATATATACAGTGGCACCTCGGCCAACGAACTTAATTCGTTCGTTGACTCCGTTCGCGAACCGAAATGTTCGCGAACCGAAATAATTTTTCCCATTGAAATGAATGTAAATCCAATTAATCCGTTCTCCAGCCCCAGAAACACTTTTTTCAACTTTTTTATGGGTTTATGTGTGGCAAAAATATAGAAAGGAATTAAAGATAACCTGAATTATAGAAAAATACATTAATACTAAAATAGCCACATCAGCTGCCTTTAGCGCATCTTTGTTCTTTAGGATAGTACAGATCGTCGATTTAGCCATGTCGTACTGCTTGGCAAGATGGGAAACACGAACACCACTCTCACGTTTAGCTATTATTTCCTTCTTCGTTTCTACTGTAATACGCTTAGGCTTCTTAACACCACTATCAGTAGCACTTTTCACTTTCTTGGGAGCCATAATGAGGGCAAATTTAATGGAAATAGCACAAAAAGAACATGTATCAAAGGAGAACACAACGACAAACGATGTAAACAACGCTGAGTACTAAGCACAACTGATGTTATCCACGACGCGCTACGGCGAGAAGCCTGCGAGTTTGTGTGTTTGTGTGTTCGTGCACCGAGGGCTTGTTCGTGGGCCGAGTGAAAATTTGTTCGGAAAGTGTGTTCGTGGGCCGATTTGTTCGTGAGTAGGGGCGTTCGCGGGCCGAGGTTCCACTGCATATATAATTTTTTAAATCCCTCTGTCTGGGCCCCCCTGTGGCAATTAGACACTAGGCACGTGCCTAGTTTGCCTATGACTAGATCTGGCCCTGCAAATGCCCTTGTTTAAAGTTCAGCACTCGGAATACTGAACACAAGTGATATTATGTGTTAAAAGCCCTCAGTTGCCTCATCTCATCTCATCTTCAGCCGCTTATTCCTAGTTAGGGTCGCGGGGGGGCTGGAGCCTATCTCAGCATGCATTGGGGCGAGAGGCAGGAATACACCCTGGACAGGTCGCCAATCCATCGCAGGGCACTACATACACCATTCACTCACACACTCATACCTACGGGCAATTTAGACTCTCCAATTAGCCTAACGTGCATGTCTTTGGACTGTGGGAAGAAACCGGAGTACCCGGAGGAAACCCACGCGGACACGGGGAGAACATGCAAACTCCACACAGAAAGCTGGATTCGAACCCGAGACCTTCTTGCTGTGAGGCGACAGTGCTATCCACTGCACCACCGTGCCGCCATGCCCTCAGTTGTCCTACATGTAAATTATATTTATTTGATTTAATATTATAATAATTATACGGGATGCCAATTATCAATTGAATCACCAAATTTGTTGATAGGCCGAGCAATCTGGTGGATCAACCTTCATCAAAATATACAACTCACAATTCAATTAAAATTAAGAGCTGGTTTATTAAGTTACAACACTTAGACGAAGACAAAATATTCAATGTCCAGTCTACAGGAGTAGGTTCAACTACCTTAACAAATATTCAATCCTAGACATAAAAATGACATGTAACAATCCCAAAAGTGATGAATTGAAAGAAAATGATAGCTAATGATACCAAAGTTTGTCTCTCTCCAAATGCAAACACTACCAGTCACATCATTGCCAAATCTCAGTGAGTGATTAAAAATAATAAACAGCTATTCATTGTTTCTACCTGTGTCAGGCACACCAAGGAAAAGGTCTGCGTGTCACGATTGGCCTTGTCACATGGTAGCAATACTCTTTGCCTGAACATATTCTTCCACAGGTCCTATTAATGTTTGATGCTAACCATGAGAGGATCATATCAATGACAACCTTGAAAATATGTCTTGTGGTAGTAAGTGACCCAAAATAAAAATATAAAACGTGGTCTGAACCAAGCTGTGCTGGGCCAGCCCCAAACGTAAATGAATCAGGCATGGGCGTACTCCAAACACTTAAAGTGTGACCTGTTGATAGCTTAGATTCAGGTTAGAGGAGTCCAGCAATTCAAGAGTGCTTCTACACTTCTCCGGCATTCTGGGGAGATCTGGTTCCAGCTCACACTTTGGGTGTGTGTGTCTAGCAGAATGGCAGATATTCATGAGGAAAATGTAAAAAATAGCTAGTGGGCTACCAGACTGAATTTACTTCTTAATGTCTTGTGCTGAAGCAAGCTTCAAACTTTATGATGATACTGCCACTCACTTAAGGTTCAAAATGCTTTTGACACAATGCTATAAACAGACAAAATAGCTCCAAAAAATTTCCAGTCCTATGTATTTCATGTATGTAGTCAACTTTATTGTTTCAGATGAAAACAGAGCAAAACGTTCATTTCCCCAACAAGTTAGATACTTACTCTAAAGCCATTTAGCACTTTTATGCTCTTGGGCTCTCAGAGGACAAAACAATATAAAAAAATCTGCATTGTAAATAAAGTTTACGCGTAACCTCATGGGCCTTTTTATGGTGTTTACTTACTTTTTCCAAAAGGTTTTCATGCAGATAGTGAATAAATACTAACCTTGCAAATTGTTTAATCTTGTACCACTCTTTTATATTTATTTTTCAAATGAATATTTTTCTTTAGCATTAATACTGAATTTCCTGGACTGTACTCCCTACTCACCAAAAGGTTCATGCACACCAAAATGGGGATCTTTTTTTCTGCTTATTACATGACTACCATCTGTTTACTCTCTCACTGGAAAAATAAGCTCATATATGGTTCAGTCCTGTTTTGTGCCTTCATTTCCTGAATCGAAGGATCAGACAAAACCTCAGTGGTCAAAACCTTTACTCTGACTGATATCTCTGATTCTGCCTCAAGCTCCTACGCAATTCCATTTTGGCAGTTATCTCTGTAAGATGGCAGCAAACCACAATTGAGCCCAGTGTTTTCAATTCATCTGTATTTTGCATTTCGGCTCTCCTTGACAGCGCCTCCCTGGATTCTGATCCAGTCCAAATATATCCAGACGCTAATTATGAAACAATCCTACACACTGCCACCAGGGACTCCTTCATCCTGAAACACTGACAGCACCATTCTGACCTCACTGGTAAAAAGCCAGCATGGCACCATGTAAATTCCTATGCAATTTCTATTGCACGAGTATTAACAGATTAAAGAAAGTCTTTAGCCTTTTTTATGCCCTTGTCAGGCAAGGCAATGTAGAAGTTATGCTGCGTGGCCACTTCTTTAGAATGCGTCCGTCATTGTATGGATTTTTGCAGTTCCATTAACTCAAGATCCCCTTTGAATGCTGCATGTGATTTGAAATCCAGGCGCTGTACAATAAATCTGTGACCGCAGTGCATTAGGAGACAGAAATGTAGAAAAGATGACTCAGCAAATCCCATTTCCAAGAGTGATATTTGGAGTGGGCTCGCTCTGCTGTATCAGTAGGTTCCACAGCAGTTGAGACAACCTTGCACAGTGAGGGCATTCCCCCTGGGCCCCATGATAAACCGATGCTATGGCAGATTGTGTCACCTGAGGGAGACCTCTGGGATAGGCTTGGGCACTGACTGCGTCAACATTAGAAATGTGTCGCTCTTGCAAAACCAATTTTTTTTACCAGCAACAGTTCCTGAGAGAATTCAACATTTATTTTTTTGTCTGTACATCACAAAGCCTGTACATGATTCATAAAGGCTTGTAAATATGAAGAGCTTCATTCATTGAGTGAGCACTGGTATAGTATTATGAAAAATACCTAGAAGTGAGAGCTGGTATTGTGTTTGACCAAAATAGTGGGAGTATCTCCCCCGATTAGCCCAAACGGAGGAAGCACTTGACACTCGTCAGTTCACATCAGTTGTATATACAAACAGACGTGCAGAGCAGGTTTAGACGAATTCAATCTTGAATCTTGAATCTTGAATTTACATTGTTATTGCAACATACACTGAATTGGGTTTATACATTGTGTTGAGAAGGTGTTACATTTACACAAAAATTCATATTTGTGGATGATGTTTACTGTGCCCATGGTTCGGCATGCCAGTGGACTAATGTTGTCAGTCAGTAATTTATTCCTGCAGATGTACCACTGATCAGGGATGTCCACAGGTATTATCACCAGCAAGCTTGTACCTACAGCTCACTGAGCCATTCCATTGGTCGGATTACATTATATAAAACCAAAATAAACCACTCTGGCACATGGTTTTTATGCTATGCCCACAGAAGGTAACCCACTTGGGAGGATAGACTGTCTTGGTGTCTGTAAAATTGAATAAAATGGTCTCTGTGATTTTTATATTTCAGATGTGACATTTTTGACACTTTTGTGAATGTGAGCCTGTTGAGGCTCAACCAAAAACTAGTGGATTAAGGAGAGGTAGGTGTGCTTGTGGAAATGGCCAATAAACTGGAATGATAAAGAAGTATTCCTTTCTGATATTACATATTGCTTCTAAGGGTGTCAAATCACATCTTACAAAATCCAAAGCCTGCAAATATATTATCCAACAAGTGTAGGCACACACTGAAAACACATGATGCTTCAGAGTAGAATGAGGAAATATCTTTATTTTAGTCAGTCAGTTATAGACAGAGGGACTGTCTTTATCGAATACCAACTAAACCAGCTTTTCCACAGAAAATCAGACAGTTATCAACACTGAACTTGGAGCAGTTTTTAAACTCACAAGATCGTGCACATGCAGAATTCTGTCTAGTTGAAGAACTACAATGCGTGGCAAACCCACAATTATGTTTCCCCTTGACAGTCACGGCATAAATACAATGAAGTCTGGCTATTTGGGATTTTTCTGAAAGTTGTCTGAAAGCAAGCAAAATATTTTTCTAGGTACATGGCATAAATACAATAAAGTCTGGCTATTTGGGATTTTTCTGAAAGTTCTCTGAAAGCAAGCAACATATTTTTCTATGTGCACGTGCACACACAACCTTTTTAGGATGTTTCACAATTTGTAGGGAACGTGACCCTTGTCCTATCTACAGGTGTGGAAGTGAAAAATGCATTAGGCTGTTACAAGCTGTGGAGCACTGTGCTCGAGACACAGGGAGAGCACGATGTCCCTGGATGTCTCCCGTATGACAACTGGCATTGCAGTGCACCCTGTTCCCATCTATTGTTCATCCAATTTGTAAGTTTGAACTTTTTCAGTGTCCAGCCATGATGAAGCCGGAATAGTCACCCATGTCATTTTCAGTATAAGAGGTTTCACTCGTACACCCTGCCGCTAATACAAGAAAATCAGTGCAGTTTTTGTCTTACAGACAGACACTATTATTTCAATCTGAGATTTAGAGCTATTCCTTTTCTTTAGTCTTTTGCTGCTTGAGCATTTTATTTCACTGTGGCAATATCACATGAACGCATTAAATGAATGTTTTTTTTTTATATGCTCTATTCTGACCTGACTTACTAAACATGCTTTTTTCTGATTCAGAATGTTTTAAGCCATTCCAGGGATGTGCACCCGCACGGTGGGATTGTATTTAAAAAAGTGTGTGAAGGGGCCTCCCGCCTGGTCCAGTGGTTACGACGTTTGACACTGGCCACGGCGACCGGGGTTCAATTCCCTGTCGCGCCAGAGTCGGCTCTGGCCGGGAGTGCCACCAGGGGCGGGGATTGGCTGTCCGCCCCAGGGAGGGGGGAGGGAAGCCGACAGGACATTGGCTGCGCACAAGAGTGGCCCTGTAGTACCGGGTTACGGTTGACGGCCTGGCGAGTGCCGTCTCGGAGGAGACGATGCTTCGCCTTCGTCACTACCGGTCGCAGGACTACGGCAGCGAACTCACATTACTAGGGGGGGATTGACATAAAAATAGCGGGTGTAATTGGCTACTAAATTGTGAGAAAATGGGATAAAATCAGAAACAAAATCAAAAAGAAAAAAAAAGTGTGTGATATCTATGGTCCAGTGCTATGCCTGCCCTGACCTGGTACTTAAGTCTGATTTCCACTCAACCAGGCTACACACCCTGAAAAGAGGAATAAGGGGCTCATAACTTTCATCCCTGTTTGTGTACCCATAGAACCATAGCAGACAAAGTCAAAGCAACTATACATTTTTTTTATCAAAGTATGAACAGTGAAAACGAATGATGGAGTAATACATGGAACATAAGAGCAATTAAACATACTTACTGATTTCCAAGTTCATTATTATTATTATTGAACTATTTTACATTTATTATATATTCATATTATGAGGTATGTAGTTTTCCACATTCTGTTTTACATCAATAGCATTAAGATTAAATGCTTCCATCCAATAATTCTGTATACTCTAAAATGTCACATTATACCCCGTAATTGGCCTCATTGATTCATTGTGATCAGTAGCTATTCCATAGATTTTGTGTATACACATTCCCTTTCTTTCACATGCTGCACATTCTAGAAAATTTATTTTTCTCCATTCAGTGGTCAACATACCACACTAGCAATGTTATGAATTCACATCCACACAAACATTCCTTGGTGATGATAAAATGTACAGTCCTTTTAATCAAATTCACTGATACTCCATGTAATCGGAGATCGGTAAAGACATTGTCACATTCCTTTCCCATGAACCTTTCCCAAGTCATGACAACTTCACCAATGCTCTTTGTGCCGGGAGAGTAGAAACTTGCTTTTATTTTCCTGCCCTGAACTTGTTATGTTTAAGTAAAAAATCATTACTGTCTCAAAAGGGAGTCAATGCTCAAAAAGTAAATCCACTGAATTCCACATAACTAAAAAGGAATCTACAGAGATGAAGGACACAGAATAAAAGTGCTCTGTTTTGAAATGGTGCCCATTGGCATTTTACGCTTGACACAAAGCAACGGCTAAATAAAAATTTCCCGTCCTCCCCTAGTGACACAGAATCATTAATGTCACATCGATCACTCCACACGAGGGACTGCCTCTGTCCAATTTGGGCAGGGAATGAGAGGAGCGCTAACACGGCTCGCTGATGGTCACAGCCTGACCCCCGTCGCTTGCTGGGAATTTGGGAGAGCTGTCACTCACGACGGGTTAGGCAGGTCCTGGCGGCCCTGTCAGAAGACTTCATTACCGCGTCTGTGGGCTTCTTGTTTGCAATGACGGGTTCATTCCAGGGGCCCAATCGATACGGCTGACAAAACAGGTGGGAACGCTGACAAATGTGTTTTTGAAAAAACTATGATTCTGTGATCCAACCACCCCCCATCCCCACCCCCCACTTCCCCCTTCCCATCATCCATCCTTCTTAGAGGCCCAAAAACGCCCTCAGGAGTTGGACAGGTGCTCCATCGCAGTTGTCGCCCTTCACGCTGTCTCGATTGATAGAGATTGCGGAAGGATCATGCTGAAAATTGTTGTGACAAACTGATGACATAGCCTGGCTTCTGCACACAGGCTATCTGCCAGAGCAGAGCTCGCTTCCAGCACAGCAATTAGGTGGAAAGGCAGACAGGGAGAGAGAGAGAGAAAGCAAGAGAGAGAAAAATCCACTGGTATGGACAGAGGATATACTGTGACATAGGGAGAGTGAGAGAGAGCAAGAGAGATAGAGTTACCCATTCTTAATGTGTAGTTGGGAAAACAATGGTGCAATGTCACATGCAAGCAGTCATTTATGATGTTGAGCCATAATGCAGTTTACCGCCTTAATACTACCAGGGGACTGGTGCAGCACCGTGTCTATATTCTTGACCTGCTAAAATTAATCTTACTTACTTTCACCAAGGGGTTTTAAAGATGGACATTCCACTCCCTACTAACTCCTCACATAATTACACCGCATATATTTACTGAGATGGATTATACCCCGATTTCCAAAGTCTCCCTGTGATGTTAATGGCCTGATTGGGTTACTGAATTAATTCAGCTGTGTCCACCCCCCCCTCCACCCCACATTCCCCAGATGTAGCTCATACTAATATTTATATTTCACAACCTTACGGGAGCTGTGATTGGGGAAGAGTGAGCAATCGTGTGCTCATGGACAAATGCCAAGTGTGCTCTGTGGTGATTTTGCCAGCACCTGCCATTACCCGAAACCTGGAAACATGTACTGTACTGTACCTTTTTGTTAGGGTACAGCAGTCCCTTTCAATAAAAAAATGTATGTCAGACAATGTAGTCTCTCTTCCGAGACGCAATATCCTTGCTCTTCTTATTGATGCGCCTAATACATAGAATCAGACAGGAAAACTGCAAAAGCTGTCATTTCCTATGATGGGCTGACAGCATGAAAGAATGAAAGATATATTTAATTCCACTTGTCACATCTAGGCATGGTTGCTGGCAGATCTGAAATTTGACAATCTCCATCAATGACTGCCTTTGATGATTCCGGTCAATTAGCATCACCAACGGCAACTGGCAACATGCTCCTAATCTCTCTCGTCAGAATTGCATTGTCTGTTCTTGAATTGCGGTCATCAGAACAAAGTCATGATCGATGGCTTTTCGCACTATTTCGGAAAGCTGAATCGCAGTTCCCTGCCACCTCCTGCTGCAGGAGGAACGGTGGTGTAGTCGTGCAGGATCTGCACATTGGGACCATATGGTTGCAGGGTTTATTCCCAGACAGGATACTGGTGTTTCACCCATGAAGGTGCGTAACTGGAATTGTTTCAGTAAATGTACAGCCATATAAATGATTAGCATGTAAGTGGCTGTGAAGTTCCATGCTAAGCATGTAAATGATGGAAAAGCCCATACTAACAAGTCACCTGGTTGTGTTCTCTGAGAATTAAACAAATGTGTTTTGAATATTAAGGGCAGTGCTTTAGGTGTAAAAATTAAAATGCTTGCACCATGATGTAAGCCAAAGTATAGTATACTGCATTGAGTGATAAATACCAAAAATGTGTGGTGGCATAAAGTGAATTTTGATACCTTAAGTCTTGCATTCTCAGCCGTATTGTCATATTTATTCATCAACACTCTTTTTGCGTCATGCTCGCTTCACGTGTGGCGGATGGCTATTTTTTGCCATTCCTGTGAACACAACAAGGAAGGAGAAAATGTCAGAAAGACCCAGACAGGGAGATTGTGCCAAAAGGAGCGCTTTGGGCAGAAAGCATGCTGAGAGATGAGTCATTTTTGGAGTATAACGCGATGACAAATCTGATACCAGCTGCACAGAGAACTTTGAACGGGCAGCTCATAGTTGGCCAGTGGATCTGGGGAAAATATTATTTAGAACATGAGTTGGTATAGACACATGGACCACTGTGATGATTCGTCCACCACCTCCAACCTTGTCCCTCTGTGACCCACAACCCCCCTTTTCACTAAATGATCCATTGGTTTATTTCCAATGTCCCTGAAAATGATATGGCTCAACTGAGCAGAGACTGCAGAGACAAGAAAATTGTAGTTTGCAGATAGGAACAGTGTGGGGGGACATTCCTATCTGCACGGAATGCTTCCCTGCACCAAAGAACTGGGGGAAAAATACATTTGATTCAAAAATCTATCTTTGCCAACATGGGCTTCAAGCCATTTTTTATGTAGTGTGTCCTCTCAACTTCAACAGTGAGATACAGTACTTTAGGCTGGCCCCTCAGTTTCCTGAGAAGAATATTATTTTGGTGCTTTTATTTATATATTTATTTGTATGGTGCCCTGCTTAGTTTAACAATGATACACTTCCGTTGTTTTATTGGTCAGGATACTGAACTCATTATTTGAAAACCCCTCAGAATGCCATCATTTTGTAATATGAATCATATATTTTATATTTTATTATATTGTTGTCTCCATTTTTATTGTGGAAGAATAATGCCCTGGTTAAGACTGACATTTTTCGGAATAAGCTGCCTTTAATGGATTTTTAGCTGTGAGGAAAATATGACAAATGTCAAATATTTTTACTTGTGAAGGTTCACATGTGCTGGGCAACTGATGTGACAAACAGATATGCACTATTCATAAAGCTTCCGGTGTCTGACTAGTGGAAATCAATGTGCGGCGGCAAAGTATTGAACCTATTTAGGCATTCATACTTTTTCATTCGAAATACAAAGTTCACATTTATATCAGCTTTGCCATCTCTCTGGAGATAAGATTGCCAAGGCATAGCAAAATATTTGATCTTGTCTAGGAGAGATTTGTTCAAGGTTTTCTCGTGTTCATTTGCTTATCAGTCAAACAAAGAGAATGGACGGCCATTTCTTTATCAATCGCACAAGGACTGACGCCTCCACTTCCAACAGATATGGATAACCAAAATGTGAGGAAACAATTGCAAGACAGCTATCAATAGACAGAGGAAAGAGGAAATTAATGTCACAGGACAATAATAATAATAAAAATTTTGTTAAATTCATTGGCTAAATTAAATAATGGAAACAGTGCTGTTGTGCTATATCAAAATTGTCCAAAAGAACTGCTTGATGTAGGTGTGTAAGACAGATCAATATAAAAAGGTCTCAACAAGTGACAATCACACTCTGGTTTCAATGAAGAAAACCTGTAAAAATATCTATTAACAAGGCATGGTACATGTAAAAAGCTAAATATTGCAAAAGAAGTGCAAACAACTATCACCACGCAGCCTGGTTTCAATCAAAATGTGTCTTTAACATTTACTTACAATTAAATTCAAATGTTTTTCCGATTTGTAAGTCAACTTTAAGGACAGATTTTGATTGAATGCAGGCCATTCCGTAGGGCACGAGTAGATGTATCTCATTGAATAATGGTGATCAATCCAAATGAAATAATGTATATTTCATGCTGTTTTTATACATCGGATGTCATTTGAGAATAACAGGAGCAGGTTTTTTAGTTTACAACATTCGAAGGTCGAAATTCAAAACTTTCCAGCTGTATAAATGGATAATGTGTAAAATGTAGGCTGTGTAAATCACCCCAGATAAAGGCATTCACAAAGCCAAAAAATAATGTCCATAAATCAATGCTATATTAGTGAGGTAAAGTGGTTTGTTGTGTAAACATTTACCAAGAACAGCTGCCACAGTGGCTAACATTTTTTTTTCCGCTTTGCGTGGCCACACTACTCAACACTGAATCAACCTTTGTTGTGCCTGCCTAGGAAAGGACACAATTTTATGTGTTGTTTCAGCCTGCCAGACATGATTTATTTCAACCAGGGCTCCACCGGTAAACAGACAGGACACAGATGTGCAATTTAGCGGCCAATTAATTCTCCAAATTACTTTTAACCCTTTTGACACCTTTGCCTCCCTGTAGCTGGGAAACCATAGTTTCATCATCCCCACCGATTGCTCATCTTAGTTTAAATCAATTCACCAACTTGTTAGTCGCTCCAATTGGGTGAGGGGCGGCCTAGCTTTAGATAACTATAATAGAGAGACCAAAGTTGAGATGAAAGAGGAGAGCTGCAGGAAACAATATTGCCACTGGACAGAATTATATGCCACTGTAATAAAAGTCCTTATCTAACAGTGAGCTCTCCTTTATCTAAGTATGCTGACCTCTGCTTGATTTGGACCCTGTTTAAAAATCAGCCCCAGGCTTGTTTTTGTATTTTCCTTGCTATTAAATCTTTCTCACCACACCATAGACAAAGCACTGGCTGTGCACTCCCTGGCGTTACTAGCGGACCACTTCACTGCAGAATAAATCACAATTTTGTGGAGGAAGGCTTGTATGACATCTATTCTGAGCCAGTAGTCAAAGGCGCTGTTCTGAAGGTCAGTCCATATCATCCTTCTGATATATTAGTCTTTGGGATTAATGAATTTCATCCATCTCTGTGTCGATTCTCTCTCGACAATAGCTAGCTTCATACATTTTTCATTTTGAAATGCCTGCCCTTATATGCTTTAATAATTCAGACCTGTGAATACTTTTTTGGTGATCTCCACCTGTACCAATAGGGCATGGGTTAGATTTTGTAGATAGAAGACTCTTCCAGACCAGAGTCATTTTGTCTACAGTGCAATCTGCTGAACATCTCTGTATACAAACTCACCGTAGGATAAGATTGATTTCAACTGAGGGAGGGGGAAATCCAGCGATTCTGCCCAGGCCTCGTTAGTGGTCTATTGTTGTTCAAGGACATGTTTAATTTTCTAAGATAAAAAGTTAAGGTCGGGGTTGAGGCCGGCGGTAGATTCCCAGATCTTAATTACCACAATCAGCTATTTCTTGCTGTCCCTGGGGTTCTTCCTCTGACTAGAAACCCCAGATCTGACTGAAGTCCAAGTTCAATGTTGCCAAGTCAGAGGGCTTCCCAAGGTCAGTGATTCCCCTTTTAATTAGGCCGTCCGTTCGCATAATGTATTCAGGGGAGGCAAGCTTGTAAGCCCCTTAGATCAGCCTCCTAACCTCATGTTTTCAGTGCATCCCTGTGCGCTGTACAGTCGTACACACTGGCATCCAACCATGTAGGTAGTGCTGCTTTAAGAATAAATGCAAGTGTTCGTTTTCCTACACGGGCAGTTTGGCAAGTTCAACAATCATCAAGATTACCTCACCAAACTTTTTGGGAAGGAACTAACTCTTGTGCTCATTTGTAAGTGAAAGTTAAGGATTTTTATTGAATCTGAGTCTTTGTGCTTACTGTGTAAGAGTAGGGAGGGAGTGAATGAAGAGCACCCCATTGAAGAACATGAGTTAGAATTTATGAGTGCTGTGCTTGCCGTCCTTCAATACAAAACACCCTGGCATCCTGGCCTTCACACCCTGAATGGCATGGAGGAATGTGGGAAAGTGTCTCTCTGCTCAAGCATGGCCCCGCTAGCCAGGTGCTGCATGGGCTCCTAGCACCTGACTCCTAATCAATATATTATCTAGACTGAAGGTCTTTGCATTTGCTCCATAGATCCCATTTATAGTTTGCATTTTGGGATGGCAGTCAATATGACCACTATGACATTTTGCCATGAACTTTCAGTAGCAAGAACAATTGTGGAGTGTCACTTTGACCATTTTGGAGAAAATCAACATTTTATTTTATTTTAAAAATCATGTTTTAATACTTAAACCCCTAAGAATAATAGTGTAAAAGTTACCTGCACAAACCATTTATCAGAAAAATAATACCCACCTTGAAAAATATGATTTAATACTCAGTCCACTGTCTTCAATTATTACTTCTAAAGGATAATGCACCACAGCGAGCACATTGAGTGCTTCCTTTAATTATAGGGTTTGTGCATACTTTTTTGTCTGGTCTCGCCCTGTTGACTGAAAGGATGACACTATACCCTTAATAATATTGTAACACTTTATATTAAGGTCCTGTGAACTAACTAGTAATAAATCATTATTAAAACTTAATATTAATATAATGGACATTTATTAATTGTTTTACAGTGACTGTTCTAAAATAGACTCTTCTGGCCCATGGTACATCACTCATGAATGTTCATTGAATATAAATTAATGCTAAAAGACTTAGTTGATTGGTCTCACAGTGCCTGCCCTAAAAAATGCCTACCATTTTTTAAAATGTATAATGCATTCAATGTTGGTTAATTAATGACACCTTAATATAGTATACAGTGTCACCAATAATGTTTATGTATCAAATTCACCTAGTTATAACTAACTGAACAAAACAGGCCTTGCTGTTTGTCACCAGCATTGTTACCATAGGGCCTTCTGTCAGGTGACCTTTTCCCTCCTTACAGTCAGGTTTGCCAACCGACCCGCTGTGATGTAATCTGTTTCACGTGAACGCTCGGTGGCTCGCAGCAACGCAGCGGGCAAGTGTAAAATTAACTTCACACAGCCGAGTGTGACGAGTGAATCCTTGGACCTAACATATACTGGATGAGAGGTGAAGACATGCACAGGTCACGGGACTCAGCGCTCCAGTGGACGGCAGTTCAGAGGGACCGATAACCACATGCTCGTCACAGAAGGCTCTGGTCTGGCGCCATGCCTGATTCTGTCATATTCCCACCATTCCTCTTAGCTGCTGTAGGGTTTTGTGCACAAAATAAAAGTGGAAAAAACTGTTTCAGCTCTGGCCTGGGGGTGCCACTAGGGGGCGGCAATGTGGCTGTCCTCCCCAGGGTGGGGGGAGGGAAGCCGATGTGAGTTTGCTGCATATAGGAGTGGCCCTGTACACATATACCGGAGTTACGGTGACGGCTTGGCGGGTTCCGGCTCGGAGGAGGTGGTGCCCAGCCGCATGTCACTGCGGGTATCAGGACAAAGCCAGTGAACTCGTAAGATATATGAGGGAGTGGGATAATTGACGTGAAAAGGAGGGTATAATTTGATGCTAAAGATGGGGAGAAAAACAGGGAGAAAAGAGCAGAAAAAGAAAACAGAAAAAAAGTGGAAAAACAAATAGTGAAGAAAATAGGCTTTGTGTACAGCAAAATGCAGCATCCCTCCAAAGGCTTACTTTGAGGAACCAATGACAAAGAAGGTCCTAGGTGGATCCTTTAAGAAAATAAAAGGATCCAGCAAAATAAGCAGCAAAATAAAGAGTTTTCCATTTGACTTTACAATTTCATGTACTTTTCATGTCAGCTGAAGAATGTGCAGTTATGTTATTACATGCATTATATGACTTCTTGCCAAAAAAAAGCATTCGTTAATATTCTTTCCCTTGATAGTGTGCACAGCTTGCATACAATCTATGGCATTACCTTACATTAAAACTTTATTTAAAGGCCAAAGAATGGTCATCAGCCTACTGTTTCACATTTCATATCTAATTGAGTGAACGTCTATTGAAACGTTCTGCCCACATTTAGTTTGCATAATAAACATGTGGCGCGAAAGGAGGATTCGCGGTACTGCTCCGGAAAGCTGCTAGCAGTCAGCCAGTTAGGCAAAACTTGACGTGATTATCACACCGTGGAGTTAGCTGTCAGGTCATTATCATGTTCTACATGTTATACCCTCTTCCTTCTAAAAATATTTTACATTGCAGAAGTGAGGAATCGATTGCCCAAGGGTCTCCTGTCTGATTATCCCTGCCCCCCCTCTATGCATTTTAATTACCCCTGAAACTCCTCCGCATCATTATAGGGCATCGTGTATGAGCCACCACCCTCCCCTCATTTCTGGCTGTAATCAGTGTCTCCAGTCCGGGCTTTCAGCCCTCAGCTCTCGGAGATGAAAGCCTGGCCGGCCGGCAGTAGAGAGCGGGCTCTTCCTCCTGGGGCTCACCAGCCGTGCCGGAGCAAGGTCTTTCAAAGTGCAGCTCGCCTCCAACTCGCCGCTTTTATTATTTGATGAGCAAGTTGAGGGAGATGAGTTAATTGCCTGCAGACAGCTCGGCCCAGCTGTCGTCAGTATCAGTCAGCCTCCACGAGAGGAACCCACATCCCGCTGCCCAGTTAAAATTGGATTATTCCTTGAAAAAAGATGCAAATGCGGTGGGAATTTCATCCAGATACTACAGGGTACCCTGTGGCATTAAAAGATAAAGTGCCCCCTTGGCTTCCTCGTACAGATAAAAACATTATTCTGTGCTGTTTATTGTCGTGTTGTGCATCAAATATGCTGCAACAAATATGATGCCCATGTTTATTCAGACAAATAAAACAAAATGAGCCTGAAATGGGCCTCAAATAGTTATTATGGTGAATTATGGTATAACTGCAATGTAACGAATCTCTCAACAGCTTAATCATCAAATTGATTTTTATTTTACAGAACATGGATAAACGCAATATGTAATACATAAAAACGAATACATATAATACAATTGTAAAATGTTCTTTCAGTTTAATTTTTCTCTAATTTCTGTTAGTGGGATGCCATCAATGAGATGGACGAGTACTTCAGTCCCATACACACCTACCAAGTGTGTAACGTCATGAGCCCCAGCCAGAACAACTGGCTCCGCACCAACTGGATCCAGCGAGACGGTGCCCGACGCATCTACATCGAGATCAAGTTCACCCTGCGTGACTGCAACAGCATGCCTGGGGTACTGGGAACCTGCAAGGAGACTTTCAACCTCTACTACTACGAGATCGACCGTGACATTGGGACCAACATCTGGGAGAGCCAGTTCTCCAAGATCGACACCATTGCAGCCGACGAGAGCTTCACCAGCGTGGACCTGGGGGTGCGGAGGCTCAAGCTGAACACCGAGGTGCGGGGCGTGGGGCCCCTCACCAAGAGGGGCTTCTACCTGGCCTTCCAGGACATCGGGGCCTGCATCGCCATCGTGTCCGTCAGGGTGTACTACAAACGGTGCTCCGCCATGGCGCGCAACCTGGCCGTGTTCACCGACGTGGTGACGGGCGCCGACTCGTCCTCCCTGGTGGAGGTGCGGGGGCAGTGTGTTGACCACGCGGAGGAGCGGGACACCCCGAAGATGTACTGCAGCGCAGAGGGGGAGTGGCTGGTACCCATCGGGAGGTGTGTCTGCAGCGCCGGCTTCGAGGAGCACCGAGAAACCTGTGTGGGTAAGTAATGAGACTCTCTGATGGGATGACCTCATTTCAGGACCTTTGCATATTTCAGTCCGTTACGGGTTACAGTAATTAAAAACAATTAATCACAGCTAGCAGGCAATTAAACATGCATAAAGTAATGCCTGAAAGAGGCCATCCACAAATGAGTTACGGAACACTAATTCTGACAAATTTCCGAATTACCTGTCTGCTTCACCCCAAAAAAAAGGACAGAGAAAATGTTCTCCAGGGTAAGAGTTGTTTTGACAGCTCATCGGTAAAACATTGTCTTAAAACCTTGGCTTGAATTATGTATAGGTGGCTTAGGATTCATTTGCAATCCACCATAATTTGTGATAGGACCTCTAATGAAATTCCATTCCCAGATCCTCAAGCCATCAGGAGCTGTATAATTTGAGATTGAAACAAGTCAAGTGGCAGGAGTCAAGATGACAATTAAAGGGAGCAAAGCAAACATTGCAAAGCAAAGAAAAACATTGTCCTTAGTCAAAAGCCGTTTCCCTACCTAATGGCAGCCCTACCATAAATATCAGCTTTGTGAAACTCACAACATAGTTTTTATTGAGACTGGGTCACAGAGTTGTAGATTCAGTTCTGTGGTAATTTTGAGGCCATTGTTTTGTGGTTTATAGCAACTATGCTGTTAAGTGTCCGTTAATCCCTGTTGGTGAGCTTCAACTTGCAACCACTGCTCCTCTTTCCTGATGCACTTTTTCCTTGTTTGGCATATGTTTGTGGCTGATGCACCTGCAATTCAGGCACCAATTATTTGACCTCTGCCTCAGAATCTGTTAAATCTATCATGTTGCTTTAGAAGCTCACATCTTTTAAAACAGAAACATATTGGTAACTGACATTAATATGAAACACGTGTAGATTCGTATTTAATTGCGATTTAGATGCATCAAAATATGAATTAATTTGGTGTTTCCATTATTTTGTCTATCCCCCATATGTATATATATATTTGTGTGTGTGTGTGTGGGTGTTTGTTGCTCTACTGCCTTGTGGGTTAGTCTGGTAAGACAAAGACTAAGGGAGCACACCCTGACAGAAAAGCAACTTGTTGGCGGCACGTGTAGGCGGACTTCGATAGACTGAGGATCCGGCAGCCACCTGCAGTTGGTCATCTTGGGCCCCCCATGCCACCACAACCCACCTTTCTACAGCAAAGCAGGGCTACTGGGAATTGCACACCCACAGTGGCACTTAGAAATCTTTATGCGCAGGTCTTCACTTCTGACCTTGGTGATATACATCTGGAACCTGACCTTCAAGTCTGGTGGCGATGGGGTCTCTGTCAACATTGGCACGTTTGAATGAACTGGAAGCCTCTAGACAGACACCTGCACGTCAGCGGCACAGGCTGTGGGTCGCTAGCAGCTGGGACTGGGTGTCAGCTGCTCTCGGCAGACCCCTGTGCGACTGAGCAGCCATATTTAGGGACCACACTGCTCACCCCAACTGGGGAGGGGCCTAGAAAAGGTGGCCTAAAAATTGCCCACTCAACTCACTCCTGGATAGGTTACCACGCCTATCGGGACATTCCACTCTGCGGTCAAAATAAGAAAATAATACCCCTAAAACTGGCAACATAGAATGTGAGAACCCTTCTGGACTTTGACAGCAACAATTAAAGACCCCAACGGAGAACAGCTCTGATTGCTGTGGAACTGAGGCGCTACAACATCGACATAGTTGCCCTGAGTGAGACCAGGTTTCTGGATGAAGGCTCCTTGAAAAAAGAGGGTGAGGGCTACACCTTCTTCTGGAAAGGATAACATCTTCATGGTGTGGCAATGGCAATCAAGAACAGTCTTCTACCAAGCCTCACTGAGACACGTGTTGGCGTTAGTGAAAGGCTAATGTCTCTCCGTATCCCCCGTGCCAATGCATCAGAAAATGAGACCAAGGACTGCTTCTACCAGTCACTGGACCAGGCTCTTTCCCGCATCCCAAGGAATGACAAGATCCTCCTACTAGGTGACTTCAATGCTAGGGTGGGCCAAAATAACACAATATGGAGCGGTGTGCTCAGTGGACATGGGGTTGGCCGGGTAAATGCGAATAGTATGAGACTTTTAACTCTCTGTGCCGAGCATGACCTCACCATCACCAATACCCTGTTCCAACTGAAGAACAAACACAAAACATTGTGGATGCACCAACGCTCAAAGCACAGGCACCTAATCACCTAATCAAACTATATCATAGTGATACGTGCTGACATCAATGATGTCCTACTGACTCGTGCTGTGAGGGGTGCAGAATTCTGGACCAACTACTGCATGATTATGACCAAATTCAACATGAAAGTGCACCCCCCCCAGCGGCTGCAGAAGTCCAGTAAGAGGCGGTTTCACTGTGCCCGGCTGAGGAAAGCTGAGGCTAGGAATGAGTTCCGTCGCTTAACTGCCAAAAAGCTGAAGGTGATTGAACCTTTCCTGAGCTCAGAGAACCCTATGTATGAGAGGTTTGTCTCTCTCAGCTCAGTGCTCTATGAGGCAGCAGCTCAGTCCTTGGGTTACAGAGGCAGAAAGCACCAGAACTGGTTCGATGAGAACTCTGACACCATCACCACCTTACTGGAGCATATGCACCAAGCACACAGGGTAACCCTTAACAACCTAACATCCGGAAATCTATGGCAGCAATGGTGAGCAGCATGCAAGGAGGTGCAAACATCCTTGTGGGTCCTGCAGAATGAATAGTGGACAAATAAGGCTCAGGAGATTCAAACCTACGCAGACAAAAAGGACATGCACAACTTCTACGACTCCGTTAAAACCATTTATGAACTGTTCCAAGACCAAAACAGCCGACAGTCTGACACTTTTGAAGGACCAAAGCAAGATTCTCTTGAGATGGGCTGAACATTTTGAAGCACTACTCAACCAGCACTCCCCAGCAAACCATAGCATCCTGGAAGAGCTGCCTGAACATCCATCCTTACAGGATCTCAACCATCCGCTAACCTTCCTAGAGGTACTATCAGCTGTATGTTCCCTCAAGAACAAGAAGTTCCCTGGCACTGACAACATCCCTGCAGAGCTCCTCAAGCAGGGAGGGTGCTCTGTACCAAAACACTCCATCAGTACATCGCTGAGGTCTGGGACCAGGACATCAACAATGGAGAGACTCGAGCCTGGTCACCATCTATAAGAATAAGGGTCCATCTGCAGCAAAAGTCGTGGTATCTCTCTCCTGGCTGTTGCTAGTAAGGTCCTGGCTAAGGTGATGCTGCACAGACTGATTCATAGTGTCACAGAGGCACTGCTGCCAGAGCCACAGTGTGGCTTCAGAAAGAACAGAAGCATGGTTGACATGATATTCACGGCATGGCAAGTCCAGGAAAAGTGTCGTGAACAACATCAGGACCTCTTCATGGCCTTTATCATCCTTTCCAAGGCCTTTGACACGGTAAGCAGGAAGCAAATTTGGCTGCCCATAGGTGGACAACAGTCTGAACCTTTCAGACTTTGCACCGGGGTGAGGCAGCGATGTGTGCTGGCGCATGTGTTATTCAACAGCTTCCTCCTGTGTGTCACCCAGCTTCTCCACAAGGAGCTTGAGGACAGCAGTGGGGTAGCAGTGGACTTCAGGCTGGATGGCAACTTCTTTAATATCAGGAAACTACAAGCAACATCCAAGCTCTTGATGGAGCGGGTCCTTGAGCTACAGTATGCCGATGACTGTGCTCTGGTGGCTTATACTCCGGGAGACCTTCAGTCCATCCTTGCTGTAGCAGTCAGAGGTTATAGCAGGATGGGGCTGTCTGTCAACACCACCAAGACAGAGACAGTCTGCCAGTGGAGTTCCAGCCCTCCGCCCACCATACCTGTCTTCGCCATTGAACACAACCCACTGACAATAATGCCATTGTTCAAATACCTTGGCAGTATCCTCTCTGAGGACTGCAACATCGACTATGAAATTCAAAGCCTCAGCTGCCTTTAGAAGGCTCAGATGCAGGCTCCATCTCCATACCAAAGTTGCTGTCTACGAAGCTGTCTGTACCACCACACTCATACCACTCATACAGTTGCGAAGCTTGGACCAACTATAGCCACCACATCAAGCCCCTTGAAAGATTTCATATAGGATGCCTGCAGCGCATCCTCAGAATCGCCTGGCGTGATCATGGTGTGTGTGTGTGATCACCTGGCATGTGCATCATACTGAAATACTTGCCAAGACCAACTGCAAGAGTATTGAGGCCACGATCACCCAACACCAACTACGTTGGCTTGGGCATGTTGCCAGGATGCCCTAAGATCGACTTCCCCATAAGATCTTGTACGGCCAATTACATCACAACCGGCGGTCAGCAGGAGGCCAGAAGAAGCGGTACAAGGACCAGCTGAAAACAGCCTTGAAGAGGTGCAGCATCCCACCTAAGGACCTGGAAGATGCAACACCTGGTGGCAGCTCTGTCAAGAGGCTTGAGGAGAGGTCAGCAAAGAAACTACAAAAACGACTCAGGAGACACATATCCATGGCTGCTCCTACTAACACTGCCGACACATGTCAAACTTGCAATAAAATGTGTGGTTTCTGGATTGGACTCTACAGCCATCAATGTACACATCGTTAACAGGAGTAGAAGTCATCATCGGATTTGATGGACAACCATAAGCAAGTAAGCAAATGTTTGTTGTTTAAGACATAAAAATCTATTTTTTTAAATATTTTAACCTGTCAAAGAGACAAAGATTCTCCAGTCAAGTCATATGAAAGGCCTCAAATTGCTTCCCACTGCCTTTCTATCTGGCACAAAATAGGATGGAGCATATGACAGAGTGGAGAATGGTGTCTGCAAGTTTGTATGTGAGATTGTAGTTCAGGGCTATTGAATTCCAGGCCTCAAGGGCCACAGTGTCTGCCGGTATTTGCTCCAACCACGCACCTACCTGATTTCACTTATTAGTTCACCTTCTGGACCAAGGAGGTAAACTAATTAGTGAAAGTGTGTGGATGAAGCAAATACCTGCAGACACTACTGCCCTCGAGGCCTGGATCGGGGAACTGGACATGTGTTGAGACCGAACAATCTTAATATACTGTATAAATAATTACCTCAATATTCAAGCAGCATGTAAGAAGGTGTGACAGCATGAGCAAATTCATTTGGCTATCCAATCCAGCAAGGTAACTTCCTAAACAAATGTCAAACCTACCACATAAATATGCATGAGGAAGCACTGTGTATAGACGGTGTCATAAAAAAATATTTTTCACAAAAAAATGTATAGTCACGTTAGCATTTTTACCTGAATATTTTCTTTAAGAAAACATTTACAAAATGACTTTAGTCTGTAAACCTTGTCACAAGCTCACTTAGCTGTAAAAACATCTGATTGATGCCCATTCAAAACAGAATACTACTTAATCTGCATAGTTTGGTAGTTCTCACAGACAGAAAATTCACCAAGCTGGCAGCTGACTTCCTTTCTGTTGGCTTTGCGTGAAATGAGATGGATTGTGGACAATGACCTTAGTAGACTGGTGTCCTGTGCTGGGTGGGAACTTGTACTAGTTGCTTCACACCAAAGAAGTAAGGATAAGCTTTGAGTCTATGAACTGCCTAGGAAAAAAATCCCTTCCACTTCAAAGATATCGCACGATGAGCAAGAAAGAGATTAATATGTTTTATTCACGCATTGTCCAAACCCTGCATTGTTCCACCAAAAAAATGAGGATAAAGTGACCTTTGAACCTTAAATAATGGAGGCCCAAACCTCTGTGAATGCTTAATATTAAAGAAATGAGTAAATGAGTGAGCAAGTCAGAACCTATAGCTTAGCTGCAGCACTGCAGCATGAGCATTGCAGGTCATTGGACTAATTCCTCTTGTGACAGCCATGCACCGAAGTCACGCACAGCTCTGTGCCAATTGACTGTGTGGCACAGGACCTTGTGGCAATAGGAGACCATCACAGATTAAAGTCCTTGCTGTGACAGGAGTCTGCAAACAAAAGAGTCTTGTGAGCTCCAGTAGCAGAGGAAAGGAGCGGGCATTTCCTAAATGGAGGGCTGCGGGGGGGCGGGTGCTTGTTTCCTAGTTGGACGCGGCGGACGGGAATGCTTCGTCTGTGAGACCCAGCGCGACAGCTTCCGCGCACTTTAAAGTGGCGATCAAAACAAAGGCTTGCCTTGATGTGTCAGCACTGTTGACCCCACTGTGGGTCTGCTCCACTGAGGCTCCAGGGCATTTCATACCAGAAAGGGGGAGCAAAATCATTTATCCGCTTTAGAGACACTTGTCCTCGATCTCATGCAAGATTGTCAGCTCAGCTCACTCCACTTTGACAGTTGATTTGGCCTAATAAAATTAATGGGCTGTCTCTCAGCCTCACGTTCCTGTAATTCTGCAGGTCTCCTTGATTTCTTGCACTTTTGTATTCATGCTTAGGTTTCAGGTTTTACACAGGCTTTGTAATATGTATGACAATCTGTCCAAGCGCTAAGAGAATTTCCCACAACTGGTGTAGCTACTGCGCTGTGGAGCTCTACCGTTCAGGAATGATCTTTTTTTAATTGCTTTACTGAGCTGCTTGCATCCTGTAAGAATGGACTCTCGTGACTCACCATAACCCGCAAGCATTTACCGAATGTATTGTAATCTTATATTGTAATGAAATTAAGACAAGCGTTTAGCACAGCAACTCCATGTTCAGTCTCCGCTCCAATTCATCTCACTGTGTGACAAGTGGTAGTAACATGCCTTGGTTACATTGAGATTTACATAACAATGTCTAGACTATTACTCTGTCTGTGTATTCTTCAAGACTACATCCCTTTTTTAAACTGTCTATTGTATTTTTTAGTAAGGTAGATGGGGAATCTATATTGGAAATCAATACATATTCATCAATACAATACTAAATCAAACAAATAGTAGCTAACTTTATCACAATATGTGATGCTTGATGGAATATTACTAGACTTATGAAACAGTATAATTTTTTTACAGAAGCAATAACTTAATTATAAATACATCCATCTGGCAAAATGTGGCCAAAATAAGCACCAAGCATAATAATAGAGCAATGCTTTTGGACACTAATGTATACCAGAGGTAAGCAGAAAGGTTCTCTGTAACATTCTACACTGGAGGTATAGGTGGCCTTCACCTAATGGAAAGTGAAAATAAATTAAGCAATTAATCCTGTCTTCATCTGTAAACCCCAAATGGTATTATGAATGAATGCATTTCATTGCATTTGTTTCAAAATACAGTTTGGGGTTTATTTCAACTCCCTTTGCAGTATCTCAAAGAGCTCGGGGGGGGCGGTGGTTCTGATGTCACACGTAGGTGTTAAATGAGAGCCTTTTTGTACCAGAACACTCACCACACATCAGGTTCAGATGGAGACAGGGGGATTTATTTAGCTGTTTACTAGGCAGACTGAGAATTCTACAAGTACGTCAGATGTCCCCCTGCACTTTGTGATAAGTGCCATGGGATGTTTCAGGAGTCAGGACCTCAGTTTAAAGTATTCTGGCATCAACATATTCAATTTTCAACTTACCCACAATATTGTTGATCAGTCCAGATCTTTTTTTTGGTGAGAATTCCCATTATTTATAGAGCCATTTTTTTCCTTTAGCCCCAGCCACTGTAGCCAAAATTATTAATAACATTGCATCTTGAGATTTTATGTTATGTTTGATACCAGGTAATCATTTCATTGTAATTACTAACTTAAGCGTTGTGGGAAAGTCAATTGTGTAAACAAAGCTGGAATACTTCACTGTCTCATCAGAAAGCCATCTCCATGACCCCCTTACTAAACTAAGGCTTTGATTTTCCACTTGGTGAAGAGTGAAGGCTACCAGCTGCTGGAACAACAATGCAAACTTGCAAATATATCTCTAAGTGAATGCCACGCTAACACAAGTAACACCTACAGAGTTCTACCTAGGATTTAAACAGTGGGTATCCATTTCTTTGATTTAAATAAGAACATTTAGTTATGGTCAACATTTAAAGTTCAAACAATTCAAACATTTAAACTAAACTGTTATCTGTGCCTAATTTGATATCATATGTGTAAAATGTAATCATGAAAAAGTATTTCAAGATTATCAAAAGGGGTGAACCTTTCCCCACCCCAAATAGGACATAGGTCATGGGCCTTGGTTCATTAATTTGCATTATGGCAGCTGGAGAAAAAATCCATAGCATCACCTAAAGTGAAATATTTCAGTTTAAATAGTCATCCAGCAACTAGGTGTGATGTTATTTACACACTGTACTGAAAGGGCATACATCTGTCCCACATGTGTAGGGCCATTAATGGGAAATTAACATTAATTAACACTAACCCACATGTATTTTACTGAGTTTCTACAAATTTTAGATGAAGATTTTACAAATAAATATGTGTTGGAAACCATGGCCATTCACAATGCTGCCTGCTGACACCTATAATTTGGCTCTTTCTTTCTTAAACAGAGAACAATTATTCCAAACTTTGCTATTTGATTTTGATGACTAGATTACCCATCCACTTTTGTGTCACAACTCCCAGACCCTGTCAGCTTCCTGAAAGAAGAGTGATCAGTTAATGCATGTGGGACTGTGAGAGAGGCTTTCCCCTGTCAATCTTAGATAATGTGATTATTATCTCCAGGGTACGGGCAAATAATAAGGCAAAAAAAGCTCTAGGAATGGACATAGAGACTGTATATAAAGAGCAGTTGCCCTGGAGGCAGCCTTTTGCATGTACTGTCCTTTCTGGCAATTTTGTTGGCCTCACAAAAACGTCAATCAGGAAACGTCTGACAGTCTGTGACACAGCAGAAGAGAAACATTCAGGCTGGTTCAAAGAGGCTGGGCTCCAACACTTGACTAGCATCTCAGCATTGGCGAGCACGCTGCAAAATGGGAACAAAAGAAGAAATCAGAAATGAACTTGAGGCCTGCACATCCATTGATAAGTCTTTGTAGTCTGCTAGCTGAAATGTATCTATAACCTCACATTTTTGCTACCTTTTGTTTGTCCCATCGACAGAATTTCTTTGTTGTAGTTTAGAAGAATGTGGAGTTATAGGCCGAATGTTTTCTTTCTGTGACATCTACAATGTCGATACTTGTCAACACAATCAGGATTAGCTAAATTGTGGATGATGCAACAAGTTGCTTCACAACAAATACTTTCAGAATAAACCCCTTGAGCAATAGTTTACATGGTCAAAAGCACTTACCTCTTATCGGGTCACCCTGTTTTTATCTCTAGCTAATCCTCTGGAAACATTGGCACATGCATTCTTCAAGTTCCCTGTGGCGACATGCATATTCAACAGCTACAAATTGCTCATTAAATAGCTGTTACTCGGATCATAAGATGTTATGGGAGCTATTAACGGACATGTGCTGCTGATTAAATTAATGTTACAGAAAGGGTGAGTGAATCTGTCTACTTGTCTTAAGTCATAAAGATGGGATGTTGGCAATTTCTACCTAACATTTTTGGATTTGTATGAAGGAAATTATGTCCAGTGCACTCTATTAATTTAGCCATCAGACATTTCTCTTGTAATCCTCAATATTTTCATCTACTTGAAAAACTTGCCATGCCAAGTCAGTTAAAACTAGCAAAATAAAACTATCTGAAATAGTATTATATTATAATAAATAGGTATTCTGTAGGCTATGCTTTAATGTTGTACCACTATATGCCATTATATGTAAATAAACTTCCTGAAATCTTATGTAATTTCTGTGAATAATTTCCTTCTATTTCATGGACAGTGTTCTCTTAAAAAGAGAATGAAGCTTGACAGACCAGATTCGTTTTTTAGTTTTTTCAATCCTGTGCCATGGAACGGAGCAATAACAGCTTGCACTTAACCGTCTTTCTTTGTGGTGCTGCAGGGAACATATCTGTTAAGCTGTGTCTGGGTTTTTTGCACACCCCATAAAAACAACAGTAAAGACATTAATAAAATATTACTTCATATAGCACCTTTCAAGGAACTAAAAGAGTTTTACAGTGAAGGAGGTAAACTCAGTTCAACCACCAACAATGTGTAGCACCCACCTGGGTGATGCAAGGCAGCCATTTGGGGCCAGAATGCTCACCACACATCGTCGTATGTGGAGAGGGAGGGAAGTATTGAGGAAATTAAATTAGGGGATGATTAGGTGGCAGACTGAAAGAGCCATGTTGGGAATTTGACCAGGATACCGGGGAAGTAGGGAACTACTCTTTGCGGTAAGTGCCATGGGATATGTAATGAGCACTGTGAGTTGGGACCTCGGTTTAATATCTCATCCAAAAGATGGCGTCTCCTATATCACAGTCTCCCTGTCACTGCAATTGGCGCTTATTTGGTCCAGAGGGAAGACCACCTCCTACTGGCCCACCACTTCCAGCAGCAAATTAGTTTTCCCATCCAAGTTTTAGTTTTACCTTTACCCATCCAACTATTAACCAAACCCACACCTACTTAGGTTCAGCTATTCATCAGGAGTAGGGTACATGTTGGTATGGCTGCTAGCTGCTGGAATGCTCCAAGCCACCTTGTATTAGGTTTTCATATTTTCCATATCTCCTACTGAATGTGCACTAAAGCAAAAGATAATAATTACCTTGCTGAACGGATCAATTGCAGCCCCTTACTGCAATTGAACCTGAAAGCAAAGAATTGAGATAGATAGAACTCAAATAGACATAGATAACTTGCAGTAGCGCTACAATGATGTGGCATGTACACTGGTCTGGGAGTGCTGTTATCCAGATCTGTGTCACTTTCTCAGAAAACTCATGTGGATGCACTTATGTTCTCCTGTGTTGTAAGTCAGTTTGGATAAGAGTGGCTGCTAAATTACTGTCATGTCATGTAAATGTAATATCACCTTGAAACTGTTGGGTCCACACTGGCCCTTAGGTGAGAAACTCACACATAGATGTGAATTAACAAATACAAATATACTGTCCTAGCAAGGAATAACCAGTATTACGCTATGCTTTTTTTCTGGCCAGCCTAAGCCTTTATAAGGTAAACTTTCCCCTTGGGTGAATAAAGCAGATATTGGCGACTCTACAACCTGCTCGATATTGAGCTCAGTTGAAAAGGTTAACTGTCTCCCCACCGAACTTGGTCTCGTTGCGCACTGATAATCCTTTTTTCAGTTGTGACAGGTCGACATGAGCGAGGTGTATCACCCGGGCTCTTACCACACTGAATCTGGGGCAGTCTGCCAGAGGCGACAGAGACCGAGCCCAGAGTACTGCTTCACTCCCCGAATAAACCCCAGTGGCTTTGAAGTCAGGAAAAAAAGATTGAAATACCTGATGATAAAGGAATTAGGCAAGGATTACATTCAGGGCCCGCCAAAATGCTGATTTCCGTTGATAGTTCTGCTTCTATGTACAGAGATAGTCTGCGGTTGGAACCTGACAATTTGAGTTATCGCAATTAAGCTGAAATCGAACTGCCATATCCTGTATTCACATGGCTTTCTTACTGAAATATTCATGGATGGGATTGTCTTGTGAATATTTTCAATTACTTGGAACACTTGATAGTTTGCTTGCATAAAATATTGAAACGACACATTGAATAATGTGTACAAGTTAGATGACAAAGGACTCTTAAGTGGCTCAATTGTTAGAAGGGTTCTCCAGGAGCTCAGTCTGGGCCATAGAGTTGCAGGTTTTAACCTAATCTATGTCATTACCAGTCTGTAGCGAAAGAATACAATTGGTCCCACCTGGCGTAGGGTAGGTTTAGGTCAACCAGGGTTCCTCTGATGGATACCATTACAGCACTTAATGCCAGGCCACCCACAGGCTATAGTTAGCAATTTGCCTCTCCAAAAATCTACACTCTCTCAAACAATTGGCGTAGTATTGTATGGACTGAGGTGTGTGAAATAGTCACTGGATCACAGGCAAGTGCATCAGAGGAGTGCATGCCTTTCTGCTGCATGTGCTCCTAGTGCATGAGCGTGGGTGATGCTATTGCAACAACGCATTCAGAAAGATATTTTTCTAAGATAGTAGTTTCATAAGATTTGCATTCATTGATTCCTTTCAATAGATTAAAAAACCTGATATCTTTCCAAACGGACAGATGGAGATGGAGATGCTCCAAATGACATTGAGCTCTGCTTCTTGTTCTTTATAACATGTCTTATAACATAACTTTTGTGGCAATCAAAAATGTTAACACATTTATCTGGCTAGAAGTGTGACCCAAAGAATAGGCTTGTTACACATATTCAATTATTAGAGAGGCCAAACCTGCACAGTTGCCTTGTGTAATCTGCCTGCTCATGCTCTCGTAGCAACTCCCAGGTAACAGTAATGCTCTATTTTGATTCAAGCAACAGCAGGCCAGGAGGAACTCCCCCACAGAGGGATGCCTCCTCGGCCAGGATAGAGGTTTGTAGCCCACTTTCAATAATTATGTCACATGACTGTCATGAAATACAACTGGGAATATTTTCATCACTAAAGTCAAGGAAAAGGGCACGCCATGCACACAGGACACTGATTAATTTTTCATTACTAAAAAGTTTTTATTTTTAGAATCATTTGCAGACACCATCTGGATCAGGCATATAAGCAGTTGTCTACAATGTGGAGGAAATCCTTGTTCTTCTACCCTTATCTAAACATCGTAAATAAATTAAACACACTGATAATATAGTATGTGGTATGGTATGGTAAAGTATTACAAATGGAGATATAGTGTAACTAGTATGTGCATACACATTGTTACACAATACTTACAACTTTAAAAGCCGCTTTATTTCAAGTGTGACTTTTCTAATAAATATGATACAAACTTCTGAACATTCAGCATTCAAATGTTCAATTGCAAATACAGCAAATGTAAGTAACAGGTAACAATGTATATGTTCACAGTTGTTGCACTCTATTCATAGTGTAATTACATGGTTATAAGGGATTTTATATATAGGCTATCATTTTAAGTTGACTAATTTTCTACCTGTAGTTGCTTGGATACAGTCTTTAGTAGAATGGCACATTTTCCCTCAGTTGTTAATATGCATCTGTATTCTGCAACCTATATTTGTGGGACATCCAATAATGACTGACTTTGGCAGAGAGGCCGGCATAGACATTAAGCCTGGCTAAAGGAAATGGTGATATATAGTAGTAGTATCTTTTATATTGTTAACTACCTCACTGTAGGGCACCCAAGGTTCATCTGACGGAGGGTAGTGGGGGTGTAGAATGGCTCAAACATAAAACATGTACCATTGTTGCCTAGTAAAAGCATGGTCAATTAATTGTATGAAAACAAGCAAGTGAAAATAAAACAGTTGAGCTATGACATTGTGTATTGTTATCCTACCATAAAATTACCTCATTTTAAATGATAAACACAGTTGGACACCCAGACTTGTTTTTTTTTTTGTATTCTGTTCTATATGTATTACATCAAAAGTGGCATACTTTGTGTAACATCACAGATTTTGTATGCATGTAATTAAGTCAGAACAACAATGTTTTCTTATTTTTAGAAACCCATACTACAGTTCTGTGATGGTGGAGTACGCGAGTTTCAAAAAATAACTTTGCAAAGCTTATCAGTCTACTGTATATGGTAAAATGTATGAAGTTGATGAAGATTTGTTAAGTAAAATTGCGTTTGAATGTAGAAAATAAGTTGAAAAGTAGGGCACGTCGAAAGCCATTTCCTGAAGACCCAGACTAAGGAGAAGTCTACTTTCTGTTGAAAATGGTAATCCCCCTGGAAATTACCTGCACTGCTAATTACACAGGGAATCACTGGACCCTACAGCTCTTCCTTTTAAACCTAAAATACAAAAGAAAACCTTTTTTTAAAACGTGTTCCTCAAATAATGAGTCACCCATTATAGAGGAAGTAGAGAAAACCGGAATGTACATATATAATATGTCAGGAATTTGTTTGCCAATAAAATCCACCCAGAGTAAAATTTTTAGTTGAATTCAGAGCAGCATATTTTAAGCTCCCAGAAGCTCGCACCAATTTCTCCACTTATTGAATTAAACACACACACACACACACACACACACACACACAAATAGAAATAGAAATTTGCTCAGTCACCCATTTATTGAATTGCGTCGCAAATAAAAACAATAATGGTCGCGATGGAGATAATGCGAGCCAATGTTTCCTCTGAGAAGAAAAATAATGCGGTGGGGGGGAGTAATTATGCCTCTTTGTGTCTTACCCTACTCCTGATTCTAGGGAATGTTAGGTTTTTATTTTGGCCAACATATTACAGTGGGATTAAACAGGAGCTGAAGGCTCCCTTCGACATTATTAAAGCCGCCTCACGCAACTGTGCCATTATGACAAAACCAGTTTAATCTACGGGCGCACAGCAGCAGCAGCAGCAGGCAGAGGGGGGATACGATAAAGCAATGAATGGTATCTCGCCCAGACGGGACTGCGTTGTGTCAGTCAAATCCGATTGGCTACACTCATATCTCCTCACCAGGTACAGCAGAACGGCCTACATAATCAGAGCCGGGAAGACAAAAACACCCAGTGCTCATTCTGGGTACAGCCCTTTTATTAGTATTAGCTTGCCAGTCATGGTTGCTGTGATTGTTTAGTCCACAACGTAATGAGCCCACATATTTGTCAGTTCTGAAGTAATAATTTTGGAAGGATGTTTGAAAATGATGTGAGTGCACACGTGTACGTGGTTGAAATGTCAAAGTGTGTGCAATGGCAGTATGCAATGTGACTGTTTCACACTTGAATTGCTTCAGCTGTATGAATGGCTAATATACATTCAGGGGCCACTTTATTAGGTATACCTTTCTAGTACTGGGTAGGACCCCCCTTTGCCCCCAGAACAGCCTGAATTCTTTGTGGCATGGATTCAACAAGGTGCTGGAAACATTCCTCAGAGATTCTGGTCCATGTTGACATGATAGCATCACGCAGCTGCTGCAGATTTTTTGGATGCACATTCATGTTGCGAATAACCCGATCCACCACAACCCAAAGTTGCTCTATTGGACTGAGATCTGGTGACTGTGGAGGCCATTGGAGTACACTGAACTCATTGTCATATTCGTGGAACCAGCTTGAGATGACGTGTGCTTTGTGACATCGCACATTATCCTGCTAGAAGTAGCCATTAGAAGTCTGTGGTCATAAAGGGATGCACATGGTAGGCAAAAGACTCAGGTAGGCTGTGGCATTTAAACAATGCTCAATTGGTATTAAGGGGCCTAATGTGTGCCAAGAAAACATTCCCCACACCATTACACCACCACCACCACCACCACCAGCCTGAACTGTTGATACAAGGCTGGATGCATGGATTCATGTTGTTTACGCCAAATTCTGACCCTACCATCTGCATGTCACAGCAGAAATCGAGATTTGTCAGACCAGGCAATGTTTTTCCAATCTTCAACTGTCCAGTTCTGGTGAGCCTGTGCCCACTGTAGCCTCACTTTCCTGTTCTTAGCTGACAGGAGTGGAACCTGGTGTAGTCTTCTGCTGCTGTAGCCCAGCCCAAGGCCGTAACCATGGAGTCAACATTGGGGGGGACCAAATCAATTTATTTATATTTTTTATATCAGCTAGGCTATATATTGGGAGGGACATTTTGAGCATATCTGAATATTGGGGGGGATGTGTCCCCCCCAATATATATGGTAATTTCGGCCTTGGCCCAGCCACTTCAAGGTTCGACGTGCTGTGTGTTCAGAGAAGCTCTTCTGCATAGCACTGTTGTAACGCGTGGTTATTTGAGTTACTGTCGCCTTCCTGTCAGCTTGAACCAGTCTGGCCATTCTCCTCTGACCTCTCTCATTAACAAGGTGTTTTTGCCCACAGAATTGCCGCTCACTAGATGTTTTTTGTTTTTCGCACCATTTTCTGTAAACTCTAGAAACTGTTGTGTGTGAAAATCCCATGAGATCAGCAGTTTCTGAGATACTCACACCACCCCGTCTGGCACCAACAATCATTCCACAGTCAAAGTCACTTAGATCACATTTCTTCCCCATTCAGATTTTTGGTCTGAACAACAACTGAACCTCTTGACCATGTCTGCATGCTTTTATGCATTGAGTTGCTGCCACATGATTGGCTGATTAGATAGTTGCATTAACGATCAGGTGTACAGGTGTACCTAATAAAGTGGCCACTGAGTGTAAAGAAGATATGCTGGTAAATAAAGCTAAAAGTCACTGTAGTATGAGAAGCACATGTGTTCTGTGCTGTCATATCATGATAACAATCCAAACAAACTAATGTTAAGTGAATCTTATTTTATAATTTAAAGAATATACAAACCCCAATTGGGACGTTGGGACGTTGTCTCATCTCATCACATCTCATTGTCTAAGCCGCTTATTCCTGGTCAGGGTCGCGGGGGGGGCTGGAGCCTATCCCAGCATACATAGGGGCGAGAGGCAGGAATAAACCCTGGACAGGTCGCCAATCCATCGCAGGGCACACACACCATTCACTCACACACTCATACCTACGGGCAATTTAGACTCTCCAATTAGACTAACGTGCATGTCTTTGGACTGTGGGAGGAAACCGGAGTACCCGGAGGAAACCCACGCGGACACGGGAGAACATGCAAACTCCACACAGAAAGGCCCCCAGCCTGGATTCGAACCCGAGACCTTCCTGCTGTGAGGCGACAGTGCTATCCACTGCACCACCGTGCCGCCTCTACGTTGGGACGTTGTATAAAATGTAAATAAAACAGAATATGATAAATTGCTAATCCTTTTTTGACATATTTTCAATTGAAAACAGTACAAAGACAATATATTTAATGTTTTACCTTATCAACTTAATAGATTTTTGTAAATATATGCTTATTCTGAATTTGATGCCAACAACACATTTCAAAACAATTGGGACAAAGGCAACAAAAGACTGGGAAAGTTGAGGAATGCTCAAAAAACACCTGTTTGGAACATTCCACAGGCAAACAGGTTAATTGGAAACAGGTGAGTGTCATGATTGGGTATAAAAGGAGCATCCCCGAAAGGCTCAGTCGTTGACAAGCAAGGATGGGGCGAGGTTCACTACTTTGTGAACAACTGCGTGGGCAAATAGTCCAACAGTTGAAGAACAACGTTTCTCAACTTATAATTGCAAGGAATTTAGGGATTTTCACCATCTACAGTCCATAATATCATCAAAAGATTCAGAGAATCCGGAGAAATCTCTGCACGTAAGCGGCAAGGCCGAAAACCAACATTGAATGCCCGTGACCTTCGATCCCTCAGGCGGCACTGCATTAAAAACCAACATCATTCTGTAAAGGATATTACCACGCGGGCTCGGGAACACTTCGGAAAACCATTGTCAGTTAACACAGTTCGTCGCTACATCTACAAATGCAAGTTAAAACTGTACCATGCAAAGCGAAAGCCCAATATCAACAACACCCAGAAACGCCGCCGGCTTCTCTGGGCCCGAGCTCATCTGAGATGGACTGACGCAAAGTGGAAAAGTGTGCTGTGGTCTGATGAGTCCACATTTCAAATTGTTTTTGGAAATCATGGACGTCGTGTCCAACGGGCTAAAGAGGGACCATCCAGATTGTTATCAGCGCAAAGTTCAAAAGCCAGCATCTGTGATGATATGGGGGTGTGTTAGTGCCCATGGCATGGGTAACTTGCACATCTGTGAAGGAACCATTAATGCTGAAAGGTGCATACAGGTTTTGGAGCAACATATGCTGCCATCCAAGCGATGTCTTTTTCAGGGACGTCCCTGCTTATTTCAGCAAGACAATGCCAAGCCACATTCTGCACGTGTTACAACAGCGTGGCTTCGTAGTAAACGTGTGCGGGTACTAGACTGGCCTGCCTGCAGTCCAGACCTGTCTCCCATTGAAAATGTGTGGTGCATTATGAAGCCCAAAATACGACAACGGAGACCCTGGACTGTTGAGCAACTGAAGTCATACATCGAGCAAGAATGGGAAAGAATTCTGCTTACAAAACTTCAACAATTAGTGTCCTCAGTTCCCAAATGCTTACTGGGTGTTGTTAAAAGGAAAGGTGATGTAACACAGTGGTAAACATGCCCCTGCCCCAGCTTTTTTGGAATGTGTTGCAGGCACCAAATTCAAAATGAGTGAATATTTGCAAAAAAACAATAAAGATTATCAGTTTGTGTAAGGGTTGGTGGTGATAGGCGCCACTCGCAGAACCCTAGGGGATCAAAAAGTTAGACGGAACCCGTCTAACCACTAGCTCTGTAAAACAGAGAATAGGGAAGATAATAAGGGATGAACGCAAACCACACCCACCGGGTGGTAACTCCCAGTGTCTGAAAACGTAAAGGCAATGATAGCCAAACGAACAAGTTAGTAACCTGAACCAGTCCAATCGAACTGAACAAAAGCAACCTGAATCAAAACACCGCCTAGCGGGCAAGGTTCTTTATAATAGTTACAACTAAAAGTTCGTAAAATAAAGACACGAGTATCCCAAAATAAAGGCTAGGAGAGCCGAGAGAACATGAATGAAACCCAAAAACAGCCCAACAGACTGAACAACATGAACCCGAACGAAAAACGCATAATAGCGAGCAGGGTTCTTATAATGGGTACAGTAAACATGTTAATTAATTTGCATAATCCCAAAAGTTCCGAACGTCCGAAAACGCGAAGGCCAGGAGAGCCACAGAACCACATTGCAACCCGAAACAGTCGAAGTGACTGAACAACCGAAACCCAACAAAAAGCCCATAGCAAACGAGCAAGGTTTCTAATGAAGGTACAATTTAAATAAGGATTAAGTAAATACCTGAACAGAATATTCTGAACCTCCCAAAATGTGAAAGGCTAGGGAAGCCAACAGAACCAGGTTATCACCTGAAAACAGTCTAAACGACTGAACCCACGAAAACAAAATGAAAACGCTTAATAGCGAGCAAAGGGTTTTTAGTAAGACACGAGTAATAAATGTATTAAGACTGGACATAACCAAAAAATACTGAGCGTCCGGAAACGCAGAAGAGCTAGGAGAGCCCACAAGATCACATGGTAAAACCTGACCCACTAGTTCTGAACGTCCGAAAACTCGAAACGGTTAGGGAGGACCGGCAGAACAGCAGGACGACTGGACCCACATCCGACATCTTCGTCAGACAGCAGGGCCCACAAGTTGACCTGCTATCTGGCATCCGCAAAAACTGCAAAGCCACCAAAACAACATTGAAACCCGAAGACAGCCTCAGCGACCAGGAGGGTACAATTTTACACGAGAGAAGTACAATAGTGGGTACAATTAAATGGTGGCGAAAAAGGTCTGAGCGTATGGAAACGCAAGAGCCTAAGAGACAGTTAGGGGGGATGACAGACAGCAGGGAACAACAAGACCCACATCTGACGTCCGCCAAAACTCGAAACGGTTAGGGGGACCGACAGAACCACAGAGTAAAACCTATACCAGGAGATCTGCTGAACAAGAATGAAACCAAAATAAAAGCGCATTTTTAGCGAACAAGGTTTCTAATACGTAAGTGACAAAGAATTTGGTTATCAAAAGTTCTGAGCGTATGTAAACGCAGGAGGGCTAGGAGAACCGCCAGAACAATAAGTAACCCGTAAACAGCCTATCAGACTGAACAAATGAAACTGTGAAACACTCCTAACCACGAGTGAGTTTCAAATGTAAGAAATAAGGTTAGGAAATAGAACCCATAAACAACCTAGACGACTGAACAAATGAAACTAGAGGAACACTCCTAACCACGAGTGAGTTTCAAATGTAGGCACTAAAGGTTATGAATTAGAACCCATAAACAGCCTAGACGACTGAACAAATGAAACTAGAGGAACACTCCTAACCACGAGTGAGTTTCAAATGTAGGAACTAATGGTTATAAAATAGAACCCATAAACAGCCTAGACGACTGAACAAATGAAACTAGAGGAACACTCCTAACCACGAGTGAGTTTCAAATGTAGGAACTAAAGGTTATTAAATAGCACAGAGCGTAAGAAAACGCAGGAGGCTAGCAAAGCCGCCAGAACAAAATTGAAACCCGAAAACAGCCTCAGCGACCCAAAGGGTACAATTTACACACGAGAGAAGTTCCATAAGTGGGTACAATTTAAATGGAGAATGAACCGACCTTAACCCAAAACTCTTTATGTCCAAAACGTGAAAGGCAGTTAGCCAAAAGAACCAGTAGTAACCCACGAACCAGTCGACCCGGCTGGATATTACGAAACCAAAAGAAAAGCGCATTTTAGCGAACAAGGTTTCTTAAAGCAGGAAACTAAAATGAGTTCTTTCGTTAGGACCAGAGTACTCCCCAAAAACGTAAACGGCTAGAAGAGCCAAAAGAACAAGTTAGAACCCCAAAGCAGTCGAACAGACTGACGAACGGAAACCAACCGAAAACCCCCATTTAGAGAGAAAGGTTTCCTTAAAGGTACAACTAACTAAGTTCTTGCGTTTTGAAAGGATAGAAATGGAGATAGTCGTTTCTAAAGAAAAGTCTTGTGTAGTCTTTGAGAACGTCTTGAAAAAGACATTCTTACCTTACCGGCTAAAAATCGTAAAGATGGCTTACGATTTCGCCCCGAATGAAGTTAGGTGCGGGTATTTATAGGGAAGAGATAATTGGTCATTCAAGCCAGCTGAGCCTTAAGGAAAAGGCGCACACCGCCATCTGGTGGTGAATCTGGGGAACAACCGTGACAGGACCCCCTTAAGGGCGACTCTTGACGACCCCTACGACCCACACGGGTGTTAAGAAGAGAAAAAAATTTGTTTAAACAGATAAGCTAGTTAGCTTAAACCGTAGGGACCCGCTGACGCCAAGATATGGCGAAATCGTACTGTAAGGGTTGGTGGTGATAGGCGCCACCGCAGAACCCTAGGGGATCAAAAGTTAGACGGAACCCGTCTAACCACTAGCTCTGTAAAACAGAGAATAGGGAAGATAATAAGGGATGAACGCAAACCCACACCCACCGGGTGGTAACTCCCAGTGTCTGAAAACGTAAAGGCAATGATAGCCAAACGAACAAGTTAGTAACCTGAACCAGTCCAATCGAACTGAACAAAAGCAACCTGAATCAAAACACCGCCTAGCGGGCAAGGTTCTTTATAATAGTTACAACTAAAAGTTCGTAAAATAAAGACACGAGTATCCCAAAATAAAAGGCTAGGAGAGCCGAGAGAACATGAATGAAAACCAAAAACAGCCCAACAGACTGAACAACATGAACCCGAACGAAAAACGCATAATAGCGAGCAGGGTTCTTATAATGGGTACAGTAAACATGTTAATTAATTTGCATAATCCCAAAGTTCAACGTCCGAAAACGCGAAGGCCAGAGAGAGCCACAGAACCACATTGCAACCCGAAACAGTCGAAGTGACTGAACAACCGAAACCCAACAAAAAGCCCATAGCAAACGAGCAAGGTTTCTAATGAAGGTACAATTTAAATAAGGATTAAGTAAATACCTGAACAGAATATTCTGAACCTCCCAAAATGTGAAAGGCTAGGGAAGCCAACAGAACCAGGTTATCACCTGAAAACAGTCTAAACGACTGAACCCACGAAAACAAAATGAAAACGCTTAATAGCGAGCAAAGGGGTTTTTAGTAAGACACGAGTAATAAATGTATTAAGACTGGACATAACCAAAAAATACTGAGCGTCCGGAAACGCAGAAGAGCTAGGAGAGCCCACAAGATCACATGGTAAAACCTGACCCACTAGTTCTGAACGTCCAAAACTCGAAACGGTTAGGGAGGACCGGCAGAACAGCAGGACGACTGGACCCACATCCGACATCTTCGTCAGACAGCAGGGCCCACAAGTTGACCTGCTATCTGGCATCATAAAAACTGCAAAGCCACCAAAACAACATTGAAACCCGAAGACAGCCTCAGCGACCAGGAGGGTACAATTTACACACGAGAGAAGTACAATAGTGGGTACAATTAAATGGTGGCGAAAGGTCTGAGCGTATGGAAACGCAAGAGCCTAAGAGACAGTTAGGGGGGGATGACAGACAGCAGGGAACAACAAGACCCACATCTGACGTCCGCCAAAACTCGAAACGGTTAAGGGGGACCGACAGAACCACAGAGTAAAACCTATACCAGGAGATCTGCTGAACAAGAATGAAACCAAAATAAAAGCGCATTTTTAGCGAACAAGGTTTCTAATACGTAAGTGACAAAGAATTTGGTTATCAAAAGTTCTGAGCGTATGTAAACGCAGGAGGGCTAGGAGAACCGCCAGAACAATAAGTAACCCGTAAACAGCCTATCAGACTGAACAAATGAAACTGTGAAACACTCCTAACCACGAGTGAGTTTCAAATGTAAGAAATAAGGTTAGGAAATAGAACCCATAAACAGCCTAGACGACTGAACAAATGAAACTAGAGGAACACTCCTAACCACAGTGAGTTTCAAATGTAGGCACTAAAGGTTATGAATTAGAACCCATAAACAGCCTAGACGACTGAACAAATGAAACTAGAGGAACACTCCTAACCACGAGTGAGTTTCAAATGTAGGAACTAATGGTTATAAAATAGAACCCATAAACAGCCTAGACGACTGAACAAATGAAACTAGAGGAACACTCCTAACCACGAGTGAGTTTCAAATGTAGGAACTAAAGGTTATTAAATAGCACAGAGCGTAAGAAAACGCAGGAGGCTAGCAAAGCCGCCAGAACAAAATTGAAACCCGAAAACAGCCTCAGCGACCCAAAGGGTACAATTTACACACGAGAGAAGTTCCATAAGTGGGTACAATTTAAATGGAGAATGAACCGACCTTAACCCAAAACTCTTTATGTCCAAAACGTGAAAGGCAGTTAGCCAAAAGAACCAGTAGTAACCCACGAACCAGTCGACCCGGCTGGATAACACGAAACCAAAAGAAAAGCGCATTTTAGCGAACAAGGTTTCTTAAAGCAGGAAACTAAAATGAGTTATTTCGTTAGGACCAGATACTCCCCAAAAAACGTAAACGGCTAGAAGAGCCAAAAGAACAAGTTAGAACCCCAAAGCAGTCGAACAGACTGACGAACGGAAACCAACCGAAAACCCCATTTAGAGAGAAAGGTTTCCTTAAAAGGTACAACTAACTAAGTTCTTGCGTTTTTGAAAGGGATAGAAATGGAGATAGTCGTTTCTAAAGAAAAGTCTTGTGTAGTCTTTGAGAACGTCTTGAAAAAGACATTCTTACCTTACCGGCTAAAAATCGTAAAGATGGCTTACGATTTCGCTGAATGAAGTTAGGTGCGGGTATTTATAAGGAAGAGATAATTGGTCATTCAAGCCAGCTGAGCGCCTTAAGGAAAAAGGCGCACACCGCCATCTGGTGGTGAATCTGGGAACAACCGTGACAGGACCCCCCCTTAAGGGCGACTCTTGACGACCCTCACGACCACACGGGTGTTTAAGAAGAGAAAAAAAAATTTGTTTAAACAGATAAGCTAGTTAGCGAAACCGTAGGGACCCGCTGACGCCAAGATATGGCGAATCATTACTGTAAGGGTTGGTGGTGATAGGCGCCACTGCAGAACCCTAGGGGATCAAAAGTTAGACGGAACCCGTCTAACCACTAGCTCTGTAAAACAGAGAATAGGGAAGATAATAGGGATGAACGCAAACCACACCCACCGGGTGGTAACTCCCAGTGTCTGAAAACGTAAAGGCAATGATAGCCAAGCGAACAAGTTAGTAACCTGAACCAGTCCAATCGAACTGAACAAAAGCAACCTGAATCAAAACACCGCCTAGCGGGCAAGGTTCTTTATAATAGTTACAACTAAAAGTTCGTAAAATAAAGACACAGTATCCCAAAATAAAGGCTAGGAGAGCCGAGAGAACATGAATGAAACCCAAAAACAGCCCAACAGACTGAACAACATGAACCCGAACGAAAAACGCATAATAGCGAGCAGGGTTCTTATAATGGGTACAGTAAACATGTTAATTAATTTGCATAATCCCAAAAGTTCCGAACGTCCGAAAAACGCGAAGGCCAGGAGAGCCACAGAACCACATTGCAACCCGAAACAGTGAAGTGACTGAACAACCGAAACCCAACAAAAGCCCATAGCAAACGAGCAAGGTTTCTAATGAAGGTACAATTTAAATAAGGATTAAGTAAATACCTGAACAGAATATTCTGAACCTCCCAAAATGTGAAAGGCTAGGGAAGCCAACAGAACCAGGTTATCACCTGAAAACAGTCTAAACGACTGAACCCACGAAAAACAAAATGAAAACGGCAATAGCGAGCAAAGGGGTTTTTAGTAAGACACGGAGTAATAAATGTATTAAGACTGGACATAACCAAAAATACTGAGCGTCCGAAAACGTGAGAAGAGCTAGGAGAGCCCACAAGATCACATGGTAAAACCTGACCCACTAGTTCTGAACGTCCAAAACTCGAAACGGTTAGGAGGACGGCAGAACAGCAGGGCGACTGGACCCACATCCGACATCTTCGTCAGACAGCAGGGCCCACAAGTTGACCTGCTATCTGGCATCCGCAAAAACTGCAAAGCCACCAAAACAACATTGAAACCCGAAGACAGCCTCAGCGACCAGGAGGTACAATTTACACACGAGAGAAGTACAATAGTGGGTACAATTAAATGGTGGCGAAAAGGTCTGAGCGTATGGAAGCAAGAGCCTAAGAGACAGTTAGGGGGATGACAGACAGCAGGGAACAACAAGACCCACATCTGACGTCGCCAAAAACTTCGAAGCAGTTAAGGGGGACCGACAGAACCACAGAGTAAAACCTATACCAGGAGATCTGCTGAACAAGAATGAAACCAAAATAAAAGCGCATTTTTAGCGAAACAAGGTTTAACACGTAAGTGACAAAGAATTTGGTTATCAAAGTTCTGAGCGTATGTAACGCAGGAGGGCTAGGAGAACCGCCAGAACAATAAGTAACCCGTAAACAGCCTATCAGACTGAACAAATGAAACTGTGAAACACTCCTAACCACGAGTGAGTTTCAAATGTAAGAAATAAGGTTAGGAAATAGAACCCATAAACAGCCTAGACGACTGAACAAATGAAACTAGAGGAACACTCCTAACCACGAGTGAGTTTCAAATGTAGGCACTAAAGGTTATGAATTAGAACCCATAAACAGCCTAGACGACTGAACAAATGAAACTAGAGGAACACTCCTAACCACGAGTGAGTTTCAAATGTAGGAACTAATGGTTATAAAATAGAACCCATAAACAGCCTAGACGACTGAACAAATGAAACTAGAGGAACACTCCTAACCACGAGTGAGTTTCAAATGTAGGAACTAAAAGGTTATTAAATAGCACAGAGCGTAAGAAAACGCAGGAGGCTAGCAAAGCCGCCAGAACAAAATTGAAACCCGAAAACAGCCTCAGCGACCCAAGGGTACAATTTACACACAGAGAAGTTCCATAAGTGGGTACAATTTAAATGGAGAATGAACCGACCTTAACCCAAAACTCTTTATGTCCAAAACGTGAAAGGCAGTTAGCCAAAAGAACCAGTAGTAACCCACGAACCAGTCGACCCGGCTGGATAACACGGAAACCAAAAGAAAAGCGCATTTTAGCGAACAAGGTTTCTTAAAGCAGGAAACTAAAATGAGTTATTTCGTTAGGACCAGAGTACTCCCCAAAACGTAAAAACGGCTAGAAGAGCCAAAAGAACAAGTTAGAACCCCAAAGCAGTCGAACAGACTGACGACTGAAACCAACCGAAAACCCCATTTAGAGAGAAAGGTTTCCTTAAAAGGTACAACTAACTAAGTTCTTGCGTTTTTGAAAGGGATAGAAATGGAGATAGTCGTTTCTAAAGAAAAGTCTTGTGTAGTCTTTGAGAACGTCTTGAAAAAGACATTCTTACCTTACCGGCTAAAAATCGTAAAGATGGCTTACGATTTCGCCCCGAATGAAGTTAGGTGCGGGTATTTATAAGGAAGAGATAATTGGTCATTCAAGCCAGCTGAGCGCCTTAAGGAAAAAGGCGCACACCGCCATCTGGTGGTGAATCTGGGGAACAACCGTGACAGTTTGAACATTAAATATCTTGTCTTTGTAGTGTATTCAATTGAATATAGGTCGAAAAGGATTTGCAAATCATTGTATTGTGTTTTTATTTATGTTTTATACAACGTCCCAATTTCTTTGGAATTGGGGTTTGTATATTATTTCAGTTTTTTTCATGTTTTTCTCCCAATTTGGTGGCTAATTGTACCCTCTATTTCGTCAATTCACCCTCCCCCACGAGCCCACCAACCGCAACTACGGGACCAACCACTACCCGTGACCTAAAATGAACCACTTTCTTTGAGACGGAACTTGCCTATTCGTTTTGCCCACAGGGAAGCTTTCTGCACTCGTGGTGAGCTCATACTGGCTTCCCTTCCCCCTCCTCCTGGGACGGACAGCCAATCGCCGCCCCCAGACGGGGCTCCCAGCCAGAGCCGGGCTGGCGCAGCCGGGGATTGAACCCTACAGTGGGCAACCTGCACTCCGGGCGAGTGCCTTTACCGGTTGCGCTATCTAGGGGCCCTTCTATTGCCTTATTGACAAAAAAAGTGCTAGCCTGCTAATCCTGCCCCTGGTGACCCACTCTGAATAATGCTCTCTGTTAAATATAAAGTCTGATAAATTACATATATTGACGGTTTTCTGCTGTTTCTCTGTGGAGTATATATATATATACTCAATTACCCTTCTATTAATTGGGAGGTAGTGACAGATCAGGGTAAATGTGAAGAGGAGTTTTTAGATGTGGTCAATCACTGCTTTTTGGTACAGTCTGTTACTCAGCCTACGAGAGGTAGAACCAGTAGGGGCAAGTGATCACAGTGCAGTTATTTTTGATATTTTTTGGCAAGTTAAGACAGCCTCCTCTAACTCTAGAATTTTTAATTCAGACGAGCTGACTTTAATAAAATGAGAGAGAATTTAAGTAATATAGATTGGGTAAGACTTCTGGATTGCATAACTGTGAATGAAAAATGGACTACATTTAAAAGGGTTATTGTAGATGTATAGTGTAAATTCATCCCAAAAGTAAGGAAAAATAGGATGAAAAAACAGTCTCCGCAGTGGATGACTAAATCTTTATGGGAGATTTTGAGGCAAAAGAAGCGACTGTGCAGAGTATATAAAAAGGATAACTCAGAGAGAAACAAGTTAGATTATTGTAATATGCGGGCTAAGGCTAAAAGAAGTCTTTTTGTAGAAAAAGTAAAGTTAATTATGAGCTTAAGTGCATTAAGAATAAGGAGGTACAGAAAGGTACAGAATGTTTTGGAGGACTTTGAGATAAGGGACATAGAAGTACTACAAAAACTACAAAAACCAAGAATAGGCAGATACATGGCAGATGACATTCAATATTGCCAAATGTAAAGTATGCATGTGGGAAAAACATTAGACAGGAGTATTTTATGGGAGGAGAAAAGTTAGTAAGTGTTCAATTTGAAGAAGACTTTGTAGGAATTGTAGTTGTAGTTGATCAAAGCCTATCTGCATCAAAGCAGTGTGCTACAGCAGTGGAAAAAAGCCAACAGGATGCTGGGATACATAGCAAAAAGTATTGAGTATAAATCAAAGGAGGTTATATTAATGTTATATACAGGCACTCCTCACTTAATGACCTACCTGTTTAATGACCGCGCGGACTTACAACCACCTGTATTTACAGTATGCAAATCTAAGTAATGTATAAACATTTAAAAATATACTAAAAAAGTTATAAATGGTGCAAAGGTGACATTAAAACAATATCTAAAGATGGTTGACACAAACCCACTACCAGTACAGTATGCTTGAAATATTGGTAAGGGGAGGCTCCTCGCTTATCGACCAATTCACTTAACGACCTAGTCGTAGGAACGGAACTCGTTAAGTGAGGAGTGCCTGTAATGCCTTTGTCAGACCTCACTTAGAATACTGTGTGCAGTTCTGGGCACCACACTACAAGAAAGATGTAGACGCTTGAAAAAGTTAAAAGAAGGGCAACTAAACTGGTACCTGGTATGAAAGGTAAAAGTTATGAGGATAGACTTAAGGCACCCAATCTATTTAAGCTTAGCAAATGGAGACTTAGGGGGGATTTGATTGTGGTTTTCAAATTCCTAAAAGGGATTAACAAAGTGAAATACCAAAGATTTTTTAAGATAAGTGGGGTCAGCAGAACAAGAGGCCACAGGTGGAAATTAGTTCAAGGCTAATTCTGCACGGGTATTAGGAAGTTTTTCTTTACACAGAGAGTTGTCAATGCCTGAAACAGCTTGCCAGGTCAGGTAGTAGAGGCAGAAACACTTGGGCTATTCAAGTCCAGGCTAGATGCAGTACTAGATACTCTTTAGATTAGGACATGACGAGCCTAGATGGGCTGAACGGCTCGTTCTCTTCATTATGTATTCTTATGTTCTTCCTGCATAAGAGATGAAAGGACGTTTTCTGCTATTGAAAGTATGCATATCCAAATACATGTTCTGTATATCAAAATGTATATACAATGTGAAACGTACTGTGTAGGTAATACAGACAAGGGGTTAATCTAGTCCTGGCAAGTATGGCTATAGGCATTGTTTATGAAGAAAGTATACTTGATTAAATAATCAACTTGATATTTCACAGTGACTGTACATATACCAGGCGAACCCAACAGATGATGTGAGAACAAAGACATTTTCACACTCTATATCCTTTCTGAAACATGGCACGTGTGCTTGATTTAGTAACAGCTTTCCCCAACGATGCAATTTAATTCCTTTTGTGTGAAAGTCACGTCAATGAGGCTCCCCTCCCCAGCTGTTTCAGTACAGATCAATTAGACACGCTCACATAGGTGACGTAAAAATTCAATCGAATAATTAACAGCCATTTAATGCTCATTAGCTAAAATACATTTGTCTCATTTGATTTATAATCACAAGACATTTTCAAAGGAAAACACACTTAGATCTATGTTGCACTTTGTTTGATGGTTGTATTCATTTTAATCATTGCATTTGTACAGAGACTGGAATGTGCTGAGACAAAAATGTTACACAATAAGAAAGGATGTAAGAGTAACAATAGTACAGTGTATAATAATATACTGTACACTGTGTCTGCTCAGCCAGGAAAGAACAGTTCACAATCAATGAAAATGAGAATATTAAAATATTTCTGATGGTTTTAAAAAAAAATTAAGGACAACTCACTTGGCAGGCCTTAGCTGACAAAACATGCTACACCGAAAAAAGAGAGGGTGTGAAAAAAGAAAGCCAATTCAACTCATGTTGGTGTGTGTTTACATCACTCTGGGTATGTAAGTGGTTCACAAGAGGATTGCCGTGCACTAAACTCCTGAACAAATACCCTTGGTGGTTTTTAATTTTAGTGGTCGTGTCACTTTGTTTCACTTTTTCAACAACCCTGCATATTTAAGGGACTAATTAGTGAGGCTGCAGATTTCCCCCTTTGCCGATTAGCGATGGTCGGAGATGTTTAATAACGTAATTAAAAACGGGCCCCTGAGGATGCATTCAGGTAGATTAAACTTCTTCATTAGTTTAGCAGTTAGAGAGCGGTGAAATGACAAGACAAAGTGCTGGCCTGACTCACATTCTATTCCTGTAGGGAGATAACTGTCAGACATCTTCGAAGCCAGGCAACTTCCTTTTCTTTTTTGAGCATAACTTCAACAGTGCTCCTGTATCTCCTGACACAAAAGTATCATTGATTTAATTTTGCAACATAACTCAAAAGCCTTCAGGCCAGCTTCAATCCTTCTTGGAATGCTGTTATACACATTTTTAACTGTTTCTAGTGGGATATTGGACCATTCTTCAAGAAGGAAAGCTTACAGTTCTTTAAGAGATGAAAGTGGTGGACATCTACTCCGTGCGCTCCGTTCCAGAACATCTCATTAAGTTTCAATGGTGTTTAGATCTGGTGACTGGGGAGGTCATGGAAGGTGTTTGACTTCATCTTGGTGTTCATGAGACCACTCTTGTATCTGTTTAGCAGTATCGGGGCATTATCATTTCTGGAATATCCTGAGGAAGCAATGTTTGCACCATGGGGTGCACCTGGTCGCCTGAAATGGCTTCATATTCCTTGGCCGTAATTCTACCATGCAGAGTAATAATTGGACCCAATTACTTCCACGAGATGGCTGCCCATACCATAACAGATCGACCACCATGTTTAACAGTTGGGAATAGGCAATGTGGGCTGAATGTGGCTTGGGGTTTCTCCAAAAATAAACCCGCCCTGATGTAGGAAAAATAGTAAAAGACCGAACATATTGCTTTCTTCCGCAGTTTTTTGCTCATTGCACCAGGTTATGCATTGTTGGGCATTGACCTTAGTTACCAGCATTTTCTGAATGGCAGTACTACCATAAGTACAGTGGGCATGAAAAGTATTCAGCCACTTTGTGGCTTACTTCATGAAATACAAATTGATTGAAATGGGATTTCTTACCACTGATCAACACAAAATACTATATAATGTAAAATAAAAATGTAAATTAATTACAAATTGAAAACAGATCTACTGTATAAGCTTTCTGAAGCTGACAACATACTATACTTCCTCAATTTTTGTTTTGTTTTGTTGAGACTGGGTCACTATGGGAAAAGCAGTCACTATCAATGACAGGGAAGTTTAGATGTCCACTACATCTAACAATTTCAACAGAACTGAGGAAGTCTGTCCCACTGAAACAGAACGCCCTCACATGAGATTTAATGAAGTGGCCAACATCAGTGCTGCCTCTACAAGATCTGAAGAGCTACGCAGTTACACTCACACTTCCATTAGTAAAAAAGCACTTACTTCACTTAAGCATTGTTCAGTAACTTGAGGCTATTGACTACTGGCTATTACGAGATGAGATAACATATGGAATCACTCCCCCTCACTCTCTGATTTGTGTGGTAGCAAAGTATGGGGAAAATTAGGAGCTAATTGCTCAAGTTTATAGAAATGACTTAGGCTTCTTTCCTACATCAGGAATTACATCTTGTGTCTTTCCATAGCTTCTCCACACTGTTTAAAAGCATATTTAAAAAGCAATAAATCAACATATGACATTCTCAAGTTAGTCCGCTCCAGGGTTAGGTCATTTTTTCTCCCTCTTAAGAAAAGTGCCCTCTTTAAAAGGTGCAGTAGCCATATTGATGGTGCCTGTAGCTGTGGCACCATGGGTTATGAGCATTCAAGACCAGAGGCCATCAGATCCTTCAGTTTGCAAAGTCTTGGAGCACAAGTCTCTAACCACTCTTCTTGTTTCATGACACTGAATGCCATGACAGTGGTTTGTAATCAATCAACATTTGTCCTTAATAAACTTACAAATAAATAATAAGTGTTACTTTTTTTTCTTCGCCAACAGTTTGGCTAATTCAGTAACAAACCACATTAACTCATCAAGCTTGTGAAGTAACACTTGTATTAATAAGTCAAAGTTGAAGACACATGTTTGTTGAATGCAGGCCAGTCACTTTCAAGGCATTGGAAGGACCTTGAGTGCCTCTGGTGTTCCAATTTTTTTAAACTATGTAAATGCAGGCGACTCAAATGTGCTTAGTATTTATTTGCTCACCATTCAAAGAGATGAAGGCCTGGATTCAACACTTGAATTCACTTGTAAGTAAAAGTTAAGAACAAATATTGGTTGAATACAGGCCTTGGAATATCACTAGGACTGTGGAAGTCCAAGAAGGCCCATTCAAGGGGTCAGGTAAAGTGAAAGCACGGTACTATTTTGAAAGGTACAAAAAAGGTTAGTTTTGGAAGAAATTACTGATTCAAAGAGGTTGATCGTTCCAAATGCAGTTGTATCCTATATTAACACTCCATATTTGGGCCTGGGGTTTGCAAAAGCACCATTCCTACAAAACCTTTCACATTGAACTTTGGTTAGAGGAAATGCTTTTCGAAAATAAATTCAGATGCAGATGTTCAGACATCTACTGACGGATACAAGCTGACCCAGCCAATCTCTTCAGAGGCTAAACAAGATCCCACACTAACTGAGTTAACGGCCATTGAGCCTGCCTTCAAGTTCATTTCTCCCCATGGAATTGATTGCTTCCTGAGTGCTTTGTTTCCATCAATCAGGCCCTTACAGACAGCCACGGTTCCCTATGACTGTTCTTTCCTGATTGGAAGCTCTAGCTAGCTCCAGCTAAGAAACCCTGCAAGGTGTAACAACATATGTATCTCATCAGCATGCAGCTGTTTTGTCAATAGGACAGCTGACAGCCGTTGTTGGCTAAGCTCAATCAATCAATCATACTTTAGCTCTACAGAATCCCCAGGCCCAGAAGCTGTGGGATTACACATTCATCGCTGTTTTTGTTATATTGATGTTATTTTTAGCAGAGTTATCTCACACACACAAACAGAAGTGCTTCACCTGGCACTCAACATTACTGCTACTATCCGGGTTGAAGTCAAATTCCCTAGTTTTTGTATATTATGTATTGCAATTATATAGTGAAAACCTCTTGAAGTTTTTTCCTCCCAACAAATATTTCGGAGCAGACATTGATAAGGTTGTAAAAGGCATTCTTTAAGAAGCCAGCTGAATCTAAATTTACCTCTGATCAGAGACAGATCAGCTCCAAGGGGCAAACAGATGTTTGTCACAGCATATACATATAAACTTTAGGCTAAAACATGCTATTTTATCAAATTATATGCTGGGGTATCTTATTATTCATGTGGTTGAGCACACTCCAGTTAGCACACATTCTTGCTGTGCAATTATTTTGGTCTTCAGGTGATTCCTATGGGATTTCCAAGATATCAGGTAACTGTTACAGGTTACAACTGCCGAAATAAACAAAACACCAACATAAAGTGTCTTAATAGGGTGTTGGGACACCACAAACTACCAGAAAAGCTTCAATGCGCCTTGGCATAGATTACTAAGTGTCTGGAACTCTATTGGAGGGGTGCGACACCATTCTTCCACAATAAATTCTATAATTCAGTGTTTTAGTGATGGTGGCGGAAAACGTTGTCTCAGGCGCCTCGCCACTCCACTTGGCCAACCATGGCATATGGTGCGCATTGTTTTAATCAAACCATTTAGTGAACACTCGTGCCCTGTGGACACGGTCATTGTCATCCTGGACGAGACCACTCCCATCAGTATAGAAATGCCTCACATTTGGATGAAGGTTACCACTCAGAATGGCTTTGTATTTATTGGCATTTGCCTTGGCCTCTAAGGGGTTGAGTGGACTTAAACCATGCCAGGAAAATGCACCCCACACCATAACAGAGCTGCCAGAACCCTTCATTGTGGGTTGTGGGAACCAAGCACTCAGGCCTGTAGGTTTATTTTGGCGTACGCCACATATGTACTCATCCGTTTGTTGAGAACAGGGTGAGGGATGATTCATCTGACCATTACTTTTTTCCACTTCTCAGCAGACTACTGCCTGTGTTCTTTGAACTGCTTTACCTGCAAATGTGCATTTTTAGGTGTAATAAGGACTGAAAATGCACTGCAACCCAACACTAGTATCCCTCTGTATGCAGTTCTCAATGGACTGTTCTCTATGAAACTGCCTGCTCACACCATAAATTAATATTTGCAGTCAACTGATTCAGAGTTGCTAATCTGTTTTGCCTTGCATCTCAAACCAATGCATGGTCGAGGAGTATACGCTTTCGACCACAGTTGCCCCTAGTTAATGTCTTTCCCTCAGACTGCCATGCCGACATCATCTTAGCCACTGTTACTCGTGAAACATCAGCAAGTTGAGTAGTCTTCATCACTGAAGCTCCTGCCAAATGTGACCCAACAATCACCCCTCTTTCAATAACTATAAAGTCACTGAGACCTTCTTCTAGCCATTGTAGCCAGAATAATGGGCAACTGGACCTGCCCAGCATTTGTATACATGCTTACACCTTAAGCATGCTGTTCATTGCTTAATTAACTCATGAATCACACCTGTGTGCAAGCACCTCCTTTTCAATATACTTTGTATCACTTGTTTAGTAAACTGTGTCATTTATTTAGCCAATTACCTGTATGAAAGAAACAAGGGCTATTTTTTTCAGTTAAATGTGTGACACTCCCTTTGCGAGGGTATGAGTGACAGGTCAGACTGGCTTGTTACCAAACCACAGACTGGCACTTGTGTTCATGCAGTACAGAAATCCATCACTTGTTGTTACTGTCATCTATGTCTCTGTCATTCCTCAAGGTCACTTTACCACCTGAGAATAGCCAAGTGGAAGCAACAACAGCAAAGAAAATACAACATTTTTAAAACAAATTTAACATTAAGTTTTTAATTCAACGTTATTTTAAGAGGATGCACACTGAATGTAGCATGGGAAGCCTGAATGAATTATCTTAATACTTGGGCGTAGTTTTCCAATGCTATGTTTTGCATATAATGGTAATATTAACAATGGGATTGTCATTCATGTGCTAATTATTTGATAATTAACAGCCTCAAATAGATTTAGTTTGTATTAAAGCTCATTTCATTTTAATTTTTTTTGTGTGTGCTGATTTGGTCTCTTACAATAATATGCTAACTACAATTACAAATCAGACAGCACTGACCTCAAACATATGCTAAGTATGTAATCAGACCTGGTTTAATCCTAGAAAAGGCCATGCTTCATGACGGGGTCCTATTGTGTCCCAAAAATACAGGATAATTCGGGGCAGCACCCAGAGCTTGATACTAGCGTGACGCATTGTGGATCATACCAGGCATAAGCCTTCTGAATGAAGAGGGAGTGTCTTAATTAATAATGCCTGTGTCGGCAGAATAAGAATAGGCTGAATTCAACAGAAACTTTTGCCTTGAAGAGAATGTCTGTTATATTTATTTATTTTTATTGTGTCTCTATTCAGGAAGTGAAGGAGTGCCCTTATTTTCAAGGCTGTGCTTGCAGTCCTTTAAGGCTGGAGTCTGTGCGTTGCTTTCCTCCGTGTTCTGATGGGTTCTGCCAGACAGGTCTTATCAGGGTGGATATCATGAGCGGAGAGACTTGGGCCCGCGGAGGATGGCGGTCACGGCCACTATCACTTATGCTCCAGATCAGCCCGGGGATGTAGTGACAGGCAGCAAATGTCACAAACCTCTAATAATGTCATCCCTGCCAATTGTCCTCACTAGGTGCCAATTTTGGCATCCTCGAGCAAGGAAACACTATTGCCGACAGTGTTCTGGAGTGGGGAATGGCATCTCAGTCCACTCTCTCTCATTCAGATTTATTCCTGGGTTGTTTCCTTTGTGGTACAAGTTGTGTTAGGTGTGTTATTTGTTGTGTCAATGTATTTAATTCCCCATTCGCTTTTAAAGGACACGTGGAGAGGTAATCTGAAGAGAACACATTCAGGAATGTGTTTTGTCAAATATAGCAAGAACTTGTTAATGGCCAGCATCACAATGGCCATCTACTTGATCAGTGTTTGGTGTAGTCCGTCCGACGGTATACTTCCCCTCTGTTTGAATTTCTAAATGAAATTGACATCATTCACATTTAATTATTTAATTGTGTATAAACTGTATCTGTGTGTTCAAGGTCAGAAGTTGATCATTTTATGGTTCCATTTTATGGGACACCATCACTTATTTTTGCTCTGGGTGCAAACTTGGATCCTATTAAAGGAATTTTAAGCCAATTCCGGTGGTGTGAAGCAGCCCGCTGTGCAAGTGTACCCCCTGGGCAGGACAGCAGTCCATTGCAAAGCCATTACCCCAGTCCACCTCTGGAAATGTCAGTACTGAAAGATACAATAATTCTTTATGTAACTGAGAGCAATAGCTTTCTCCAGCTTCCTATGATGACCAGCTCAGAAAGCAAACAGAACTGTATGCTTACTGAACTTCACCTCTGATGGTGAACAGTTGAGTTAATAGCCCGCTTGTTTTAAACAAAAACTGAACAGCTCTTTAAAAAACAAAAAGATCTAGAGCAGTAAAGTAAGGTTTAAGTTTAAACCCATCCAACCATGAAACCAGAGAGCAGAGAGCAGGGGACATCAGAGCCATTCACAGGTCACGTGTCGGGTCTGTGATGGAGTGGCCCATTTCCAGTTATGATTCGGCAGACAGAATCATTCATCAGTCCAACAATTCTCACCACTCATTAGCAGCTGTTGTTTAGTCCCTGTGGAGGAAGTCCCAGTGTATATGTGTGTGTGTGTGTGTGTGTGTAGGTGTGCGTGAGTGTGTGTTTATGTGTGAGTAGCAGTGTGTGAGTGTGTACGCCTGTGTGTTTATGTGTGTGCAGCAAAGTGTGTGTGGGCATGTGTATGTATGTGTATATGCATGTTTATGTAAGTTTGTGCTTGTGTGTATGTGTATTCATGGATGTGTGTGTGTGTGTCTGTGTTTATGTGCGTGTATGCCCATGTATATCAGAGCAAATTGGTGCTGTTACTGGCCAGAAGATTAATGAAGGGCAATGCAGACTCTGTGTGACAGTGTGACTATATTCTCCCCAAAGGCTTCGCCTTTGCTGGGCTCGACAATAAAATTGTTTTGTAGACAACCTGCAGCATTGTCATTTTAGGTTCTCTGCCATCTCTTCTGTAAAGATGATTACTTGCTACACCTTTCCAGAGTACAGTGCAAGTCTGTGCAATATTTTTATGTACAAATTCTGCAAATCTGGCATTTAGCTTTGAGAGGAATACACTTGTACTGACTGTTAAAAATATTAAAGAAGAAGATAGCAATTCATGAATTGAATCTTAACATTGTTAGTGTTTTGACCATCAGGCATACAAAGCTCACCTGAACAAGCTATTCACAAGCTATTTTGTTACAGGATAAATTAAGTATTTAATGCTTGTGTGCATAGAGGTTGTCCTAAAATAGACACTGTATGTCCATCAGTTCTGGGATCAGTATTTCTAATGTGTCTTGGTAAGTAAATTTGCATTTAAACAAATAATGGGTATTTATAAATAACTGTTTCTAAATGACAGAAAAAAATTATAAATGAGCTTTTTTCACATAACTATTTATAGATAAACTCTGGCGAATTCTGGTAAAATTGTGTTTGTAAGTAACCTTTATGTTGGCGAGTCAGGGTTGTGTGCGTAGAATTGTTTCCTCGGATCCTCCGCAGTCTCGTCACGTGTATGAGAACAATTTGCCTCCCATCCCCCTTATTTATTTATCCATTTACACTGAAAATGAAATCAAGGTCAGTATACGACGGCTGCACATATTCATTAAAATTCATTGTAATGCAAATTCCCCTGCGATGGGAGAGGTGTTCTGACAGGTGCTGACAATTGCAACAATGTGCGGCTCGGAAAATCCTCCAGTCCTAATGTGCAACGTGTAAACACCTTTGGAAATGGAGGGAATGTGGGGGGGCTTAGGGCATTGCTTTTCTCCCTTCTTTCCTGCCCTACGTGTTATCCGGGGCACTCACATCCAAAATTAATGGCTCATCTCGGATAATCTCGATCGATAACTCGATTTTTGCCTTTCCTTGTGTTTCTCACATGGGTTGTCAGATTGGTTAGTGCTCGTATGTATTGATGCATGGGCTTCTGGGAAATTTGTCAAACTTCAAAGGTGGAGACAAGCTTCCCAAAGTGCTTGCGGGCCCGATGTTTATTGTGACCTGCTTTTCAACTCAGGAGGTCTTACAAAAACATCAAGGCATGGAAGGATTTATCGGATTAAAAAATAAAGTCTGGTGTAAATAACGCGAGTAGAAATAGTTTCTCATCCCGTGGGGGATTGTGTAAGTGGAAATGTAAGGTCTGGGCTAATTATGTTTTTGTTTTTGGTTTTTTTAACACTTAGCATTTTGTGTTAATATGATAATAATTAATTACTCAAATTCAATACATTTGTAATGCTTTATAAGTTATATAATTGAGTACTAATGAAACTGCAAACATAGATTACTAGCATGTTCAATTTAAAAAAAAATTAATCATGTGGATATCATTTAAAGGAGAAGATGTAGTCATGATTTACAGTGCCAAAAGGCTGAAATAATTCCATTATAATGAAGCTATAGTGATTGTAACTTAATTGTATGCACTATGTTGTAAGTCACTCTGGATAAGAATGTTTGCTAAGTAAATACCGTAGTTTTCGCACTATAAAGCGCACCTGAATATAAGCCGCACCAGCTAAATTTAGGGAAAAAAACAAATGTGTACATATACAAGCCGCACTGGACTATAAGCCGCAGGTGTTTTCATGTTTAATTACCATATGTAAGGGTTCGTGCACAGAGTTTAAAGGTGGTGGACCGTAACCGTAAAAATCCATAGATTAGCCGCACTGTTGTATAGGCCGCAGGGTTCAAAGCTTGGGAAAAAAGTAGCGGCTTATAGTCCGAAAAATACGGTAAATGTAAATGTCACTAGAATTCTAATTGTAAAGTATCCGAGATGAAGCTGAACATCTCTTTGGTGTGATTTGCTGCTTGCAGCCTGTGAGGTGGGCTCCTACAAGCCATCCGCCGGTGACCAGCTGTGTGGAAAGTGTCCCCTCCACAGCCACTCGGAGACAAGAGCCGCTCTCGCCTGCCCATGTGACACCAACTACTACCGCTCTGCGTCGGACCCTCCCGCTGCTCCATGCACAAGTGAGTCCTGGGTGGGTCTGATGAGCACAGGAGGGCTAGTTTCAGAGCCAAGCTCTCGAGGGGAGCCTTCCTGTGGAATCAGCGGGAATGCAGGGAAAATGCTCATCACTTATCGCAATTGATCTGGTTTCTCTGTTTGGTCCAATTCAAGTTACTTAATTTGAGATATTTAATTGGTTGCCACTTGGAGAACCAGGTTTGGGGATACACTGGTTGGTTTGAAAGGCCTTATGAAAACCCTCAAGGTCTGTGGATTGTCAGAACCAGGAGTAAACATGATATGATATAGGATTTAGTGAGTCCTTGATATGGCATCAATGATTAAAAGGCAACTGTGGTCAAGTAGCCTGACTTTGTCCACTTTTACAAGAATGTTTCGCTTTGAGATTTTGTGGTTTAACACAGAGGTCTGAAACCTGTCTCTGCCTGTTCTCCTGTTGCAGGACCCCCTTCGGCTCCGGTCAACGTGATCTCGGCGGTGAACGGGACGTCGGTCAGCCTGGAATGGGGCAGGCCGCTGGACACCGGGGGACGGGGCGACATCATCTACAACGTGGTGTGTCAGAAGTGTGCGGGCGACTGGGTGCAGTGCGAAGACTGCAGCACCGGGGTGGGGAATGGCGGTGGAGGGGGCACTGGTGGTGGAGGAGGAGCTGGAGGAGGGGGAGAGAGGGGAGGCAGCCTCCCCATTCGTTTCGTACCCCAGCAGGTGGGACTGTCCGAGCCGTGGGTCACCGTCCTGAACCTGGCTGCCCACATGAACTACACCTTCCACATCCACGTGCGCAACGGCGTGTCGCATCTCAGCGCCGAGCTGCAGCCCTTTGCCGCCGTCAACATCACCACGAACCAGGCAGGTAGGGGACGCAGCTTCACGCGTGGCCACCGGCAGGCAGCCCCTCCATCCTCCCTGCTGCCAGTACACATGAAAGAACCCCATTGCATTTTATATCTTTATTTTATTACAAGAGAGTTGCCTTGTTCAGAGTTTGCATCTAGTACTGGGTCTGTGTCATTCACAGCTCTGAGTGCAGCTGATATACTGTACATCTTTCTTCAGATTAAAAGAAGGGTCCAGGCCCAGGCTTTAAGGAAGTGCCCCAATGTACGCTTTTAACAAGGCAATGCATTCATCAGAACGCCACTCCAGGAGGGGTCAAATCGATGAACGAAATGATAATTGTTGTTGAATGTAAAAATGTATAAAACAAAAGTTAAAATATTCACAAAGAGTATTTATCCAAGGTCACTTTAGCAGTATGGACAAAAATAAAGGTTTCTTCCCATTAAAAACAATGTGAGGCATTGATAAGTAATGCAATGGATATTTTCTCCATTGCTTTTTAACTGAAAACACAACGTATATCTGAAAGAGAGCCATGTGTGTACACTGTCCTGCAGCACCCTCTCAGGTGATTGCCATCAGACAGGAAAATGCCAGTCAAAACAGCGTTACCTTATTGTGGCATGAACCGGACCAGCCCAACGGCGTGATCCTGGAGTATGACATCAAATACTATGAAAAGGTAAAGTACACCGTTATTTATTCTGCTGCTTGTAATGTGAATCCTATGTCATGTATCTGGAGATTTAGTGGAACAACTCAAAGGAAACTGCTTCACAGTGTGTTTGTCATGTCAAGCAAGCACAGGTAATGACCAAAATAAAGGAAACACCAGCATAACGTGTCTTAATAGACCATTGGTTCACCACAAGCTGCCAGAACAGCTTCAGTGTGCCTTAGCATAGATTAGAAAGTGTCTGGAACTCTACTGGAGGGGTGCAACACCATTCTTTGACAAGAAATTCCATAATTCAGTGTTTTAGTGATGGTGGTGGAAAATGTTGTCTCAGGCTCTGCCAACCATGGCATATGGTGTACATTGTTTTCATCATTGTTCCATCATTTGGTGTTTTGTTGATGGTGATGGAAAGTGCTGTCCCAGGCACCACTCCAGAATCTCCCTTTAAGTGTTCAGTTGAGATTAGGTGACTGAGAGGGCCATGGTATATATTTTACATTGTAATTGAAAGCTCATCAAACCATGCCCTGACCAGTCATACAACTGTGAATGGGGACATTGTCATCCTGGAAGAGACCACTCCCATCAGGATAGAAATTCTTAATGATAGGGTGAAGGTGATCACTCAAAATGGCTTTGTATTTATTGCCGTTGAGTAGACCTAAAACCAGGAAAAATAACCTAAAACCCCACACCAGAACCATTCATTACTCAAGTGTTTCCTTTATTTTGGCCATTACCTGTATGTCGTTTAACATGCAGCAATGGCGCACATTACTGTTAATCATAATCTGCCGCCAGCATTTGTTAGTGCATTCCCAAATCATTCTGTCCAGGAAAACAATGACATAAAAAAATTGCTTAAAAAATAAAATTGAGCCAAGCATTTCCAGGAAAATATGAACGGGGAAAAAATATTTCAATTGAAATAAAAAGCTCCATAGCAGTTACATTAATTGACAATAATTACAAATAAAACCACTCTGTAATTGATTTGGTCTGATTTGAGGCCCGGGGTAAAGGTCTCTCAGGGCCTTTACCCCACCTTGCCAAATACTGGAGACAAGTTAATTGCTGTCGCACCGAGAGCTTTACCAGCTAATGGGTGGAAGTGATATAAGCTGTGCTTGAGAATTAACAAACAGCGGATGTTCCACAAGGCAGCAATGTAAATAAGATTTAATTCCCATTTGTCAAGTCTCTGTTTGTTGTGGGAGTCCCGGGAGGGAAATTTAACAATACGCGTCCAGTGGACTGCGTCTGGTAAATGGGGCCTTCACTTAGGGTGAGCAAGACACTCACTGCCGAAGCAGTAATTCAGCTCTCTGCCTGGTGTGCGGTGGTGGTGTCGAAGTCACACAGAACGGAAAACAAGCCCTAGCCCGCTCAGCACACTCAGTGACTTCCTGCGTCCGCATCTAAATCTGGCACTGACAGGAAGGGCTTTAGCCACAGAGGCCAAGAGGCATCGCATGGTTTGGCCTGCACCCCCTGCCAATTAAACGGGAATCAGCTCAGCCCTTGTTCAAACAACCGAGTCGAGGGGCTAGGTAGGCGACACATGACACTATTCATATTGCACCGCCAGCTCTAAGACAACCCATGAACCGTATTTGAATGTGTAAACTTCTGTTTTGAAACCTGCAGCTATCTACACATATTTTATGTTTCTATTTGTTATAAAGTGTACTCATTCACTGTTGTCCCTGGACCATCTGAACCTGTTTGTAAAGCATATGGACATGTTCTGACCATAGCTGCTAGGATTTGGGCTCGGACCGAAGGTGGAAAAAATGTTTAGTACCTTATTGAATCGTTAATTTTATATAGTCTGTAAGTACACACACTATGGTATGCTGGGTTATAAATGTTATGACATTGAAGGGACATTGAAGTATCTTTGTGATGTAGATTGGAGAAGGTGATATAATAGTATCAGCATTTTTGGCCATGACTCATTAGAGAGGAGGGTTTGAAAGTCCAAAGTGTTCCCTTTGACACCCCCTACAGGACAAAGAGCAGCAGAGCTACTCCACCATCAAGTCCAAGGGCACAACTGCTAAAGTATCGGGGCTGAAACCAGGAACCCGCTACATCTTCCAAGTACGGGCCAGGACTTCTGCGGGCTGTGGCCGCTTCAGCCAAACTGTAGAGATCCAGACCGGCAAAGCAGGTATGTCTAAACCAAAGGTGGCCTGGTGCCAGTTATCTGCTCATTTTATAGTCCTTCGGGAGTTGTTCAATGAATTGACTGGTGCTTGACCAGATTACTGACTTTAAATACATGCATCTAACTAGAGATTGACATTTACTCTTAAGTGCTCAGGAAAATAGTTAGAAAATTGACTCCAGGGTAAACTTTATTGGTTGGACACACAAAGTGTGCCGCTTACAGTGTTTATTAACAAACGCAATGGTAGGTGGATCCCAAAAAAAACGCTTTCTTTCAAATACATTTGGAGTCCCCCTAAATCATTTGCACAATATTTTGAAGCGCCTGAATGAACATGTTATGTACTGAAGTCCCGGCTTGAGTCTCTGAAAGACCAGAAGCATACGGGTGGTTCCTCTAGCCAGTTTATCTATGTTTGATGTTCGGATCACCTGCTTCAGCAACACAATTGCCAACAATGTGTCTTCCCATGGGGGAGTTCCATAGCCCTCCCATAAAGCTGTCGGGTCACAGCAGTGTCACCTCACAACAGAAGGGCATCGATGTAGCTCCAAATCCTAGTTGTGGAGCCTTAGGTGGATTTGCATAGACTGACCGGGTTATTGGTTTATTTTTCTCTCCTCCAAGTACAGTAAAGGGGAGGTAACTTAATGTGAGGGGAAAGGGATGCTATCCATGAAATTTGATTTCCAGTTTCCTGGAAAGCAAATTATATTTTGTCTGCATGGATATTTGAGGACATAAGGCTCAGAGTCCAGTATATCCTTCCTCTGAATTTGGGGAAATGGCTTAGTTTGGCAGTTAAATGGCATTGCTATTATGCTCCATGGTGTTGGAACTAACTTCAGAAACAAACTTATCTTCAATCTATTTGTGTGATTTTAAGAATTTACTGCAACCATGAAAACTGAGATATGTTCTTATTTTGACAGATAAGATGCTGGTGGCCTGTAAAAAAATAATTAAGACTGTTCTATGGTTGTTTCGTATTGTGTGGTTCTGCATTGTATTTTATGCTGTGAAATTGTTTATGGACAAATACAACAACAAAAAAACGATATATATCCATCTTATGACAGGTTTACCATGGAGGTTTTTGTCAACCATTGGTCTTAATATCATAACATATGATATGTGTATACAGGTAATATCTGAACAAAATGCAGGTGTTTTTGTTTTAAATTTAACCCCCTGAGGTTGACTGGATCGCCGACAATCCGAGCCGCAATAAAAGTATATTACTATTTCTAACGTCGCAAGATTTTATCATACACACGCGGCAAAAACATTGACAGAAACCTTAGAATCGCGACTTTCCGATTTGAGCACTGGCAAATAATATGAGATTTTTTTAATTAGGTTAATTAGACCAAAAGTAAACCTTGCCTTTCACTCTCTTTTACCTGGAAGTACCATCCCCTTCTATTGACATGGTAACTAGGTGCTAGTCTCGGGAGGCGTGGGGCCATGTGTGAAATCGCAGGTGTAAACAACACATAGCTACAATGTGCCGACATTATGTAGCATCTTGTCTGTGTTTACGGTTGCGATCTGCCAGCAACAAATTGTGTATGCTGGTATTGATTTTATTTCCCATGTTTTCAAATACTCGTGAGAATATATTAATTCCGTCTTGTGACGCTATACGGAAACAATCAGAGTCATTGCGAACTGCTGCGAATAATTAACGGGAGGATATTTAACCAGCTGGCATTCTCTGTTTCGGCACTTGGACATTATCTAGCTTAGCTTGATAGTACCTATTGTGATTAATGTTTCTTGCCTCTCGAGAACTTGTTTGTTCATGTGCTTATTGTTGTTTAGATTCCCAGCGTTTAGTTTATTACAAGTTTTTGGATACGTTTTGGATTTACCGTTTTACTTGTTTGTTCCTGATCGTTGGTTATTTTGGTTTGTTTTGTTTATGTCTTTCCGTGTCTCCGCAGACATGGATTTTGTGAGTCAGCGTTGTTCTTCTGCCTTTTTTTGTTGTTGTTTTCGAATAAACATTGTGCTTACCATGTGATTTCTGTTGCAGTTCCCTTGCGGTACAACACTATGACGATCATCTGGATCTCCATGGCACTGGTCACGGGCCTGGTGATGTTGCTGGCCATCGTGATCTGCAGAAAACGGCAAGAGGAGTACTTTGCATCACTCGCCTTTCTCGTTCTGTCATTTAATACCCATCGCATCTTGTCACAATGCAATGAATGTGTTTAGAGGTTTATTTGCCGTTTGCAGTTTATGCAGTTCCATTGGTTTTATGCCCCCTTGCTCCAGTCCAGCTTCAACTTTATGCAAGTCAAATACTTGACCTTACCCCCAAACAAAAATCACTTTTTTATCTACACTGTATGTACTTACTCAAGGTAAGCACTGGAGCAATTTGTAGTTGCATAGCAGTTACACTATATGTAATATTTGAAAATGGGACTTGCTCATTCAGTCACAGGTTTTTGAAAAATACAATTCCTACCATAATTTACCATAATTTACTATAGGATTTGTTCTCCAACATTATATGCCAAACACAGAAATGATGCAAGGAATCAAGCACAAGCACTGTCAGGGAAACAAACAAAGTAATAAAAGATACAGTAAACATAACATCTCAGAAATGGTCTTTGAATATAACTGACAGGGGTTAATTTATAATTTTATTTCTCATAGAACCACGCAGTTAGTGCTGACATTTTATGCTTATTGAATTATATTAAACTGTTTTGCTGCAGTGCAGCACTGCAAATATAAAGCTTAAGTTATGTCAATACCTACTTGAATTACCAGAGAGCTGTTCTATTATGAAGATCTAATTGAAGTAATAAGTAAATCCTTTTTTTGTCTAAGTTTGTCACCAAAGTTAGTTTTCATGATTTTCAATGATTGTTGATTCCAGACAATTACAATGCGAAGTGTTCTCGAGTATCTTCTAGTTCCAATTTTTGATGTCTACTAATTTGGTCTCTTATAAAGAAGTATCAAGTAATTAAATGTGATTGCATTGAATTCATACTTACTTGAAATAATATGAACTTTTTCTCAAATGAAAATCAATTTAGCTTTGCAGGCAAAAAAAAGGAATCTCTGAGAACTGCATACTATCCCCCTGCTGCTCAAAAGAGTCTAAAAAGATGTACCAATTTAAATATCTAAACAACCTGACATGAATAAAGCCGAGATTCAGAGTTAATTAACATCTGTGTACAAAAACCAGCGAGACAATCATATTTAGATTAGAATAGATTTATTCCAAATGAGGCTGAAAGGAAGAAGAAGGAAGTGAAATGTTCCATTCAGAATTGTTTGGAGGGGGGCGAAAGACAGTGTCTGATTATTTTTCTGTGTTTCTGTGTGACATAGACACTGTGGCTACAGTAAGGCTTTCCAAGACTCTGAGGAAGAGAAGATGCACTACCAAAATGGACACAGTGAGTATCTCACCTTCTATTTTTCTTCTGCAAACATTGTCACCTTAAATATGGATGAATCCAGCAGTTCATAATCCACCCCTTTATGCATTTAACCCAACTGGTGTTCTGCAGTAGTTTGCCAATTACAGTAATACTTAATGTATTTAAAATCTTGTCAACAAATGATACATTTAATTCAACATTACTGGGGGGTTTTTCCGGCTAGAGAAAAAGCAGGACTTTGTTTCTGTCCAGGATTATTTTATATTCTATTCAATTGTATTCTGCCTCGTCTAATCAGATGTTTTTAGTCACTTTTCCAGAAGCCAGGTTTTATATTGACCCCCACACGTATGAAGACCCATGTCAAGCTGTGCATGAGTTTGCCAGAGAAATCGAGGCTTCCAGGATTAAAATTGAGAAAATCATTGGCTCCGGTAAGTCCCCACCCCTCGACAGGGTGTGAAACATGCAAGACCCTACTCTTTGTCATCACTTTCACCAGCCCTGTCTCAGCCCATAAAAATAATCAGAATTTGTTTTTCAGGAAAATATATTTCATAATGAACCTTGGTAAAAGGGTATCCTTAAACTCACTGAGTAAACAGCCCTTACAAGACAGATCCATAAATGCAGAGATTTATAGATTGTAGATTTATAGACTGATTTTAAGCTACCAAAGGCTTTCCATTGGTTTGATGTACTTATTGTGCCATATCAGATTGTTATGATGGTCACTATAAAGAAATTGTTTCTGCAGCAGACAATATACAGATGAATAATTTTTTGAATATCAAATTCCTATGTACAGTATTCTCTAACATTGTAATTGTAAAGTAGATAAATATTTCTAGAAATATTCAATCAACAGCTGGCATTTTTCACACTAACCATTTATAGAGTTCAACATTTTGTGGAATCATTTATGGTGAACCACCCTTGCTCAAGAGCACAACAGCAGCGCCCCTTCCAGAGCTTGAACATGCAACCAACTGATTAGATGTCGAGTGCTTTAACTGCGTTGCTACACTGCCGCCTCATGTATTAATGAGGATTTCCTAGCCTCTGAGAAAAGACTGACATGTGTCTTGCCTCTTGTCTCCTCAGGGGAATTCGGCGAAGTGTGCTATGGTCGCATGAGGCTCCCTGGGAAGAGAGACATCCCAGTGGCGCTGAAAACACTCAAGGCGGGCTACAGCGAGAAGCAGCGCCGCGACTTCCTGGGCGAGGCCAGCATCATGGCCCAGTTTGATCACCCTAACATTATCCACCTGGAGGGTGTGGTCACCAGAAGTAAGACCTGAAGACCTTTGTCAACTAAATGAATGGCTCAAGTGTGAGGTCACAAGTGTGCAATTGTTTGGTGCCTGGCAATCCCTCCCACCATCTTGTCATTTATTATTGCCTGATCACTTATTCAGTAGAAGCAGAGCATCCAAACACACTACCTCATTATTTTTTATGTTTTTAGCTAGAGTATGTGTCTCCAGGGATATATCACATGATGGAACAAATATGAATGTCATGAAGATCTTTGCATCAGGATTTGACAAGGCTAAATTTACAAATTAGTAGCTTTTGCTGGTGATTGTTTTCCCTGGAATCATTTTAAATATCAGTCATCTTTTTTCACAATTCTTTTTTGGAACCTGGTGTGCGGTCACTTATTTGATATGTCGAGCTTCCAAATCGACAGATTTTAAATACAAAACAACATTTTAAATGCAAAACATTTTTGACTACGTGTCCCTAACGGTACTGCACAGGTGGACCAAACTCTGTAGTGAAAAGTAAATAAAAATGTACTTATATCCAAGTGTCGCCATTTGAGGATCACACCTTTACAAAGGTATCATTTTTATCCAGTGCTTCCCTGTCATGATTTGACTCACTGAAACAAATTATGTTTTCTGTTGATGGAGTGATGTTCCAAGTTATTGCAATCCCTGTGCCTAGAGGCCAGGGTGTTATTAGACTTGAATATTCATCCTAATATCCGTTCTATTCTTGCTCCCCAGGTAAACCGGTGATGATCATCACAGAGTACATGGAGAATGGTTCTTTGGATTCCTTCCTCAGGGTCAGTGCTCCTCCCTATGTTGCTGCTGTTCCTCGGCACAATACTGTAGGCACACTGTAGTAACTGGCTTAATGTTTCAGTAGTGATGAGTTTGAAAGGAAGTGTGCAGAAAGTACGATCGGCCTTAATTAACCAAGGGCACCGAACATAATTATGAGGGCATACACTGTCAGCGTTGCACAGCAAACAGAATTCTGTGTTTATGAAGTTATTACATGGAGGTAATTAGTAAATGCACAAGAGTCAAAGAATTTGACCCTGTATTACAAACATGTCAAAGGCTAGTTTCATGAGCTGTGTCATCAGGCCAGTTACCTTTTCTGAACTTGACATCAATAATATATATTCAAGTCAGTCAGTCAGTCAATATTTCAGAATCCAATTGCATATTCCCATTGCCTCTCTCAAAAACTGCCCTATATATCAGTGAATGACTCCTAATGTATTATTAATAAAGTGTTGCCCTGGAGATGACACACTAGCGTAATAAGATACAATGCCCCTAGCAGCATGCAGAAGCTGTTCAAATTACTATGACAGCAGATGCTCTATATCAGATGTCTACCCTTTTGTAGTGTTTATGAATGTTGCAAAGCACTTGGCTAAAGTGCAGATTTAATGCAAGACAAAACGCTTGGTGTGTAAAGGACCATAAAGGCCAGTTTGTACTCCGGGGCCAAAACAAAAGCTGATAATCACTCCTGTGCTCCTGTGACCTCCACTGTGGGCAGTTGCTTTGCTGAGATAGTACAAATTTCACATTTGAATCCAGATCTAAGGTCTGGATTAAATCCTGCCAGGGAGCGGTGTGTTCTTAAATGTTCAAACTACATTTTATTTCTCTGTTACTTTTACTTGTGTTTGTTTTATTTCAATTTTACATTAGTTATAGTTGTGGACAACCCCCTATTGTGATTACATTGAACTCTTGCCTTCTTCCTCATCCTTGAAAAACCCATAGAGGCACGATGGCCAGTTCACCATCATTCAGCTGGTTGGCCTGCTGCGTGGTATCGCAGCTGGCATGAAGTACCTGGCCGATCTGGGATACATCCACAGAGACCTGGCTGCCCGCAACATCCTGATCAACAGTAACCTGGTCTGCAAAGTCTCTGACTTTGGCCTCTCGCGGGTCTTAGAGGATGACCCAGATGCAGCGTACACCACCAGTGTGAGTTACAATGCTCTTGAGAAGAGGAAAATGCATGAAAATGCAGCCTGAAATGTCCAGCAAGCATTTCATTATGTTTTTGGCTGTGTTCCAAGGAGTTAAAATAACCTGCAAAAAATATTAAATGTAAGTCAATATATACCGTGGCAATGACAGTGACAAATCAGACACTGATTATGTACAGTAGCATATGGCTACAATCAGGCCATAGACATAGTTAATAGAAAGAGAACAGATATTTTCAAGGTAGAGTGGAAGTGAGAGAGAAACTGTGTCCTAATATTAATGCTAAATCTGAAGGATGATGTTATTTTGAGGCTTTGGGGGATTATGAAATCCACAAGGGTGTCAGTGACAGAGCGACTCATTTAAAACTCATAAACACATTTATGTAAAAAAAAAAAAGTCAGCACAACACGCTGCAGCATTTTACAGCAAGCCATTGTAAGGAAATGGCCTCACCTCTTAGACCCAAATTTGTTTAGGAAGCAGTTGACACTTAATCATTTTAGTTACACATTTACACAAAGTTACAAATCTAAACCAAACAATCTCCTCTTCTTTTCCGCACAGGGCGGGAAAATCCCCATCCGCTGGACAGCCCCAGAGGCGATAGCCTACCGCAAGTTTTCCTCGGCTAGTGATGTGTGGAGCTACGGGGTGGTGATGTGGGAGGTCATGTCCTACGGAGAAAGGCCGTACTGGAATCTGACCAATCGGGACGTACGTACAAAATGGCAAACCATAGGATTTTTATAGTTAGCTTGGAACAAATTTGATCAATTTGGGTTTCAGAACAAATAGTTGACCACAACATTATGTTGCAAGAGCCTATCATTCCTTTGATATCACCACAGTAAGCAGTTCAGTGTGGTCTAAAACCATGAACAGAATAAATAAATGAAATCCACCTTTTCGCCAGGTGCTTTGAGCATTTCAAAATCTACCTTGGAAGGGCAATTTGGCTTGCTGCTCCTGACTAAACGCTCATAGTCAGACACTTTTTGCAAAGAACGCACGTTAAGTGATTGTTTTGAGCAACTGGTCATTAGAGAGCAGCCCTTGAGTAGGTGTGCTTTGAGAGAAGTAGTAGTGATGAAGACTTGCCTGGTTTTCAGGCTTGCATTTGGCTAAATTGAATGCTACAAGCACACCACCTTGTTTCCAGGTGATAAAGTCTGTGGAAGAGGGCTACCGTCTCCCTGCACCCATGGGCTGCCCAGGAGCCCTGCACACGCTAATGCTGGACTGTTGGCAGAAGGACCGCAACGAGAGGCCCAAGTTCTGCCAGATCGTCACGGTTCTAGACAAGCTGATCCGGAACCCTGAAAACCTCAAGTCCCTGGATACGCTGTGCAGGTGACGACCACCCAGAAACAGCCAGTAACACTGCGTCACGCTCTTTCTCTGCGTCCCCTTTTCTCACAACTCAAATATGTACTGTCTGAAAGCTACGACAAAGCCCCCCCCCAAAAAAAACTTTTCCAGGAGGCAGAGAACGAGCTGCGGTTAAGTGAGGCCGGCACATGCTTTCCAATCAGCTCGTTTAATACAGATGTGTTCTCTGTTAAATAAAACGTCTTTGGGTGAGATTGACATTGATCTGCAGGAGAATTTAAAGATTGGACCGCGGCTTTTAGGATTGGACTTGTGTAAATTGCTCGGTTCGGTCTCGGGCCCTGCGGAGTCGCTGGTGCGTGGAGGGGTCCGACGAAGGTTTTCTCCTCGCATTAATCTAGCCCACGCCAGCCTCTGCAATCAACCCTGCCTCCCTTCTCTATCATTTTAACTCCTATTGATTTTCTGCTCGAACTGGTAGCACATTTCAAAGCCCCCTTTGCTCTCATTTTAGGTTAAGCAGCCCTTTGATGAACAGAAGCATTCCCGATTTCAGCAGCTGCAGGTCTGTGGACGAGTGGTTGGACACCATTAAAATGGGCCGCTACAAAGACAACTTTGCCGCCGGTGGATACATGACGCTCGGTCACGTAATGGGGATGAATCAACAGTGAGTAGCACCCCCTCACCCTCTCCTGCAAGGTCCAACAATTATTCATGAGGCTCAAAACCATACCGCTGTGAACATATCGTCTAATCGAGCCACTCACACGAAAGATCCACAGGCATCAGCTCGAACTGGTGCTGGAATAGAGAGGGATAGAGACAGAGAGGGTGCTTGTGAGTGATCTGCCACTTATCTTATAAGAGAGGGGGGCGATCAAATTGCAGTCATTAAGTTATCTGAATTTGAGCTGAGAATGTATGACACGCCATTTACAGTGTTACCAGAGGTAATTTCGAGGGGAACGTCTTGTTGATATTATGCTGAGGTGACCTTTTACTATGGTAATGTAATCAGTGGCACAAACAATGGTACAGTAACCTTTTGGCAAGCAAGCTAAGATTGGCTTCTGAAAGTGCATGAATCAAAAAGCTGTTTTGCCCGCGTCTGATCGCATCTTCCTCTGCGACATTAGGGACATCCAGAGGCTGGGGGTGACACTGATGGGCCACCAGAAGAAGATCATTACCAGCGTCCAGGTGATGCGGGTCCAGGTGCTCAACAGGAGCGTGCCCTCCATGCACGTATAATCAACAGCCACAACTCCCGTGGGTCCTCCACAGCTGTTCATTTTCAACACGTTTATATTTGAAAATGTACGAAAAAATAAATATATGTACGAACTTTAAAGACTACATCCTGAAGCGCTCTTCCTTACAAGAGGACAATTTTCGGTTACACCTGACAGAGTTTTCTTTTGTGGGAGACAATTCATTTGTTTTGTTTTGTTTTCTCTTTTCTTTTTTTACAACATGCTAATTTCTTGTCTTGTTTATATCGATGGAAAAAAAAACTGCCTTAAAATCTCCTGATTTTAATTTTTCTGTAAAAGAGAATAAGTAGATGAAGACAGATATGGAATTAGACACTGACACAGGCTTGGAAAAGGTCAACAGTAATAGAGAAGTGTATGTGGCCTGAGAACATCTAGCGGTGCCAAAAGACCCTCTCACTCAACGGGACCTCAGCATTGCAAGTTAGTGGCCCAGAACCCTGTGAACTTCTTTTTCTTGGGTTCCAGATTTTACGTTGATGGGTGATGGAGTTCCTTGATGGTGGAAATGTGTTGATTTGTTGCAAAGGAGTAAAGCAACAATGCAAACTGACTAAAAATAAAAATATTGTCAAGTCATCTACCTTAGCAAAGGAACACATCTTACCCTTATGACAGTCTTTTCCCGCCACTGGTCGAAAGCTACTTAGCGCACAAGAACCTTGAAAAGAATTTGACCTATTGTGACTTGATTGTCACAGTTTTTTGTCTCTGTAGTCTTAAGGGAAGGGATATTGTACAAATATTGTGTTTCTTAGAATACCTTACAAAGGACTAATTGAAGGTATTTGCTTCCATGTGCAATCATGAGAATGTCTGTTCACAAACACCGTTCCACAGTATCCAGTTGTGTACAACACCTCAGATGGTTAATGTCTTTTTAATATAGATGAACCCAGGTATTATCCCCTAAATTACTATTCAGACACCCAGCAATCCACTTTCCATGCACCATTTCCATGTTTAATTACCTCTGTTAATATCGCAACCCATTACAAAATGAGGACTGTTTTCTAAACAAAATATGCAGATTACTGCAGAATTCTCATTTAAATGTGTATATTCAGTGAAATTCCTGTTAAGTTTGGAAAAGGCCAGCACATATCTGAAAATAAACAGCTTAATTTGATGTATAGTGCAGTACCAAGCACTAATCAAGTCAAAAGCCCTTCAAAAATGATGGTATATAAAAGGTTTGGTTTATCCAACCAAACACTTTCCCTGGGTTGTATTTTTTCATAGGACCACCTTGAATATACTTTAAGAGCTACTGTACAATCTACTTTGGGGATATTAGCAGGGTTCATCTGTATGTTTAAATCTACCAGGCATACAGTTGCAATACTCCGCTACCAGGCAAAATCAGAAGTCTTGCTTAAGGGTACTTTAGGTCATTTTGGTTTCACATATTCAATTGTAAATGTGCAGTTTATAGACAGAAATAATTTTTTCTTCCATAATATTGAAACAGCAATACCCACATACATGCACTTTTGCACTTACAGTGCAAATACAGATCATAGCACTGCCAAGAAAAGCACTCAATACAGATCTTTCAATAAATCAAAAGCGGCCGAACACAAAGCGTTGCATGCCATCTCTTGCTGCCTTTTGTAGATTGCATCAATGGGAGCTGACCGAACCAAACCTGGTTTTTCATACTGACCATTGAGGACAGAAAATGGTTTTGCCTTTCAGTGGATGACTCGCGTAATGCCAGAGGCCAGCCTTGACGCACAGCAACCATGTCATTTTGTCTGAAAAAAAGCTAAGAAAAAAGCTTACAGCTGGAAATGTTTCTGGAAAATGTGACTTGTTATTGAGATAACTGTGTGGAAACTGATTGGGAGGAGTTGGTTGCAAAAGGGCTTTTTTTCAAGGACACCAACCCCGCTCCCACATTCGTTTTGCCGTTCTGATTGGTGCCTCCAATTTTCTGGGTCTTGCCTTGCCCCTGCATCTCTGAAAGTACCTTTTATACTGCAGTGGCATAAAAGTGAGTTGGGAAGTCGTTGGCTTACTGGCCTAAATCTGACACCAACAGCACCTATTGTGATTGATGAAATTAGCAGAGAGACACAAAACACAGGCTTAGGAATCCAAACAGTACTATGGTAAATTCTGACCTAGGACACATAACTTTGTAAAGTGAAATATCTGACATTGATGTGTTTAATTGAAGTCATTATTGGGATAGGAGGCCAACTCACTTGCCTTTCCTGCATTAAATCAAGTGCTGACAGAAAAGTGGAATCTAGATGATTCTAGGTTTGGAATTTAACTCTGGTAGACCATTGAATTGTTAAAGTGCAGGAATTTACCTTGAGAGGCATATATACAGAATGCCCAGGCATTTGCAGTAACAGATCAATTAGGCCAGTTTTATTAAATCAAATCAATTAGGCAATGCTTTGTTTAGCCAATCCTTTTAAATAGGTAGACCTAAAATATATACATTATATATAGCTATATTATTCACTTAAACACTTTGTGTACCTCACACTTCATTTGTCTTGTGAGAGGTCATGAAAGAAATATTGTTCATTGAATTCTTCTCAGTGTTATTCAGTAATATTAACATACAGACAATATTCACAGGTGGATTAAAGTCTGTGGTGTATAATTTTTCCAGAGCCATTCCAGTTAGAAAAGTGGTGTAATTGAACATTTAGTTTAAGTGACTAATGGCTCCATGTTCTTTTCAAGAAGCTTTTACCTGGGGGGCAACATAGCAGATATAATGCTTATAAAGGTCAGGATTGTTTTAGTAAATGTCGCCATTGGTGATTATTACAGAGTGGGAGCATGATAATAGTGAGAAGAAGATGTTAAATGTCTGGTTTGAGTTACAAGGCTTTATAACCATAATGGGTGTTGTCCTCAATATTGTCCTTAACAAATATAAGCAAGTGTCATTTAAAAAAAAAAAAAAAAAAAAAAAAAAAATCTTATACAACAATACTTGTGCAGTGGTTAAAGAATTTAATGAAAAAAGCTTAGTTCATTTTTTTATTCAAAGTTACTGACAAACCGTGCTGCAGTTAATTGAACCAGGGTTTCAAGCAGCTTTCAAGTAACATGCTAAACATTCATTCAGACGAGGTGTTGAATTACAAACATGCTGTTATTTTTCCCATTGTTTGTATGTCTCAACTTTGTAATGCATTCAACTAAAATGCAACCACCCCCGCCCTTTTGACATTGTGTAAAATGGTAAAGAAATGCGTGGAGTGTAAATGCTTGGAACAACAGGAAGTGCGATATGTGCAATAAAAGGAAACAGACAGTATTAACTTTGTGATTATCAGGAGCTGATAAGGGAAAGCCATTTTGGTAACACTTTCTATGAAGCAAACCCATATAATGCCTTATAACTGTGTTTATAGTGCCTTATGATGCACTTATAATGCACTATAAACACTGCTATAGGCACTCATAACAACTCATAGGTAATTATAACAGCTTTTATAATGTTATATAAATCATTGCTATGACAAACTATAAGACCAAAGGGTATAACGTATTATACCCCTGCTTGCTAGCAAACTGTATGTTACAGGTGATGTAATGTATTATAACATACATCTGCTTATAAGGTTCTATATCACAACAGGCTATAGTGTATCATAAAATCAATATGGTGGTATAGTCAATTATAACATCACATACAACATACTTGCCTACAGGATGTAATGAATGATAATGCTTTATTAGGCACTATAAGCTTTATTTGTTTGCTTTATTTGTCATGATGGACAGCATATCATAAGCTAATTATAAAGTACACTATAATTGGTATTTGTAGCATTTTGATAAGAGACACACAAACGCATAAAATAGAGTAAACTTTATTTAATGTAAAAGGTCTGAAAAAAATGTACTTTCTGCATGGACAAGTGCACATGACAAACACACTTAACATCAGTTATCAACTGAAAAAAGCTTTTTCTGTAGTGGCACTTTAACAGTTACGTACAGAAAATGTTTTTATGCCATGGAGGAGGCCACCTAAGATATGTGAATTATAGCGTCTGGCCAATGATCCTTACAAAATCCTTTCAAAGTGTAACAAAACTCGCCAACAAATTACCAAAAATTCCAAATGTGAACATTGATAATGCATGTACATGCAAATGAGTTAACCCTTTCCTGCCCGATCGGAATGTTCCAAATCTTATCATAACGTGACCAGTCTATGCATTAATGATCATAGCTTACTGGTGTCCAACCAAATAATGAAATATGATACACCTTAATAAAGCTGATAAATACCTCTTTCCAATTATACGACATACAATAGCACAATATTAATAAACCTTTAACAAGGTAAGGAAAAACACCCCCACAAATATTTAAGAAAATCTATGTTGCAACAACTGCTATTTTTTTTTTTTTTTTTCTGATTTTATCCCATTTTCTCCCAATTTGGTAGCCAATTAGACCCACTATTTTACGTCAATCCCCCCCTAGTAATGTGAGTTCGCTGCCGTGGTCCTGCGACCGGTAGTGACGAAGCGAAGTGACGCCTCTTCCGAGACGGCACTCGCCGTCCGTCGACCGTAACCCCGGTGCTACAGGGCCACTCTGATACGCAGCGAACGTCACGTCAGCTCCCCTTCCCCCTCCCTGGGGCGGACAGCCAATCGCCGCCCCCTGGTGGCACTCCCGGCCAGAGCCGACACTTGGCGAGACGGGGAATTGAACCCCGGTTTTATTGTAAAAAATAGAAGGTTAGGAGGTTACATTATCTCATTAAAACCTGAAAACAAAGTGCAGGTCGCACCGCCATCTTTAACTAAGGTCATAAAAAACACCAATTCAATAAATATTGTAGAAAAATAAAACCACATTGTAATTGCAATATAGGGTAACAATATGACCTAGAATATCAATTTATGTATAAATAAAGTTCATGCCCTTGGTCCTCCTCATCCTGAAAACCCTCCTCAGCAATGAGCTGAAGCTCATCTGGCATCAAAGTCCTCCTCCTCTTGCTCAAGGACTCAGATGCTCTAACTGGGTCCCCACAATCCATTTCTAAACACAAACATTCCAAAATATTATATTAAAACTTACTCCAGCAAATAATCAATAAAAGGGGAATAATCAATAAGAAGGAATAGCCTATCATATATAACGACCATTCAATGTGCTTGCAAGGTGAAGACACATTTTATTACTCAAAGATATGTTATAACTTGCATTTGAGAAAGCATGTACATCATTTCATATCTGATAATACATAGCTAGCTAAAATAGTATGGTAATGCATGACTATTGTAGTCCCAAATTTGAACTAGCTAGCTGGACCAATGTGTCATTTAGCAACCAAAATTCATTTTCAAAAGACTTTCAACTAGTCATAGTATCAGATGGATTTTCTATTCATCTCATACAATCAGAAGGCTTACCATTTCTAGAAAACATATAATATATTAACAAACGCCTAAATGTAGTTAGCTAGTAGGATGTATTTACAGACAGGGTTTAATATTAGCCAAAAGAGTAACCAAAGTTTTCCCCTGTAGCTGCCACAGCTAGAGAGTTAGCCTATCTTTCTAACAAGCTAATCGAAATAGCTAGCTGTTTAGTTCGTTTTATCTCGAATACCAATTACAAATATTGATAAAAGTGCATATCAGTTATCAAAAACGTAAAGAAAACATAATATATGAACCGACACCTAAATGTAGTCAGGGCCGTGTTAATGCATAGGCATTATAGGCACTTGCCTATGTGGTCTCATGGAGGCGAGGCCCAGAAACACACATAAAACATTTAAGTTTTCTCAAAATAAAAAAATATCTGTTTACATATATACAAAAAAATAAAAATAAATGTCCATAATGTTTAACCTCTTCATCATGAGCGGGAAAGTAAGTTAGCTACAATATCCGGTTCAATATTTTGGCAACTCATCAAACATCATCGGCGACGCAATGAAGCGTACAAGCAGTTAGATGTGAAATTCGGATTCCTCTCTCAGATTCATTCATTGAGCAATGAAATTCGCTCAGCTGCAGAAAAAATAAGGAGACAATACCCACAGGACATGGAGGAGGACTTTGTGGACGAGTTTTGCCACTTTGCTTTACTGTTTACTAATTCGGAGCAAGGCATGTCAGCTGCAACAATGTTAAAACGGATGAGAAAACTTGGCCTGCAGAACACATTCCCCAACGTCGAAATATGCCTTTGCATGTAGGCTACTTGACTCTTCCAATATCGAATTGCTCGGGGGAACGATCCTTTTCTGTTCTGAAGCGTGTCAATAACTACCTTCGATCTACAATGACTGAGGACAAGCTCAATGCATTTGCATTGCTGGCTATTGGAAATAGTCTCACAAATTCCATGGACTATGATGATGTAATCGACGAATTCGCAAAAAAAGTAGAATAGAAGGAAGACACTAGCGGGTGAGAAATAACTTGTGAATTAATTTAAACTCCTGAATTTGTTACCTTGTTTGCTGTGTATGGACTATTATGGTGTGATGTTGTTATCTGATTATTACGGTTGCTGTGATTCGTTTTCATTATCGATTGTTTGCAGTGTTTGCATTTTGCATACAGCACTCAAAATGCAATACAAAAACATCCTGTTTACTCCGTGACAGCTATTTGCCGATATGTGTATTTTTATGTGAACACAGAACTTTTTCAAGCTTAGTTACATTGTCTACAGCTGTTTAGTTTCACATTGAATTTGTAGCCTATTATATGGGCTATGTAAGCAAATAAAAAAAATTGTAGTTTGATGTGTGTGCACATGTGTGCGTGTGCTTGCGTTTGGACAGGGAGGGGTCGGTTGAAGGGGAAGGGGGGGGGGGGCATAAATTGCCCTTGCTTATGTCACTGTACGAGTTTAACATGGCCCTGAATGTAGTTAGCTAGTAGGATGCGTCAAAGGTTCACCTCACAGATGTCTTGGTAAAACAATAAAACTATCCTAAAGATAAATAATATATTACCAGTATTTAAAAAGTATTGTATACTGTTCCTTACCTCAATATTCTGAAGGTGTCATAAACCTGATGGATCGCACGGATCCAAATCAGCTTCAAATCACCATTTTCCGTGCTGAGTTTTTCTTTTTGAGAAAGTAGCTAGTTCCCGCCCTCTAGTCATAAACCAATCATATATAATGATAATACACATTCTAACTTATGAAAAGAGTGGTTTCATGAAACAAAAATGGTGAATGCATTAAAGAGATATTGATGTGTCATGTTTCAGATAACGGTCGGGCTGGAAAGGGTTAAACACACATGCACAGTCACACGCATACACACATCCTATTAAACTAGTAAACAAATTACCCCAAATTCCAGTTATTGTTCCAAATTGTCTAAATGTGTGCTACCTTTCTATTCAATTAAGCCAAATTCATTTTTTTTAACTCACAAGTAGCCAAAGAAGCAACAATGATAAAGGGTTATCAAGTGCATCTTAAACTAGAACAGCCACAACGTACCACATGATAACCAACTAGACTGAATCTCTAAATATGGGAGTTAGTAATTGGCAACAATTTGCCTGTTGAGACATAGAGCCTTATAAGCAGATGTTATAATACATTATATCACATGTAACATACAGTTTGCTAGCAAGCAGGGGTATAATACATTATACCATTTGGTCTTATAGTTTGTCATAATGATTTATAAAACATTATAAAGGCGGTTGTAATTACCTATGAGTTGTTATGAGTGCTTATAGCAGTGTTTATAGTGCATTATAAGTGCATCATAAGGCACTATAAATACAGCATTATTACATAAGGCATTATATGGGTTTGCTTCATAGAAAGTGTTACTGCCATTTATTTTGAGTCTTGAATCCTTGAAAATACCAATCATTAAACTATGACAGCCATGATGAAGGGCTATATTCAATGTCACTGTAATGCACTTTGTTTTTAAACATGAATAATGTAAACCAGTGCTACTTTTAGTTTTTAGTTGTCCTTATGCATTTGATGGTTGCTTAAATTGATTTTTTGAACAGGAAAAACATAATACTTTACATAATACCTTAAATGATTTTCTCTGAGTGAAAAACAGAGGACATTGTGGCTGGATTGAACAGTAGCATGTCTCACAGTGTCAAGGTGTTGTTGGTAGGAGACACAGCTACTGATCGAATACATACAAAAAGGTTGGGGTATTATATATTCATCATCCACAATTCTTTATAAATTAGCAGCATGTGTACATGGGTAGCATTTACAGAACATCAATAAAATGCTAGCTTAGAAGACCAAAAACAAAAATCCTTTTGATTAAAGCATCAGTCTTTTTGAGTAATTTGCCTTTGTTCACCCCAGGCTGGCAGTTTAAAGATAATCCCTTGTTCAGGTGAAATGGGACGGTCAACAGAGCACATTAATCTCTCTTGCAAAGCGCTGTAGGAAGACAGTCCTGTTGCCGTGGATTCCCACTTCTAATTATCACCAGTCCGCTTTCCCCAAGACTGCGATGAGCTTGGCTCTTTAATTGCGATCTCGTGCACTGCTGTGCATCTCTTTACCGTGCTGGGAAGTGAGAGCCAGCTGCAGCTCTGGGCATGTGAAAACAGTGACTTTCATTTTTTTCTAGCAACAGCCGTCATTTAGCTTGATCTTTAATGGCTGTGTTCCACAGAGTTTCAGATTAATCATCCATGTGTGCTGTTTACAGTGTTTCATGTGCTCTTTAGTGCTTTTAACTATTATGGATCCATGCGCCAACATTTCAGGATAATTTTATTAAATGCAATATTCTACCTAATTTGTTTTACTCCAATTTACACCTTCTTGCTGTTAGAATCTGTGAAAGAACACAGTAATAATATACACACACACGCACTATATATACAGTATATATATATATATATATATATATAAAATCATGCAATCATGAATTATACAGTCCTTTACTTATGTTTCTGTGTGTTATTTCATATATTATGAATAGATGACATCAATCGAGTGTTTGTGCTCGATGACTTAAACTGAGACCAATCCAGTCTACATTACCCTCACAGCTTTGAAAGGCTTTTGACTGGATGAAAGGCACAGTAAAAAAAAAACATAAGAATGGTGAGATATTTTCCGTACACTTCAGTGCCACCAGCAGTTCACAGGGTGCTCACAATTTGTTGCAGTTACAAACATAACTTTTTTCCTGGCTGCTGCAGTACAACATACTGTATCTTGTGTAGTACTCTTATAGGCCTTGAAGCAGAGGGCAAAATCCAATTATAATAGGTTTTGGACCAGGTTTGAGAAGCACATCATCACAGCCTAATGGCTACCCTTCTTCACCAATTATACTGAGTGCTAATTAGTGATTGCATTAGAAATACTCACGACGCCGTACCAAACTCTGCCTCTGTCCTCTTTTCTTCACCTCTATTAAGGGAAACATGCTTCCCAATTTATTATAAGCTGCCAAATGCACCAATAACCTGGGTGAGAGTTATCAAACAGGAGCGTTTAGATTGTGTTTACATTTGTATCACTTATAAGTGCATTGTCTATTTGTAGTGCATCAAGGCAATACAGGCCATTCATTATGGGTGCAGTCAATCCACAGACAAAGCACCCCTCATGGGCACTATTCTTTAATGTCAGCATGGTGCTTGTTTGCAGGCTCCACATAAGACGCAGAAAGGCTTTTTTTCTATGCTGTCAAATTGTGGCATGGTAAGATTTTACCATCATTTATGGTAATCAAAAAATTTAACAAACTAGTGAGCTTACTATTAAAATAATTACAGTATCTAGTGACAATAGCCTTGTAAAATTACATCCAGTTCAATAATTAATGAGCTCAAAAAGGCCAAGATTTTGAAAAATAATATTGTAAAGTGTAAAACAAATGTGGCTGCAGAAGATATTTAGTTGTTAGCCAGTTCATAGGTAAACTGTTATTTACCATTAGCTATTTAAGTGGCCAGATATTAGTGGATGCCCTTTTTAATGCATCACACTACAGTACATGAACATGGCCATCAGACCTGGGTCAAATATGTATTTGAAATACTTCATTCCAAATGCTGGTAAACATTGCTGGTAATTTGAAAATACTCCTGCAGATACCTGAGAATTTTCAATTAAAAATGTTATGAATCAAAATGTAGAATCATACGAAAGAAGTTAATAATTATATTCTGAATATTGATGAAAATAGATTATTTTTATTAGTAGCAATCTGCAAGATTATTGGGTCATAATTTATTGGGTCAAATAATTATTTGAGCCAAATCTAATAATCATACATTCAGACAGACTGATACTAATATTCTGTTTGATATATTATTCTGTTTGTTAGGTTGTTTTTTTTCCAATGACAAAACGGAACATAGGAATAAAAATATCCTGACAGCTTGCTTAGCTGTTCTTAAAGAGTATAACTAATCACTCACTGTAAGTAATGAAGGGTGTCTCTAGCAGTCTCTCTCAATTAAATCTGGTTTAATATTTTGGTGCTCAATTAAATGAGCACCAAAATATTTGTAAATATTTTTCTGATGTGTTCTTTTCTATTATAATCCTGTTGGACAAACAGCCTGAGAACCTACAAAACATATCTGTTAACGAATATCTCAAAAGGCTGTGCTCTGCATCAGTGAAGGTAGCATAGCAGTGAAGTAATAGCATGATTGGTAATTACAAAGGGAAGAAAAAGGTGGAAGACCCTGCAAAATATGGTGTTGGGTTAATGACCTTTTAGCAATATCTGCAATTTGATTAGCCAATGGCTGCAAGGCTTTTTATGTACAGTAAGAGCAACTTTTTAATTTGTTAATTTTTTTAAAGATATCATAAGGCCCACATATTTTTAATCAAAAAGACTCATAAAATGTTTTAGCAATTGATGCAAAAATTGTGTAAACAATTTCATACCATTTGTGCTTTTTTGCATACTGCACACTATTTCTGTAGAGCAGCATATGTGTGTACCCAGACAGTGAGGGAGATAATTTGCTTTGAATGTGCAATCACACAAAAATTGACTCACGTGTAGCAGCAATAATTTTTTATTTGATTATAAATGATTCCATCCAATCCTGAAAATATGTTCAAAATAAGCCAAACCAACTAATTGATATTGCATACTTATGTGAGAAGATATACAAGGAGATACATATTTGTTTGCTGTGGAGAGTTCAATATTTGTGTTTGGTTGAGTTAAAAAAAAAGTTTTTTTGTCAGACAATTCAATATTGCCACAAAACAAGGTGACCTATGGGGACTGACTGTAGCTCTAACGTGGCCTAGCCTCTACAAACCTGTGCAATTGGAATCAAATTAACAAACCAACAACAATCTAATCACAAGTTAGTTACAGACACTGTAGCAAAATTGCAGATGAGGAAGACCACCCAGAAAATAATGCTAATAACAATGACCACCTAATCACAACTCACAGCATGCATGATGTTTTTATTTTATTAATAAAATACAATTTTATTAATAATAATAATTAATTAATAATTAATTGTATTAATAATTAAAATTGTATTAATAATAATAAATTTATGTATAAATGTTTTTATACATTTCTGATGGATCCAGTAGTACTCTGTACTCTTCAAAGAAATGCACTGTACTTTCTTGCAAGTGACACCGGTTTGAAAATTGTGGGTTAACTTCATAAAAATATATATTTTGACCATGGCAACATTAAGCTGGCCAGTGGTTCTCACTGCCTTTACATAATTCAACTTACTACAAAATTACACATTGAAATAAGGGTATTTTATTGCTAGCTAAGATTTTACTACTTGGTTTTATGGAATTAGGGGATTTATAATCCAAATATGGCAACCCTGCTTGTGGCATTTGGACTAGCATTTGTTTTCCAAGCAACTTTTTATTTGGGATAATAAACTTGAAGCACAGATTGAACTTCGGGGCCTACACATTATCTACACAGGTGTAAGTACCATTTCCTTCAATATCCTCCAATGTGTTTCTCCGAAAACAAGCTGATGTTGCATTGGTTTGTAAAGTTTCCAAACACAGCATTCACTATATGTAACACCCACTAGCCTAGGGCTTATTTTATGAAGGACTACGCCACTCTCCTATATGGGGGAGAGACCCGCTAACTGGTGACTGTGTGGCTCAGGATAGAAACACTTCCCTGCTACAGGGTATTCAACTGAATGAATGATACAAAGACTGTATACAAAAATGTATGCAATTAATTTTTGTTTAGAGATCAAGTTATTAAAAACAATAAATAGCAGCAACCAGTACAACTGGACTTAGAATGGGTCAAATGGACACAAATTAACCTAGGGCAGGACAGAAAATAATACATGAAATAATAACCCAAAATAAATAAGGAGCCTCCCAGAGGGGGGCGCTAAGGTAGGGGCAAAAGGGGAGAGGAGTCAGTGTGGACTGGGCTGTCTGAAAGGGACCCAAGTAATGCGCTTCACACAGCAGAGTGATGTACAAACTGTATGTGATGGTGCTCAAACACTATAAAGCAGGGCTCACTTAGTATTTCACTACATATCCAGCTATGGAACACAAGGAGTACTTCAGCACACACTATAAGGGGAATACCCCAATCACTATAAAGGTGGAGTTCACTCAGTATTTCACTACACATCAAAATGCGGGTCACAATGAGTGATTCGCTACACACTAAAAGGTGAGTAAATATGACACACTAGGGCCACCCCCGGAGGCCCCGACCACAACTGACAGATTAATCCCTGCCTCTAGGTAAAAATATATACATCACCTTCTTAAAAAAAGTCATATTTTCAAAAAACAGAATAAACTGGACCAAATACAGAATATATATTTATTAAGCATTTCACACAAAAAGGTTATGACAATATATGACTATTGACATACAAATAACACTGTCAATTATGTAACATAAGAGGATACTTAGGCCAATTTACGAACATGCCGTTGTGACTTAGGCAATTTTAAACCTGACTTGGTCACTTACTCCAGAAGTAATTTGGCCTATCTTGAAAGCTTGTAAAATTGCCTAAAATAAAATGGCCTAAGTCACACTCTTGACGTAGGCCATTATACTACTGGGGTAGGAACAGCATGATCTTTTAAATTAAGGATGTAGGCAATTTTACCAGAGGTGGCCAGCATCATGAAGAGATGACTTAGGCAAAAAAAATCATTTTCCTAAAAAAATATATATATCGTCACCTTTTAAGGTGACGATATATATCCTATAGTTTATGAAGGTGGTTTGACACAAACATAGGCTGTAGGCAACTCTTTACAGTGGTTATATTGACCGTAGGAAAAACAGTGGTTACACAACCCATTCCTGACAGGGAAATTATCAGCTTCATGCCTCTTACATCATTAGAACTTTGTAAGAAACCACAATACATATTTATTTGCCTACCTGATGTAAAAATCGGGACTGCCCCCATAGACTGCCATGAAGGCCAGTGTGAGCAGGTTTGCTGCTAAGCATAATGATAAATACATTTTATACATCTTTCCTTTAAAAATGACCAATACAATTTATAAACATTTCCTTTAAAAAATAACCAATAGTTTATAAACATTTCCTTTAATAATTCAACTACATAATTACCTCCAAAATTAACCTCCTGCTTATGCTGATAAAAACGAATCCCTCCTGCAAGCGGCCGCAGTAGAGAAACTGAAATTAAAACCCATTGTCAATTATACAGCGCTCACCCCAACATTACTGCCCATGATTAAAAACGCAAGTTTGCCTTTTACGTTGTACTTGGTAGTGTGCTTGCTTGCTTGCGGCTGTCCATCGTTGCCGAAGATAACGTCACTTCCTTGGGGTGGTTGGTGGAGTGTTGTGGCTACCGCTGCTGACGGCGGTGCCATTGGAGGTGGCTGTAAAGCCCGATCCTTGACCCACATGTCCTGCCACAGCTGGGGCACGTGAGGGCTGAGTCTGGTGATGCTTGGGGTTGTTGCGCGTGGTGATGTCTGCGCTGTCGTTGCGCTTCTCTCTGGGATGTGCGTTTTGACTCTAGGAGGTCGACGCCAGAGTTCGAGGATGCAGTCCAGGCTCGGCGGTCCATAGCGGTTGCTTCAAGATCCCCTGGCTTTATTCCACACTTCTTGAGTGACTCTTTACTTGGTAGTGTAGCACATACCAGGCTAGCTTCACGCCACCAAACCGTTCCTACGTTGCACTACATGAATGATAAAGTCTAAATCAAAACATGCGTTGTTGTAAAACATGCGTTGTTGTAAAACATGCGTTGTTGTAAAACATGCGTTGTTGTAAAACATGCGTTGTTGTAAAACATGCGTTGTTGTAAAACATGCGTTGTTGTAAAACATGCGTTGTTGTAAAACATGCGTTGTTATACCTAGTTTCGTTTTACTCTACTTCATTCAAACTTACATTGGCTGAACTGTAGGGCAACCAGCAACGTGCAGCACTAGAAATTTTAACAGCCACGTTCAATCTGCAACCGGCAATAGTATATCAATATCGTGCATAAATTACTATAAGAATGTTTAAACATTAAGAGTTTGTTTGCACTTACCTGCCTCGTCTCACATCGCCGGCACCAAACACTAACAAACGATAGTTTGCGCTAACTACGTTCCACACGTGAATCTTATTACTAAAAGCAGAGTGTATGGGGCGGTGCCAAAACTAAGTTCTACACGTGAATCTCTTTACTAAAAGCATAAACTATGGGGCAGTACTAAGACTACCTACGGTCCTACATGTCACATATATAAGTTGATTTCAGCATATTTGCTAGCAAACCCTCGTTAAACATAACGTTGTATTGTGTAAACTCTTGCTGTGGAATGGCCCAAAATTAGCAATCATAGAGGCACATGACTCTCACCTGGAGCTAATTGTTGCATAATTGTCATTTTTATTCATTCATACTCAATGTGATATGAATATATTAAAGCGCTCTGAAGGAGTTGTGCTTTAATAAGAAGTGTCCTCTATTCCTCTCCAGGATGCAGCGACTTTCAGATGAAAATTCATTTCCGAGACACAAAAGACAAGCTGATCCAGCCTCACCTCACATTGCTCCGATATATATTTATATGCACTATTATAAATAAACACCCTCATATATTATACATTCATGAGTTAAATGGTATTGGTGTGTAGATGCGCCATATATTATGTATGAGATGCAGTGTTTGACTGTACATGAGAGTCTGTGTACAATGTTAGGATCCGACTGGCCTTGTGGCATCTCTCTGTGCCCTGGAGAAGAAATGCAAATGAGACTGGGCATGGTGTCACTCAAAGGTTGGCAGTTTGCAGCAGCATTTTGACAGTGCTGGTCAGTATGCTAAACATTTATGTATCCTCTGATGGGTGAGAATTCAACTGAACCCCAGTGCACTTTGTCCTGAGTGGTGAATTTAAGAAAATTGTACCTTTTCAATATCTACACAACATTATGAGTGCTGTAGTTGCTGAAAGTGTGAGAAGAATGTGCTTGAATCAGGGGGGGAATTGTGCTTCATTTTGGCATGGTTCATTACAGTAACATTGAATCTGGCCCATAAACTTGCTCTAAGCATTTCTGGATAAGCTGTCAACTCAAGCAGATTAAAATAAGAATATTGCACATTCCACCTGAATCTGAAAACATTGTATTTGTAGCATAGTGTACGGAGAAATACATTGAAAATATTAATTTTTTGCTTTTACTATTAAACAATTCAGTGGATTTCTTAATAGATGGTATCATAACAAAGACAGACTGACTTGTAATAAGATCACACAATGTCCTGTACCGGGTGCCATTAGTGTAATTAACTACAAAGATCTTTGTTAGCACTGTTTAATTATCCTAATCACCACATTTCATTGAGATATGTGTCTCAAATTATAGAGATCCAGAATATGAAAGAGCTGATTTATTGTTTGAGGTTCTAACTGCCAATTTGTTGTAATAATTTCCTTTTTATGCACATGGTAATTAGCAGGGAACAATTATGCTTATTTGAAGAAAAAAACCTAATAAGTCTGCACAAAATTGAATGGATCAGTAGAATAATGGCCAGTGGCATCATGCCCATTTACTTTGAGGGGGCATGTGGCCCTTAAGTTTAGTGGCAAAATTGTCAATTTATTATGTGAAAAGTGAGTGTTTTGTTATTGTTCGATTTGGAGGAATAAGACCATCTGAAGACTGGCAATTGGCTGTTTGTGCCACATCGCTTCATTTAATCGCTAACGCTATGGCCAAACTAAGTAACCGGGCAAGAAGGGACATGGTCAGGGAGGTGACCAAGAACCCAATGGCCACTCTAAGAGAGCTTCAGAGTTCCTCTGCAGCGATGGGAGAACCTGGTAGAGGGACAAACATCTCTGCAGCACTCCATCAATCAGACCTTTATGGTAGTGGCTAGGCGGAAGCTACTTCTGAGTGAAATGCATATGACAGCCCACCTGGAGTTTGCCAAATGGTACTTAAAGGACTCTTAAGAGCATCAGGAAAAAGATTATCCGGTCTGATGAGACACAAATTGAACTTTTTGGCCTGATTGCCAAGTGCTACCATAAAGGTCTGATTGATGGAGTGCTGCAGAGATGTTTGTCCTTCTACCAGGTTCTCCCATCGCTGCAGAGGAACTCTGAAGCTCTCTTAAGAGTGGCCATTGGGTTCTTGGTCACCTCCCTGACCAAGGTTCCAAACTTATTCCATTTCACAATGATGGAGCCCACTGTTCTCCTGGGTGCTTTCATGTTTTTATACCCTTCCCCAGATCTATGCCTCAACACAATTCTATCTCGGAGGTCTATGGAGAGTTCCTAGGACTTCATGGCTTGGTTTTTACTCTGACATGCACTGTCAACTGTGGGACCTTATATAGACAGGTGTGTGCCTTTCCAAATCATGTCCAATCAATTGAATTTACCACAGCTGGACTCCAATGAAGTTCTAGACACATCTCAAGGATGATCAGTGGAAACAGGATGCATCTGAGCTCAATTTTTAGTGTCACAGCAAACGGCGTGAATACTTATGTACATGTGATATTTTCGTTTTTTATTTTTAATACATTTGCAAAAATTTCTAAAAACTTTTTTCACTTTGTCATTATGGGGTATTGTGTGTAGAATTCTGAGAAAAAAATGAATTTAATCCATTTTGGAATAAAGCTGTAACATAACAAAATGTGGAAAAAGTGAATCGATGTGAATACTTTCCGGATGCACTGTATGTAACAGCTTACTCATTGATGTCACATAGAGAAGAAAAATAACTTAAACAGTACCAGCTTGAAAACATACAAGTGGCTGGAATATAGCGCAACTGGCAGATGCCGCTTTGTTTTGCATGTACAATCTTTGGAACAGCACATGACTGCACATTCAGGGATACATTTAGGGACTGGGAAGTGCCTTTAGAGACAGGAATATATGCAGCGTTTGTGAGTGTGTGTGTGTGTATAATACTGTATATATATATATATATATATATATATATATATATATATATGATATGGAGTATGTCATATGTCAACTGGAATATAAGTATAATCAAAGCTAAGGTAGCATCAGTGCCCCCTCAAAATGCGTTGGTCCTTAACAATGACCAAATGTGACATAAATGGCATGAATGACATGACATGACCCTTGGAATTCACAAGCAATTATAGGAGGAGTTCTTTTGTAACCTTATATTCTTGGCACACTGTCTGAATCTCCTGAACAGATCCATTCAGTGACACATAGTGGGGTGCACACTGGTCAGTTCAACCTGTTTTGGCACTGAATGGCGACCCTAATAAGAATGCATATTAAATCAATCAAGCATAAACCAGAGACTTGTAGCTAATTATTGCCATTTCAACTCTCTTGTTACTGTAAAACTCTGGAGGATAGGTAGCACCATAAAACAAAGAAACCAACTTTATTTTAATGACATGTTACACAACAATATCACCCCAAACATTAGTTTGGAATCTTAACAGATATATACAATCAGTGGCCACTTTATTAGGTACACCTGACCTGCAATTATCTAATCAGCCAATCATGTGGCAGCAACTCAATGCATAACAGCATGCAGACATGGTCAAGAGGTTCAGTTGTTGTTCAGACCAAAAATCTGTATGGGGAAGAAATTTGATCTAAGTGACTTTGATTGATTTCACAATTTAATTGTCACAAAACGCTTAACAGAGGGGGAACCCAGGCCTCGACCCCCCCAAAAGCAAGCCTAAAGGCAACAGTGGCAAGGAAAAACTCCCTTGGTAGGGAGAAACCTTGGAAGGAACCAGACTAAAAGGGGGGGAGCCCATCCTCTTCTGGCCGGCACAGGGTGTGTCCAAAAAATACCATATCATGGTCAGTCCAAGGTAACTCAGGACTGAAAGACTTTGCCCCTCCTGAGTTAGGTAGTCAGTGGGGGGGGCTAAACCATGTGAAGGGGGTCCAGATCCAGGAACTGCGGTTGGCGTGGGGGTGAGTGTTGATGGGGGCAGCTCACACTTCTCGCAGGATCTAGGGCTCGGGGGCACGTGCCCCCGAGTCAGAGGCCGAGGCAGAGAAGAGAACATGCAGTCAGAATTTTGTATTTTTTTTAAATGGTACTTCCAGCAGGATAATGCGCCATGTCACAAAGCACACGTCATCTCAAGCTGGTTCCATGAACATGACAAAGAGTTTAGTGTACTCCAATGGCCTCCAGAGTGACCAGATTCGCAACATGAATGTGCAGCTGATAAATCTGCAGCAACTGTGAGATGCTATCATGTCAACATGGACCAGAATCTCTAAGGAATGTTTCCAGCACCTTGTTGAATCCATGCCACAAAGAATTCAGGCTGTTCTGGGGGCAAAGGGGGGGTCCTACCCGGTACTAGAAAGGTGTACCTAATAAAGTGGCCACTGACTGTATTTTTCCTATGAACTTTGCCTCTCTATACCCAATGGCCCCAATTGTTTATTTTGGACATATACAGTATATTTCTCTCTCTCTCTCTCAGGTTGTGGCAGATTGTAATAATTCAATGAATTTTTTCATGAATTCCTGTCATATTTCTATAAAATAGTGTGCAATAAGAAATAGTTTATATAATCTTGGAAGTGATCATTGTTTCAGCAGCTTGTCTTATTTGGAGTGAGATTACGTGTTCAGCTTTTCCCACATTTAATATTTTATTTATTCATGTCTCAAAGTCCCATAGTGAGTTCAATGTAAAATTATCCTGTATAAGTAATGATGAAATAAACAGACTGCATTTTTCAAAAACAGCCCAAAAAAATACATTTGTGTCTTTGGATACTTGAAAGGCAGGCTTTATTTGTTCAGAAACAAATCCGTGCTAATTAATCAGTATAAACATGAGAGTTTGTTTCATTAAACAACCCAGTTTACTGCCCCATTAGTACAAGGAGTTCCCTTATCCTGAGGCTAAAATGCAAGAATTGTTGTTTGTAATTTAATATGGTCCCAAATTTCCATATATGCAAACAAATATCATTCTGATGCATAACCCCTCATATCATGTCCTCGTCTTGCACTCCAGCTACCCATTTAATTCAGGATGTTTTCAGTTTGATGCTATTAAGCAAAGTCTGTTACAGACGATCCTTATTTGCATGAATCTGATGTGAGACGTGCTCGCTAATGATTAAGCCCTGAGGATATCACACTGCAGAAGATGGGTCTCACTATTTTGGGCAATATTTATACGCCGCTTAAAGAACGATGCGGGGCGATGCTGATTCAGGTGGAGACAAGAGTCTTGGTGCCCGGGATTACACAGAATTAGTCATAGGGAGCCTGACCGTCGTTTCAACTTCACGGGGCTTATTTCAAAAGAGATTCTCACAATGGACCAATTCGGTCTGGTGACTGGCCCTGCCGCAGTATACAGCAGTGGATATCTGGGCTATTGAGATGGGTTTTAGCTGCAACGCCTCTGCATTCATCCTGCTACAATGCCTCCCTCTGATGCACCCTAATATTTACCGCACAGTGTTATTTTCCCAGTGTGATAATCATATCGTAAAAGCTATACATTTAAAGCATTACTTTTCCCATCGTGGTACGAGTCAGTCTCTCAGTATCTCTGATATCAAGGCTGAACTGTTCTTTTACTCACAGTGCCAACAAGTTGTAGATACAACCCACCCCCCAATTTAATTAATGCTATTGTGTCAGTGGTTGCAAGGCCCCTATGATGTTGTTATGGGGAGTCTTGAGCTGACATTGAGACAGGTCAGCATCACTGCTAGTTTTCTAGATTCACAAAATACATCCTATAAAAAGCAGCATGTCATAATGCGAGTCGCTGAAGTGGTCTGTACAGAGTGTAGATGATAATGCAAAGTCATTCACCTGCTACAGTTTGCAGAGCAGGTGTCTTGCTATTTACATCAGATCACTTGGGTCTGAGTCATGGGAAATCAACCGGCACCTCACCAGATGGATTGTGGGGAATGTAGTCTTAACCACCATAGCGGGAGTAGTCCTCACCTCACCTGTGAAAATATTTACTGAAGAAGGACTAGCAGATTGGAGTCTTGGGGTGGGTTTATATCTCCAATCAACAGGCTCAGAGGAGCTGAGGGCAGGGGAATGAGGAGAAAAGAGAGGAGGCCAATGTAGATTATATATACAGAGGGGGAAAAGTGTGTGAAAGAGCTCTGTAATGAAAGGAAGTGAGCTCAGATGTGTCCGGAGTGGTGCTGCCCATGAAGATACTGCACCTTCAGAAAACAAGATGCACATGTTCAGGTTTCCCCCTAGGAAAATACAGATTTTGTTCAATTTCAGCTTGAGAATTTAAAAAAATAATAAAAAAGTTCACATATTTATTAATTTAAAAAGTTTTTGAAGTTTATTTTTTAAAGCCTTTACAAGTGGGGGTCACAGGTAAGTGAATCCCAAGTACAGTAAATCTGTTCAAATTATGCTAGGATGGGATCAAAGAACAATATTCAACTGAAACTGTTCTCAGGTGACCTGGTTGGTAGTATCACTAACAAGGTGAGTTGCCCGTACATACAATATGGATGGTATGAGACCCTTAATTCAGGCATGAATCGAAGCAAAGAGCAGAGCAGTTACATCAAAATGTTTTATATCTTAGTGATACCAGTAACAGCTCTGCAGGATAACAGCACCAACAAATTCATATGATTACATTTAGATACATTTCACCGCTTTGACAAACCATTGAATTCTGGGTCAGATTTGCTTGTGTCAGTCACTTGAATTCATTTAAACTGAGATGAAGGAAATTGGGAAACTCTGAGCACTGACACTGGTGTTTAGCGTCCTTGTTTTGTATGCTTGCAGAGCTTCCAAGACCCAGTCTAAGCTCATTTAAGGACTATCTCTTTTCCTTCCATTTGATAATGTGAAGTAATTTGCATAAGCTTTTCAGTGTATACCTACATCCAAGCAACTATGTACAGTTCAGAAGTGCAGCCATTGTGGCCTTTTGCATCATAGTATTTGAGCTCTGTCATGAGCTGTTTATTATGGTCAAGAGCACTTGACAGTCGGAACGTCCCTATACACAACATCCTTACGCCTCCTCCTTGTCAGTAATGTGTTTTTTGCATAATAATGTGTTTAATGTAGCTTTATTTTTATTTTTTTAAACTCCCATATAGTTCAATATAACACCTCTCCAAAAAATAAACAGACTAACAAACGATGGCCCATGCTCAGTGCTGCCCCCTGTAGTTGGGGTCTTGTTGGGGAGAGCTTGCACTGATTGAAGGAGAGGCATATCTCTCCTTAACGATGACTGGCAGCTGTGAGTATCTGGTGCATACTTGGGAGCAAGTAATGAAATGGCAGCCTGAGAAACCCCCTGGATGGACAAGACCACCTGTGTCCCACCGCTGCCGACTCCTGGGCATCGCTGGCTAATGGCATAGTCAAGGTTTGAACCTGCAACTGTAGGTCCCTGTGTCCATGTCCACCCTCTTTATGGACTGAGCCATTCGGGAGCCCAGTGTAAAAAAATCTTATACGGTACTCCACAGGAACGTTTTGAGCTTGCTAAACTGGCTGACGGTGTGGAGGAGTGGTTAGCGTATTGGGTGTGTGTCCAGATGATTTCCGATTGAAATCTTGGGTTGAGTAATGTTGCTGAACAAGCTCAGCTAATTACTATTGTACAACTTAACCCAAATTGCTTTGGTAAAATGTCAGGTGTGTGAGTGGAGGCTGTATAAGCGCTGTGCAAGTTGCCCTGGATAAGGGCTTCTGCTGTTAAAAATAAATATGAAACTGCAACGTAAGACTCGTCATTAAACCAACAGGCTCATTAAACTACCAGCTAATGGAGGCTGCTGTTCAGAGACCGTTAATGGTCAGAATCACAGCTTCTCTTGATAAAATGGTTTAGAAACAGATGCATGGCTGTGTCGTAACAGTCCCTCTCAGACAGCATCAATTAGCACATAGCCATGAATGCAGTCCACAAATTACTTTAAATGAGATATTTTCAACCTCTTTATGGTCTTGGAACCCTGCCGAGAATGACAGCATAAGCAACGACCCCTCCAGGCAAATCGTGCTTTCGTTGCTCTAAATGTTGCTCCCAGTTCACGTTTGTAAATAAACCATGTGTTAGCCAGTCTGTATGGGAAACCATTTAAGTAATTTAGGAGACCATAATACATTCCACAAAAATGTACTTTTTCATGACCTCTTTTTCTCGCTAATTGTTCTGAGGGCCCCCATTCACATTTTGTGATTTGTTTTGTCATAGGGAACCCATGCTTTTAATTCCGTTAATTTAATCTGCCAGGTGCATCAGGCAACTTGCTATAAAAGTCAAAGTTATGATGCATGACTTCAAGCAGATTCATTGATCTTGATATTATGTGGATCAGCTGAATATGCAGGCACAGTGAACCCGATAACCCCATTCATATGATCTATAGTTCAGTGAAGCTGCATAAAATATGTGCAGCATCTGCACCTAAAGTGGGAACAAAGACTGAGAGCCTTATTTTGGCAATGAAAATGCAGTTTCAAGGGTTACTAATAATTATTTAATGAGTTGACAGTGGGACAAAGGTGTTACTGTGCTAGTACTAGCCAAGCAGGGTACCTGCCACATTCCCTTTAAATCAGCAAATACACCGCTACCATAAAACCTTGTTATTTCCCTGGCGTGCTTATGTTTGGTAATTATTGTATACACATTACAAAAAATGTTGAATTAAGTGTAGTAAAGTATGGAATGTATATGATTGCCTTTATAACACACAAGGGTATCAGGATTCAAGACACATCGGGCCAGTGCACGAACAGTGCATACACACAGATCTGTGTGTAAAGTGTGCGTACGAACAGTCTAAACCAAATGTTGGAATTCATCAATTTGTTCTTAGTTAAAAATGTTCTTAGAGTACACACGCACAACCTGCTTGTAACTCATTTGTGATCAAAAGTAGGAATTATATTATACATATGGGGAGAAATTGGTTGTGTTATTCGTAATAATATAATTGTATGACACTTAATTTGGATAACGCTTCACATTATTTTGTGCGCATTCTCTAGCGTCTGCATTCTTACGTTGACGAAAGTGTTCAATTGTGTTATGTGTATTTATAGTAAACTCCCCCCTTCTTTTAAGGAATTAGCCTGTATTCCTTTCATATTTGAACAAATTCTGAATTTATTTAACTATAAAACAATTAAGCTGCCGTCTTTACTTGACTTATAGGCAACGGTCTACATTTAATTGCCTGGCATTTCATTTTTGTAATAGCTTAATTAGTATCCAGACCAGTGTGTTCAAGAAAAAGGTATATTAAAGGCTCCACAATAACTCAAAAACTTGTTTCACAATGGCATATTTGGCATTGCTAGAAGATCTAGCAGCAAAGTGACATCACATTGCTGCTGGATGCATTGCATACATAAATTGTAATTGATCAATGTGTATAAATCGATCAATGTGCAACTGATTAGCGATGCTAGGTGCAACATATTGATTGTCGTTGCCCACTAGCCAGGAGGAACCCACGACTCATTTTACAGGACAGCTCAGTGGGTATGTGCTTAGACACAAGAGCTGCTGGAGGCTCATTGGTAAGCGCTTTTTAAATATTTCTATTTATTTATTATTATATTTCTATTATTCAATTGGCATCGAAACGGTTTTGAAAACCTTTTTAGGCGATTGGCGCTATGGTCTGAAACCCTGGATGATGATCCCGCTAACCAGCCCACAGACACCATAGGATGTTTGCTGCAATGCCATCTATGCTTGCACTTGAGCTTTGATTGAGCCCACCAACGATGTGCTGAAAAGTCGATGGGTGCGTTTGGACACAGCAGGCGGAGAGCTTTTATACAGGTGGCCCTTGTCCACCACCAGTTTCGTTTGTTCTTTTCTTGTGTTTGCATATCATTTTTGTAATCAAATTTTAAATTGAAACATTTATTTTTAACTTCTGCCACAGTGCGTTTCTCCAGAGACACAGCGTTGACCACTTCATAAATGCCCTCCCAGGCCGTCACCCCAGTGGACACACTAAATAAAAACACCTTTTCTGCCATTAACTTCGGTTAATAATATAATCCATTTCAGAGAAGTTTTTCTTCTTTCTTGTACCTTTTGGCGGTATGTTTCAGTTTGTACCCTTTCTTTGACTTTGAGTCTTGACTATGCGACTATGACTTTTTCTACACACATATAGGATTTTTTCTACACACAAAAATTAACTGTCGATGTCGTTAAGAAATAGACAATCGTTGATTGCATAAGTATTCACCCCTTTTTATAAGACACACCTAAATAAACTCTGGTGCAATCAATAGTCTTCAGAGGTCACATAATTATTTGATTGGAGTCCAGCTGTGTACAATTAAGATGTTTCAAATTATTACAAATTAAATACACCTGACTGTGAGAGGTCCCACAGTTGATTGGTACACTTCCAAACAAGAGCTTAATCATGAGGACCAAAGAACATTCAAAGCAAATCCAAGAAAAAAAAATTCAAAAGCACCAAACAGGGGAAGGATATAAGATTTCAAAGACTTTGAATATTGCCCAGAGCACTGTTAATTCCATCATAAAGAAATAGACTATGGAATATGGAATAAGGGAATGTGGCACAAATGGAATTTGGCACAATTGTGAACAGGCCATCTGTGTTAGAAGGTCACTTGTTAGGGTGACCACTAAGAGGCCTATGGCAACTCTGACGGAGTTACAGTTGTCCGTGGCAGAGATGGGAGAAAGTTAAAGAAAATTCACATGAAATCTCACTTGGAGTTTGCCAGAAGGCATGTGAGACACTATCAAACCAAGTGGAGGAATATTGTATTGTTTGATGAGACCAAGATTGAACTTTTGGCCATAAACATTAGGCGCTATGTTCTAACACTATGAACTCTTGAATCTCAAGAACACTATCCCTACCATGAAACATGGTGGCTGGAGCCTAATGCTATGGGGATGCTTCTCTGCTTCAGGGACTGGAAAACATGTCAAAATAGAGGGCAAAATGGATGGAGCAAGATATAGACAAATCTTGGCGGAAAATCTGCTGCAGTCTGCAAGAGTGGGACTTAGGAGATTTATATTCCATCAGGACAATGATCCAAAGCATATAGCAAAACCACATTGGAATGATTTAAAAACAAAAAAATCTATGTCCTGGAGTGGCCCGGTCAAAGCCCAGAACTCAATCCTATTGATAATCTGTGAAAAGATTTGAAAATGGGTGTTCACTACTGGTCCCCATCCAACCTGATGGAGCTCAAGCAATTTTGTAAATAACTTATTTACAAAGCTGGTAGAGGCTTACTCAAACAGACTCACAGCTGTAATTGCAACCAAAGAATCTTCTACCAAGTATTAAGTCAAGGGGGGTGAATACTTATGTATTTAAAAAAAAAATGTATTTGTAATTAATTAACAAAAAGCTTTAGTTGTCTTTTTTATTTGACATTATAGAGTATTTTGTGTTGATCAGTGGCAATCAATCCCAATTAAATCAATTTTTATTCCATCAAGTAAGAAAATACAATGTGAAAAATGCCAACGGGGGTGAATGCTTTTTATGTCCACTGTATATTGGTTTACTATTTCCCTTTCTTCATTGCTTTTCTCATGCTTTTGAGGGACTAACATCTTGTCAAAAAGATCAAGGCTGTGTTGTGATTTATCTTGTGAAATGCAAATCAACAAGGGTTCAGGCAAACAGCTGGGGAAATGTCAAGGTACTGGAGCGAGGACGTGAGAAACAGGAAATTGTGAATTCAGGAGCTCAGTGCTTTGTTTTTCTAATTGAGGTCAGAACTCTCTGCCACAGATGTCCTGCCTTAAGGACACCTCCCTTTGTCTCCGAACGAGCTGACCTCAGACTGTAATGGAATGTGTTCCATCACATATTTATTATCATATCAATCTGGTCAATATTCTGATGTGACAGTTCAGATCACTCACTTCTGAAAACTCATAATAGGATTTTTACATTTTTTACAATTATATTTTATTTTCTGACAGGACTGGGGCATAGTGTTTTCGGAATTTGACTTGTAACTAGGTGTTTTAAGCCCAAATGGCAGGTTTACTTAAAGCACATTGCCTCTGCAAATACCCAGCTGTCTAAATGAATATTAGATAAAATGCAAGCTACTGCATACAATATTGGATAATGGTGTCAGCTAGATAATAGTGCATCATTGTGTTTTTCAGTGAGAATGTTCCTTAACCCCATAACTGTCACCGGCCCACCGCCTGCTCAATGTGAACTTAAGTGTCGAAAAATACAAACACATGATACAAAGCTTGTACAAAGTGGGCCAGTACTGGACTCCACAGATGAATAATACATAAGGAAGCTGTAATATAAACATCCTGCCATGAAACAATCGGGGCAATTAATGTGTGTGGAAATTATTCAAATAAATCACAGTTGTTTGATGAAGGAAAGCTTAATGGCTTAATTTAGAGCCTGATTTACAGGCAGCAAACACTCATTGGAGAGGACTACTGGTGCCACAGGGGTGAAGCGGGACTGTGAATGTTACATCCTCATTTTCACTCCACACACAGTGATATGTCTTTTCGACATGTCATTTTTTGACTTGAGATCTTTATTGCGGGTTCATATCCAGGCTATCCTGCTCCTTGATTATGGACACAGGCTCTCACGGGGCTCCTGGTAATTGGCAGATGCCGCATGCCCGGATCCTCGAGTCGGAGCTGGGTTTTGAGGATCTGTCTTTTTGCAGCGAGAAGCGGTATCTAAAATTGGATCGCCTGCATTTGTATCTCTCTGACTCCCCTTGCCTGCCAGGGCATACGGTTTGGCGCTATAATTATCCACACTCCCAAACCAACCAGTCAAGCATTTCTGTGGACTGTTCCAAATTTGATTTCATAAAAAAAATTCACATCAATACACAACCAGTCCTTGTTTAGGTACTTGGAATAAAAGGGGGTGTAGACATATCCCTTGGAGGATTGCATTTTATATATAATTTATAACTTGAACAATTTGTTGCCAAGAGCTTGAAATAAGAAGAAAGATCCATGAGGATAATAGAAATAATTTTAGGAACAAAACAGTATGCTGGCTTTACTATTGTATATTTTGAAAAACCCTATATTTCTGCCACAACCCCCACGGTATCAGACAATGGTATTTAAGTCGCGGGAAAATAAAATTTGATCTCATTTTTTTTAACCATTTAATTTCTCCCAAATTGACTGTAGTACCTCTCAAGCTACCACTGTGCCACCAACACAGGGGGCACTACAGCGGAAGCCCTCCTCTAATACACAATTTTTCACCACCACAGGACATAGCACCACAGAGCTAGTACTGGTGAGAGGTGGTACGCTGTGGGCACCGGTCACATTGTTGAGAGGCAGTAATGCAGAGGTAATCTGAGGGATCCCTGGCCAACTTAAAACCCACCCTGCCCCTGGTGGGACAAAGACAGCTGTGTCCTTCCACCATGGGTAGTCTGGGCTAAAACCTGCAATGTCTTAGCTATAGGGCCCAGCCAGCACTTTTGGCAAATTCCTTTAAGAATCACTCAGGATCACTGACATTGTCCTAAATGGATGATTGGTACTGTTTGGCATTGTTATGAACTGTATGGAATAGTTCCGTCCTCCTCCTCCAACACCAAGAGGTCAATGGAGGACTTTCTGAAGCTGCTTCTTAAGCAATCAACACATTATGATCTCACGTAATCATGCAATTACCACAAATGAGGTGCATATTGCAGTGTAGTAGACTAGTCAGCAGTTGGCGCTGACACACCCACACGTAATCATACTGATTGATTTGTAAGTAGGCTACTGCTTTCAATTGTGAAAATATGTCTGTTGACACTTCTGTAGGACATATAATGCCCGTCCTGGAGCAAAGAAACAGATATGTTGAAATGAGTTGGCAGATATTTTTAAACTGTACAAACTTATAAAAACTATTGAAAGCAAAAGTTTTTTGACAGCCTAAAGGCAAATTAAGCCTAAAGGCAAATAAAAAATATAAAGAACAAAATTGTTAATGATGGAATGCCTTGATTTGAAAAAATTCAGTTAAGGGAGCACAATATTTTATATTTTGGTGTTGAATTTAATAATTCTCAGATCATTTTTTGTTTCTTCTGTCATGACTTTTTGTAGAGGTGTAAAACTTGTCCGTACGAGGAAACGCTCCTCTCTGCCTCAACAGAATTGTTTACAACTGACAGGCCTGGTTCCAGAACAAAATCACGAAGGGTGCATCTGAAATGTATGGGGGTGCACTAGTAGCTGGTTGCAGCGCACACTGTGCTGGCTGGCACTGTCTGCCTCTGTGTCTTTGGCTGTGATGGCGGCGGCGGCGGCGGTGGTGTTGCTGGTGCTCGGCTTCTGCTGCAACCATTTGAGAATATCCATTATGATGCTGTAGCTAGCTACATTAGCTAAGCCTAGCTAACCATTTGTAAACTGGTCTCGCACATTGAAAAGTTGACTATGGTAGGCCGGTAGACCAACAAACACCAAACAAAAGGCACATGACAATGCGTGAGGCAAGATAAAAGAATGCCGCCTGCTGCATGCGTTATGAGCTTGCAAGGACATGCATGCATACGAGTAATGCGCAGAAAATGTGTCGTGCTTAAACAATAGAGACAGGGGGTCTCTGGAAATTCACTGGTTGAATTGGCAGATATGGACTTGATTCCAGTCAGAGAATCAGTGGAGAAGAGAAGATACATTCCAGTGGGTTTATTGAGAATAAAGTTTATTTTCTAATCTGTATATGTATGCATGTGTGGGTGTGTGGGTGTGTGGTCTGAAAAGGAAATAATTAAGGGAAATAATAAATTATCACAAATGCTCCAAATAATATGAGCAAACACTAACTATAGTGATAACACATATTACCATATATATACTCTCCATGCATGAGTACAACAAGCAGGACAGTAATACCTATTGATAGGTATATAATAGTGTACATAAGTAAAGCTCTTTCCGTTATTCAATTACAAATAATAATGAAAGGCAATGAAATACAAACAGACTAACCAGCTATCATATTTGGATATACATAACTGTAGGGTTATAGCTAACTAAAGGACAATTAGCAGATGCATGGAGCTAGCAAGCATCATCTACCTAGTTTAGAATCGATTAAACTACCCTTATAAACAGCATCGTATAAACAGCAGTTTATGGGAAGTGATTGGCTTATTTCAGGACTGTTCCAGAATTCAAGTACAGACATCTCATGACTGCTGCTATGCTTTGCGTGACGTACATATTCTATCATCTCTGATTTATAGACATCCTCAAAGCTGGGAATACATTCTGAGGGAAGGGTCTCCATGCTCAGGCTGCTCACTTGCTGCGGGTCGAAAAGCCGCACGGCCATGAGAAATTTATGAGCCGGTTGAATGAATCTTGCTTTCTGTTTGAACTGTTCGAGGTTGAAGTATGCGTTGAGTTTGACGGCGACTTGACTGAATGTTTTTCTGCATTTTTTGTTGTTTATCCATTTTTACTGTGCACCTGCTGTGCCAATGTTCAGGATCCATTGACCAAATCCTCAATTTTATTGTAAGATCGGTGAATTCGGATTTCGGACTCAAACCATTTGTTCAGGTCATTCAGATTTTTGCTGTGTTTAGAAATAAGAGACAGCTGTTCCTTCAAACCTTTTCTGTCCCTCAGCAATACCATCATTTCTGTCAGAGCAGCTGTATTAGTTGAGATGTCTAGCTCATCTTTTACAAAGCTGCTGTAAAAGTCGATGTACTGAGCATGGTAGGCCACGGATGCATACCAAGTACTCCAGCACATCTTACATGGCTCAAATGGCAGTTTTATTGGTGTCTGGGTAGTTGTATGTTTAAGATGTTCCAAATTACGGTGTTTCCTACTCGGACAATGTTTGAATACCTTCTTCATTGTTGTGAAAGTTTGATGATCTTTGGGAAATTGTCTGCCCATATATTGCAAGCAAGTGCTGAAACTGTTTTACAATGGCCTTTGCCACATTGTGTGCAATGTGCCAGGAGGATATTGTTCTACTCTTTCAGTTACAGTTTTCCTCATATTTCTCTTCAATCTGGTTGTAGCCTCTATGTTTAGTTTTATGGAAACTCCCCTCTCTGAAACGACATCCATTTGTAGACTTACACCCCTGCACCAACACACAGATTGGCCATGGGTGAATCTGTGACAGTCATGGTCATTTGAGTAGTTGCCACTAATTACTGAAATTAGAATACCTAGGATCGCCTTGAGGATCAGCAAGGAACTACAGCTTTTTGAGAGAGGTGGTGAAAAGCACATGCCCTTAGTCATACAATGCAAACTAAGGGAAAGTGCTTTGAAGAAGACAAGGCAGTCTTTTCAATAGTTTAAAGAAATGTATTTATAAAAAATATATTTATTTGCAGGGGCAAAAGTCATTCCTTATTATCTGTATACAGAATAGGGAGTATTAAAAATGGATGTGTTCAACCTTGAAGCAGAGATGGGAGATCCGGACATAGTGTATCTGTTCTCGTGTCCTTCAGTAGAACATACAGTACATATCTAACAAAATTGGGTTGACATGTCCATCTCACGGCTAGTTTACAAAAAAAACACAGAAAAAAGAGAGAGCTGCAGGAAATATCAGTTCCTGTCTACGGACATTTATTAGGAATGGGCTGTGAGTTTATGAAAGCCTGTGTTTGCAGTGGCCTAGTTTAACCACAGATATTGGCATGCTGCTATGCCATCCCACTGTGAACTGGCTCCCGGCTGGTGTGTGCAATTCAGTGAGCTGAGTGGGCGGTGGGGGAGGGGGGTTGTGGCAAAGCATCGGAGTGATTAGCAAGCAACAAGAAAAATATTGGTAAACGATGAACTTGTTTGTTGGGAGAATGTAAACATCTCGATGCTCTATTGGAATACCCTTAAGTTTGAAGTGAGGGAGCGTTGAGGCCATGCAGGCTTCTGAGCCATTTTAAGGATGGCGCCCTTCCAATCCTGAGAACCGTAAAACATCATTTAGTCCATTGCGGCACTCTGTGTGCAAATAGAATTGTGCTTGTCTAAGGACGCGAGGGTACACAAAGAGCCTCGTATAAGCTCACAAACCAATTGTTTAAAATTCGTATCTGTCCGCAGTATGTTCCCACCTAGCAAAACATTTTACTTGCATTTGGTTGACCCTTCTGCAAGAAAAATTATCTTCTGGGATATTACACTTTTTTTTGGAATGAACCCTGCTCACCCACTGTTTATATATTCGGATACTGTTTGTCAGTGTGATTGTCTTTTCAGGTTGTTTGTTTGAATACCTTTTAATTGGTTTGAGAGTGCTTTCATCACCAAGGTAAATTAATTAAGCATTTCTTCACACTGGTTGGGCTTATGTGTGCAATTAATTTTTTGCTGAGAATGAATGAATTGCTTATCATCTAGAATAGTAATTTAGTGACATGTATTTACCTACTATGTAGCATTCTGTGCTCATTTGAGTTAATATCCTACCTGGATATTTGCTCTAATCACCAGTTACAGCATGAGAGCAGTGCTCATGCTCCAGGTCTTTTCTGCCCCAAACAGGTGATCCAGGATCAGCCTACATACTTTCATGCCCAACATAAGTGCTCATTCAGGATCAGTGCTTTTTGGCAGAACCTTCTGCTCACAGACAAGGGGAGTGGTCAAGAAGTAGCACCCACAGAGACAAAAATGTGTTCTTGTGAGTCAAGCTGTTAAAAATGCTAGACCATTTTTGTAGCTTACTTATTTTCAGGTGACCCTGCTAAAAGTCAATTATGGCAGCATAGCTACTCGACAGAGATAGAGAATCTAAGCAGTCCTGCTGGGGCATTGATTGTCTTCCAGAATGGGTACTAGATCCTGCCAAAAGGAAGGCATGACTCCATCAGTCATGGGACCCTCATGCTCCCTCACAAAAATATCACCTCCATGTTCGACAACTAGGGTATAAATGATAGCGCCACCCTATGCATAGATATTACACCTCCATTAGGGCATCTTATCCAACAAGGTCAAGCTGTTATGCAAATAATACAATTGCAGGCATGTTAAGGAAAAAAAATAACAACCATATGTTTGTAGATAGTTCGTTGCAATATTGCGTGAACAGCAATCAGATTTTTTTTATGGGATTGCTAATGTAAAAATGATTATTTGTTTTATTTAACTGTTATCTCTCACACAAGCCAATAAATTACACCATATATTTTAATCCAGCCATGGGTTTCAAAATATGTGGCAGGGCATTCATGCTGAATGGTTATTTAGTTGCCCGAAAGCTTTCATCCATATTTAAAAATGCATATTAAAATAAAACCAAGGAAGGATACCTACATTATGCAGTTAAAAAATACATTAACATACTGTGCATCAGCATTTTTCTTTTATCCTCACAGCAAGGAAAGTGAGGGTGAAAAGTCACCATCTGTGAAACCTAAATGATAGAACTAACATGCATCGCCTCTGCATCCTGGTCCCTCTCAGCCCTTCCAGCTCCCGCCATATCCCCGATCTCTGTGAATCTATCTTCAGGGCAGGTGTGTTTGCTGGCTGAACTTCCCTCCATGTCCCCTCAAGCCTCCCCAGTCTAAAAACCCACAAGCGATCAGCTCCTCCTCCCAACACCCTGGAAGAAGCTCATCTCTGAGTCTGATGATCCACCCTCTAATCCCCCCCCCCCCATAAAAAAAAAACTGTAACGATGCTGGGTATATAGATAAAGAGGACTGCACAACTTAGAATGCTGTCACAGCCACTGCAGTCCAGACGGAGGCAGAAATCTGTTTATGTGAGACTAAACTGTTAAAAATGCTTAGCAGACACTTTTCATACCTTACCGATTTTAATTGCTCCAAAAATAATGTTTTCACAAAAAGACATTGACTGAGGGATGGGGGTAATTAATTTTCTTGGGGGGCATGGAGGGTTGTTCAATGTAACGTTATCAGTAGTTTACTTTATTATCATTCATATCACACAAAATACTAACTTGAAATGGACCTGTGTTTCGTAAGACATAACAAGCTCACACACAATCAAATATCCTTTATAATTCATGTACATTTGGCATGACAAACAACATATAAGGGAAGCAGTGTCGTATAATGGTTAGGGGACTGGGCTTGTAGCGCAGACGTTGCGGGTTCGATTCTCAGGTGAGGCACTGCCGTTGAGTACCGTTGAGGAAGGTACTAACCTGAATTGTTTAAGTAAATACCCAGCTGTATAAATGTATTGTATGTAAAGAAATATAAACTGTAAGTGGCTCTGGATAAGAGCATCCGCCCTGTAATTTTTTCAAAGGGAGAGGGTCACACCTTGAAAATTTCCAGATATTTTATTTTCTAATAGAGCAATCAGTGCCTCGGGACTGATCCGAAATCAGTGCACGATGAATTCTTGAATGATAAATGAATGGTCAACTAAAAAATAAAATATAAAAATTCAAATTTAAGGAGCCTATTGCGATTTGCTATGGCTTTCCCAACTGACCACATTTGTTTGTGGAATGTTTCTTTCACTGAGTCATGAAGACCAAGACATGGCAAGTTAGCCTCATGGGCTGGTTGCAACTGTGTTCTTTAGGATCTGCACGCACATCCAGCCACTGCCACTCCTCGCACGAAAACCTCACCACGTCGCTCCCATCACCAGGCCTTGCCATTCTCCTCCTCCTCCTACTCCTCCTCCTCCTGCCCATTTCTTAAGAGGGCAAGAAAAGAAAGCAACTGACTAGCCATTTAAAAATGCATGGATGGTCTACTTGTGCGTGCGGGGCATGTGTGTGTGTTCGTAGTGTGACTTTTCGTTTCATTAGGCTCGTTGTTTCATTCATGAGGCCTCTCATCCCACCGTCTCCCACAGAGCAAGGTGGGAGACAGTCACGGACTGGAGAGGGAAAACAACACAGACATGCGCAGCACTACCGTTTTCCACAACTTAATAATCCAAAATAATTCTGCATCTGGGTCAAACAGTGCGGAAGTGTCACTGTATCCTTGCTTGACGAAGTCGATTCCCCATTCTGAGATATTTAAAGGACTCCCAATGTCTATTTAAAATATTTTCATGTTGTTAATAATGGCAGAGCTACATAGATATTTTAGTCTAAATATATGTCTGAATTTGGCATGCTACTAGTAGCATTTCTTATGTTTATCCCATCGTGTAATAGCAGAACCCAAGCATATAGATTATAACATATCTCTGTCTGCCTCTCTCTCTTCCTGTGTGTCTCACACACACACACATGTACTACATTATACCCAAAGTACTCATCAGAGAAGTGTTCTAATCCTTTTGTCCAAAGCACTGATTTCTTTCTTTTTTAAAACACACACACACACACTATATATATATATATATATATATATATATATATATATATATATATATATATATATATATATATATATTCCTGATTAGCATAAGGGAGCAAGGCAAGTTCAGGCAGAGAAACTCTAAGTTGCTAGGCAACAGTATCTTACATTTCATCAGATGATTATACTAGCTTCTAATCATCTGAAGCAATATACTTGTCATCCAATGGCTACATCCGGAGGTCCATTTAAAACTTATTTTTTAGTAATGAAGTACAAGGATGCTGTTCATTTACATAACATTTATATTGTTATCTGCAAATCCTAAAAGGAAACTGTAAACATTTTTCATCAATTTTGTTTCATGTTGTACTGATTTTAGATTTGCTCCCCCCATCAATCTATTATAATTCAACATGACTCGAGGGTTAAATATTGAGAATACAATATTTGTGCATAGTACATTATTTATTCATGCATGGGCTAACCTCTCTCCCTCTCTCTCTTTGCTCACAGAAGGGTACACATGACTTACACTGCGTACTCTCTTCAAGGTTGTCAGGTGGCGTGTGAGGCACCGCGTACTTTAACAGGAGGTGATGTGCGTTGAAATCCAGTGGGACTGCGTGTAGAAACGACAAATCTTTGTGCTTTAGATTGGAAAATCACCAGAATTGTGTCAGTCTACCAGTGCATTTAATGGGTGACTTTCTCACTGCAAGAGGAGTGCACACAACCGAACTACGCCGCGCACTTGGCAGAAGAGGAGTTGCACTACCCACAATCAATCCAGTTAGTCAAGGCTCATTTCATTGTGTGCCTTTCCCAAGACGTTTTCAAAGAGGTACTGTCAACACGCCCATCACCACATGAGCAAACACGAGCAAACAAAATGTAGCGACATCTCTAGGTGTTTTATGTATCGCTTAACAAATTGGTTGAGCTAAATATTTGCATGAAGGAAGTTTGTGTGATATCATTTCATTTCCGAAAGATTAGTGATAGAAACATGTGTGGTTTAATAGCGCGGCTTATTCGTAGGATAGGAACGCCTCTACTTTTATTGTGACTTTGCTTAAATAGAGAATTGAGGGAAATTGCACCGATGCAGTAAAAATGGAGACACCTTAGCAGCTAATGAATTTCAGGGTCACAGTGCCACAGGCAAAGAGAGCCAGGGTTAAATACAATGTGACACTAATTGAGTCACCTGTGAAGAGGCCAGCTGAGTGAAAATTAATTGGCTTTTGGGGGAAACCTCTCAAGGTCATTTCATACTCAGAATTGCTCAAAATGATTGCAATTGTGGATATTTCTGCTTTTACAATGGGTCATATGAGGGCTGTATTCGATGGGCAGAAGTATAGAGCTTCGGTTGAAGATAATGCATGGTGAGCTGTGGACTTCACCTCCCATCAGCCCCTGAACGTAATACTTTACATAGGGAGGGCTTAAGAGCCATATTAATACTGATACTACATTAGAATGTCATACATAAGGTCATGGCAAGTGTCATTGTTATCTCATCACTGTCTATAGCAGTTCCCTTGAACTACCAGTCTTTTTTGACATTTACAAAACCAACAACACAAACAACCACATGGGTGAAATTAACACACGCACACACACACACACACACACACACACACACACACAGACACACACGCAAAGAAAAGGGTGGACTATAAACTAGCTTTATTTTGTGAGAATGACAATGATGAAGTGCACTGCACCTGCATAACTGTAAAGTTGTGCAACTTGACCTTTGCAACTTCACAGAGACCTAAAATATCAAGGAAACAAGTTATCTAAATGAATTTTAAATTAATGGTGGGTTCTGCCCAGCCCTTCAGGACTGATTTCTTGGGAGAAGTCAAACCTGAATTGGAATTAACCAAAGAGAGGTTATTATGTGCGGATGTACACGGTAACCTGGTTGAATTTTCCCCCTGATTTTATGCTGCTACAATTTAATTATTGGGGATTATCACTCCCACTATCATGTTGTGTCAAGATTAAATTTTATAGAGTCTGTCCAAGAAATGGAAGAGACAGACATGGCAAAAGTGACTTTCGAGCAAGCAAGGACAAGCATCGAACGGCTAAAACCACTGCATTCGCTCTTCGTTCAGCAGGGGGATTAGCGGTGCTTTCAGGCAACAATGGCGAAACAGTGCTGCTGATAAGGTAGCGTTGGCAAGCTTTGCATTTCCTTCCCCTCAAAGCATTAGAAAGAGCGTGGTCTTGTGTCTTGCGTTGTAATGATCTGCTCAGTGCAGAGCTCAGTGGGAATGAGCCACAGGCTCTGCCCACATAAGCTATGAAATCAACTCGCACCACACTTCCCCTTGCCGTCTTCTCTTTACCACAGCGATGCAAGGTCGTCCGTTAGTCAGTCAGTCAGTAAGTCGGTCAGGTGGCTATGTATTTTCATGCTGTCGACACAGGGAAGGCCACTCGCCAATCCTCTTCATGATGTCTTGCTTACAATGTAAGACTAAACTACTCTAAGGGGCAAAGTTAAGAATCTTTGAGGCTTGGCATATACTGTACATATGCAGTAGGCCTGCAAACTGAGACTAAGACAACCACACACCAGTGCACACATTAGACATACCAGACACACCCCCACTCCTCTTCTCTCTTCTCATGAATGTGTGCCGCCAACAAATGTTACATCACTGGGTATTATTGTCGTGCTTCATATTTTCAAAGGTGGATTAATTTCAAGCAAATGTGATTGATTAATAAACTGAAAATAAATCTCAAAAATAAATCTCAAAATAAAGTGCTCTTTGGGGCGTTTTATTTTGTGATACATAATTTTACAGTAACAGGCAACAGAAAAATATCAATTGAAGGATGCAGATCAAGAAATGTATGTCATGCAGTACGACTTGATTCTCAGATTCCTCACAACTCTGTTAATTCCACTAATATGGAGGAGCAAAGAATGTAGAAAATAGTCACTATCCACTTTTAATATATTGCTAGCATCTGGATGTTTTACAAGATCATCAAGATTCTTTGTTATTTTGGTGGAAAGTGGGGAATCTGGTCAATATTTGGCTGTGAAACACAACCTTGGCCGTGTGTTATGGATGGCCATTCAGTTCTGTGCAGACATCTCCCTGTCCTCTGCATGCCTCGCAGGGTTAATGTCTGCTGCTCCTCTGTCGCCCGCCACTGCCTGGTTGCCCCTGGGAGCCAGGATTGTGTGATAACAGTTTGAAATGATAGCTTAGCCCAGGAGAGCACTTGACACGCAATATCTCTCCCTCAATCGACAAGCACGGCAACAAAGGCATAGGATAAACAACCGCAGAGCCGAGAGGTCGGTTAAATGTCCCAGCCAAAGAAGGTATTGCTTCCTTTTGTGTTTATAACACACTTATAGATAGGCGATATCAAAGGTCCATCACAGATGGAAGGCTAGGAGGCAGTGTCTATCTGGATCTATCTGAAGAGAGGTTCGCCTGACAAAATACATCACCTCTGATCTTTGGGCAGCTGCATTTACCTTCTGTTTATCTGTTGAATTTGCATTGCACCCCGATTCACACATTACAGATCTTTCTCCACCAAAAATTTGGCTCAGACATCATTCAAAAGTATGATTGCATACATCCTGCGAGGTTGTCGAGAAATATAAGAGTTGAAATCTTTTCCATTAATGCTCACAGTAGGCCATTTTTCATTTTGTCATGATGCAGTCTTTTTCACTAAAAAATATCCATTTTGAGATTGTTATGCTGAAATTCTTCTGGGCCTCCTTCATTTACAGAAATCCATGACAAACTGAGCACAGACTGTGACACCCATCCCCGATGGCCTAGTTCCTTTGTTACCTTATCTTTTTCCATTATCTTTCCATTATCCATTATAATTCCATTACCAGGCCACCTTTTTCCACAATAGTTACTTAAAAACAAATAAACCGGTTGCCAAAATAATGCTCTGTTTCATCAGACAACAAAGGATGACCTTGGAGAAATGTCGGGTTGTGTTCGTGGTACTACATTTTTCCTGGGCGGGGCCTTTGCCAGGGTTCCCGTCAGTCTGGCGACAGGTAGAGTGAACCTGAGAGGCAATTTGACATGGGAGGATGCGGGCTGGCAATGTACGACAGCTGGTTGTTAAGCCTAAGACTTCAACCTTGGATACACATTCTAATCCGCAGAGGGCAGACCAACATGGAACACTAAAAGCGACAAACTAAAACCACCTATACAATGTGTAATCATTGCATCGCCTTCATTACTGAACCATTTTAAAATCAAGTAATATTACTTATTAGAAATTGCATTGCTATCCAAATGTCATTTTTAAATGAGTCATTGAGAGATTAACGTAGATACTGTATACACTGGGTTGAAATATCCTATCCTCCATGTGCTTGTATTTCACGTGACATCACTCTGTATGTTTACACACCATTTACATTAAACAATTTTCACAAGAATGTGTTTTTATTGATGTACCATTCAGTATTATGCAAAAAAGGCAATAAAATGAGCACAAGGTAATTTGAACAGATGGCTAGTGGTTGTTTTTCCTGTGGAGCTGCGGCCCACTAGTAAGGCAAATACACAAATAATAATTTAAACTGTGATCAACAATACAAATTCCTGCCAGAGAACTAATTAATGCTGATTAGTGGCCAAAGGATTTGATCAAAGATCTTGGGTCTCCGGGTTGCACTTTCATCAGAGCGCGTTTAAAATTCATGTCCAGCTGCGCACTTGTACCACAAACTGGACTGAAAAGGCAAACGGTCAAAGTGTGACTTTTTAGTCCACCCATATGAATACTCCACAGACAATGTACTCACCTTTGAAGTCTTGAACTGAACAGAGCCGGTCACAAAATAAAGATGGTGCTCTTAAAAGTTCTTCATCCTTAAATGGGTCACCAATGGTTTAAATATCAATGACAGGATTTCCATAGTCTTGAACAGCACACAGTGTGCAGTTCATTAAAGCGCATCTAATTATTTCTAAGAATCCACCCGATGAAAAACTGTACAGCACTGCATGGTAGCAAAATTCAAAGCGATAGCATAAGGGACTGATAAAGGTTACACATAGGCTTGGCAGGATTCAATTGACATCAGCAAACATCAATGAATGTCATCCAGTGTAACTCCAACTACTGGATGGAAGTTTTTTGTTATTGATAAACAATTAAATGTTAAAGACCAACCATAGTGGTGCGGCCCAGTTTCGCTTTTGGATAGAACAGCAACATTTAGTCAAAATATATATATTTTTTAATTGGTAGGTTCACATTCAGTTTAACCATGTCTGCTGGTTCAGTGTAGTTGGCATGAAATTAAGTGGAAGGAAGGAGATGAAAAATATTGTTTCACTTACTCCAATGATCCCAATGATCCTTTTTTTTATGCTTCTAGCATTACATACTTTTCCTGTTTTATGTTTTGCAATTTGCAAATACTGTAGGCATTGGTAAAACTTTTATTCTGAAAATACTGTTTAAATATTATAGCTATGTATCGGGGCAGTATTTTGTTTCGCTCTATTTTGTTTGGTCTTTTAAAAAGGATGTCATTTTGGGGGCTGCTGCGTGGTTCCACCTGTTAAGGCACTGTTCTATTGTCTGGATAAGCCCCACGGTCTGGTATCAAATGCTGACTCTGGCCAGCAACACCACAGAGAAAAGTATAATTGGCAGTAGCGTCACACTGGGACGGAGGGATTCAGCCAGTTCTTTAAAATAAAATTGTTGCCATATAGTCAGTTATTTAGATACGTGTATCCTATAGGCTATTATTAAATGTTAGGTAGCTCACATCTATTATTTACAGCAAATTATTCAACTTCATTTGATACATTATTTCTCGAAGCAGCACAATGAAGATTTTGAAACGTACTTAATGCTTTACGCAACCATTTCCTCAACTGGATTCACCTCCAGTGTCCAGAACTTGTTCTGTGAGCCTTTCATTTTTCAAATTGTACTCAATCAACATCACATGGTCAGGAGACAGCAAACTCAGAGGAAAGAAAGGAAAAGTAAACTGAATGATATTTAAATTTACATTTTAGGCATTTAGCAGACAATCTTATCCAGAGCGACTTACACAGTTTTACATTTATTTACATACAATCCATTTATACAGCTGGATATTTTACTGAAGCAATTCAACAGCAGTGCCCCACCTGGGATTTGAACCTGCAACCTCTGAGTTACAAGCCCAATTCCCTAACCATTACACTACACTGCCGCCTTATGAGGGGTCAATATGTAGTGTTTGGACAAAGTGATTGGCTACGCACCACAAATCCCATTGTCAAAAGTTGGCTTGCTCATCATCAGCAGGCTCCTCCAGCTGTCTCATCACTACCCCAGTGTCTGTGAATCTCAGTCTCTGCTGGTCAAACGATTCCAATACAGACAGGGTTACAATTAGTTGACAGTCCCCTCAGGGAAATCGTTTAAATGACATTAAATTATTAAATGAGGTGCAGTGGATGCTCTTCCCTGTGAAATATTCCAGTAGGAATATTTGAAAACTGTGTGATTGTTGTGAATGAGTGCAGCATGGTTTTTGCAACAGGAATGAGAACCATCTTGGCACTGTGTGGAGGAGCAACCACAGAAGGGTAATTAACCACTTATTTGCAAAAATGAGTGCCATTCCCATTTTGTTTCTGAGTGACATCTTTGAGTCATAAATACAATTGGAGATGTAGGAAATGATTTCACTCTCAACCAAACGTGGACACACGGAAGGATGCTTTTTTAATTATTGCATTTTTTCGGTGAACATGCTGAAATTTGGCCAAGCATGTTTCCCAGAATGCTACAAATATAGGTTTGGCCAAAATTGCAGAGGCCAGTACCTAGTAAACAAGATGGGGCTGTTAAGCTTCAGCAAACACATTCATTGCTGTGAGAGAACAGCTATTCCACAATGAAGGATCCAATAAGGACATACTTAATTTAAAAGTATGTATTAATTTGTACTTGAAAAACATTGAATTATGCATAGAAGTTGCATATGCTAGATACTATATGTTAAAAGGCTATCACATCTGTCTCAAAAATGTCGCAATACAAGTGCTATCCTTTGTGATATGATTACTTTTAAAAAAATGATAAAGCTTCAACCATGTAGTTTTATAATTGGACTGAATAATTGAATAAACCAGAACACCCTGAATCACTGAACAACTTAATTATCACAGCATTTAAGAGGCACAGTCAAACTGTTATAACTTTAAGTGAGATAATTATTTTCAAATGAAATAAAACTTTATTAAAACTTGATCTTGCCAGAGAAAGATTCACAAATCTTTTTTTTAGGTTAATTTCAAGTGTTGATGGGACACATTCCAAAATGCCAACAAATTTCCTCTGGAAATGTTAGCCTTCTGGGGACACAAGTCAGATTACCCATTCTGCCTTTTCGTGAGAAGCAGCTTAAACACCAGCCAGCTGACCAGTAGCGTTCAGGAGATTGTCAGGATGCCACTGACCAATAAGATCTCTGAAAGCCACATGAACCACTGCATGGGAGAACATCCGTCTTTTCCCTCAACAACTGCTAGCCATTCAATTATAGACAATGAAGCTGGAAAACCACTATAACCGGAGGACAATGGGAACATGGATGCTACAGGACTCTGTTTTATTCATAACAGACAGCTCAGAGGAGGGCTCAGATTGATCCCATTGCCTATACCCTGAAGGACTTAATGTTTATTAACCTACCTCTGAGTCATTCATTATGACTAACACCATGACAGGATTTCAAAATCGATTGTCTTCTTATTTAATAAATCAAATCAGGAGGTTTTCACAGCGGATACCTACTGTAGTGCAGGCTAGGTATAGCATGTTATATTTTAACTTTATGGCAAGTTGTCCCTTTAAATGCTGGACATGATTTTTTGGTCTAAGATGTTAATAGTAGAAGACATTTTCTCCACCACTGATGACCATTCAAGGGCAAGAGTCAGTTATTATGCATGTTCTTTAATCCTTCCAGAAAGGAAAAAAAATGCAAGTCACATAGATAACTTGCTAATACTGTAATGAAATCTTACTGGTAACCCAGCATGCTCCCTATGAGCTATGTTAGATATCTGGCTAGTTAACTGCTTATTTCACCTTATTTTAACACTGAAGTTAGCTACATTGGAAGCTTGCTTAATATTTAGAAGGCTAGGCAGAAGGTTAATCGGCCATAACAGTGTAGGTTCATGTTAATTACCAGCTGAGTAGTTTTGGAGAACTTGCATACTTGCTACCTAGCTATCGATGAATCTATCTGGCATAGTCAGAGCTGCCTGATAGTGTGAAAACATAGAAACATAGTGTATAATGTTGTAATTGCAATTGATCTTTTATGGTTGATTAGGTCATGTTGCCGGCTCTTGATGTAGCTTGTCAGGTCCGCCCCTCTGGCTCCCTCCACCAGGGGCCGCCAAAGAACCAGCTGAACTTTGTGTTGTTCCGTCTCTGTGTCTATACGTGATTTTTCCCTGATTGTCTCATTGTTTAATTGATTAATGGTTTGATTGTCTTCAGTGTTTCCACTTGTGTTCCTGATTGTGTTCCACCTGTGACCCATTATGTTCTCATTATTTAAACTCTGCCTGTCTGCGTTTCTGTGCTTAGTCTTTTTGTGAATGACCATGCCGTAGCTGGGTTATTGCTAGCCTCTTGAGGTTATTTGTGTGTTTTGTGCGCTTTTTGTTATCTGGTCTTTGGAAGCCATTTGATTTATTTTGGAACTTTAAAAAAAAACTACCACCTGTTCTCAATCTCTGCTCATGGTTTCCGCTCATCACCAACCCTGACATACCTAACCTTCAGTCAGGGAGTCTCTAAATCCAGAAGTTGTTCTCTGCAACACGCAACTGCCACAAACACATTTCAAATTTCTCACCCTCTTTCTCAGAGCCAATCAGTTTACTCCGTTTTTGAAGAGTAGCAGAAAGTAAAATAGTAATAATTTGAAGAGTACAAATATTATGTCATTAAAGAGACCTTAATCCTCTACAGTGTGGATAAAAATGACAAATTTGAAATTGAGGGGGACAATGTAATTCCTCAATATTGAGGAAACAAGTGACATGAAAATACACCAATTTTAAAAAGTTGAATTATTTACTGATTGGAATCGTAAACTTTACATTATATTCTTCAGAAATATTGTGAAGACATGACCCCTTCAGCATAATTTTAATAGTATTTAGTAATAAGGAGCTTGGCAAGGTTGTTTCATATGTTGTTTGGATGACCAGTCAATAAATCTATGAAACGATGGCAGGGAGATAGGACCCAAATGCAGAGATGAGGCAGGAGATAGGGATCCAAAATAAACTGATTGTTTAATTAACTCTGAACAAAGTCTAACATGAGAACTAAGTAAAGCACAGAATGAAAACTCGAGAAGCAAGGTAAAAACTCTGAATGGCTGGGCCAAAACACAAACACTAACTAACACCAGGAAACCAACATTCAAGACAGAACCCAGACTAACGGAAACAGGCAACTTAAATAAGGCACGAAATGAGACACAGGAGGAACAACTCAAAACAATAAAACAATTAAACAATTAAGGGGTGAAACAAGACAGGTGGAATAACTCAGGATGCTCAAGAGAATCAAACAGTTAAACAATCACAAGAAAAGATGACCAAGCAAGGAAACTGATCAGAGAGGCCACCAATAGGCCAATGGCAACTATGAAGGAGCTACAGGACTTTATGGCAAAGAGTGGTCAATGTGTGCAAAATGGTGTCAACAATACAGACAGCTGTCCACAATTCTGGTCTGTATGGTAAAGTGGCAAGAAGGAAGCCACTACTGAAACAAATCAACATTCAGTCCCATTTGAGGTGTGCAAAATAAATTCTGAAGCCATGTGGCAAAAAGTGCTGTGGTCAGATGAAACCAAGAAACCGCACACCACCCAAAGAACACCATCCCTACTGTAAAGCATGATGGTGGCAGCATTTTGTTATGGAGTGTTTCTCATCAGCAGGGACTGGGGAACGTCTCAGGATAGAAGGGAAAATGGATGGGGCAAAATTCTTGAGGAGAATCTGTTGCCCTCCGCAAGATTGTTTAAATTGGGAAGGAGGTTCACCTTCCAGCTTGACAATGACCCAAAGCACACAGATAAAGCAACAGTGGAGTGGCTACATTTTACATTTTACACTCTTATCCAGAGCGACTTACAAGATGCGCATTAATACGTGGTAATAACAATCATAGTAGATTGTTGTAGGCACCTGCATACTACTATACCTGTAACACTGGGAAGGAAATGGTGAGTAAATAATTATTATTTTTTATTTATTTTTGAGGAGTAAGCAAGGATACATATACAAAAAGTATTGAACAAGTAGGCAGTGGTGATGACAATTAGCTATAATTCAGTGGTAATGGAAAAGGTGGGTTTTGAGTTGAAGATCGCAAGTGATTCCGCGGTCCTGACCGATTGCGGAAGGTCGTTCCACCACCAAGGGGTCAGGACAGAGAAGAGGCGAGACCGTGAGGATCGGCTGCCGGGCACCCAGAGGGATGGGACAGTCAGTTTGCCAGAGGAGGCGGAGTGGAAGGGTCTGGCTGGGATGTAGGGTGTGATGAGTGTCTGGAGGTAGGAGGTAGGAGGGGGAGCAGTTCCTCTAGCTGCTTGATAAGGCTAAAAAACTAAAAGGTGAATATCCATGTGTGGCCTAGTCAGAGCCCTGACCTAAATTCTATTGAAAACCTGTGGAATGACTTTAAGAGCGGCATGTATTTATTTGTGGCATGGATTCAACAAGGTGCTGGAAACATTCCTCAGAGATTCTGGTCCATGTTGACATGGTAGCATCATGCAGTTGCTGCAGATTTGTCAGCTGCACATTCATGTTGCGAATCTCCCGTTCCACCACATCTCAAAAGTGCTCTATTGGACTGAGATCTGGTAACTGTGGAGGCCACTGGAGTACACTGAACTCATTGTCATGTTTGCGGAACCAGCTTGAGATGACATGTGCCTTGTGACATTATCCTGCTGGAAGTAGCCATTAGAAGATGGGTTACTGTGCCCATAAATGGAATGGTCAGCAACAAGACTCAGGCAGGCTGTGGCATTTATGCTCAATTGATATTTAGGGGCCTACTGTGTGCCAAGAAAACATTCCCCATACAATTACACCACCAATACCAGCCTGAACCGTTGACACAAGGCAGAATGGATGCATGGATTCATGTTGTTTATGCCAAATTCTGACCCTACCATCTGCATGTCGCAGCAGAACTCAAGATTTGTCAGACCAGGCGACATTTTTCAAATCTTCAACTGTCCAGTTTTTATGAGCCTGTGCCCACTGTAGCCTCACTCCTGTTGTTAGCTGATAGGAGTGGAACCCGGTGTGGTCTTCTGCTGTTGTAGCCCATCCACTTCAAGGTCCGACGTGTTGTGCATTCAGAGATGCTCTTCTACATACCACTGTTGTAACGCATGGTTATTTGAGTTACTGTAGCCTTCCTGTCAGCTTAAACCAGTCTAGCCATTCTCCTCCGACCTTTCTCATTAACAAGATGTCGCTCATTATGCCGCTCACTGGCCGCTCACTGGATGTTTTTTGTTTTTCGCACCATTCTCTGTAAACTCTAGAGACTATTGTGCATGAAAATCCCATCAGATCAGCAGTTTCTGACATATTCACACCCCGTCTGGCACCAACAATTATTCCACGGTCAAAGTTACTTAGATCACATTTCTTCCCTATTCAGATTTTTGGTCTGAACAACAACTGAATGTCTTGGCCATGTCTGCATGGTTGCTGCCACATGATTGGCTGATTAGATAATTGCATTAACGAGCAGGTGTACAGGTATACCTAATAAAGTGGCCACTGAGTGTGTGTGTATATATATGCGCCGTATATGTAAATGAACATATATTTTCCCTCATAATTTTTATCTTACTGCATTAACTGGGTAAACTATGACAAGCATTTTTCAAGATTAAATGTATTTTCCTCGCTTTTGGATGCTGCTACTGCCAAACGTTCTGTTCTGTGACCCACATCTGGTTAACAAAGAAAACAGCAGATGTGCTGTCTGGAATTGTTTTGCTTTTGAGGCAGACCTAGACGGAAAGCCTACATAGACGAAAACAGGCCAGTGTGCAAACGGTGTAGGAAGAGGGGGGTAACACCTCACACTTAGCAAAAAAACTTGTCAGATAGACACCCCCCTGTGAAAGGAATGCAAAAAGCTGGTAAGTGGTTTCATTCTGAAAGCTAACACTCTTGCTCTAGCACTAACAATAGGTAATATTAATCTTTGTAGCTAGCAGATTTCACCTCAATGTGTTTGAGGTCAACAGCTTTTTTTCAGTCAAGCTGAGTTTTCTAGCTTTGACGCTTTTAGCGTCCACCAGACTCTGGCACGGCTGGTGGAATCGAACCCCGGTCGCAGTGTCCAGTGTGTGAATAGTTGTGACATATTTTTTGGAAAACAATATTACTTGTTGAACAGGGTTTTTTTTCTATACACAATTGTATTAGTATAAAATAAGAAAATGTTAAAAAAATTTGAGCATTAAAAAAATCACATTATTTCAACTCAACAACATTTGATAAAAAGCAGGTCTATTTTCCTCATTAAAAGACCATGCCATTCACATTATGCATTCTGTTCTTGTTTTGCCGTGGTATCAAAGTGGTATTGAACATTATGATACTGAACTGGTATCAAAGTTCAAAATTATGGTATTGTGGCAGCACTACTAGGAACTGTTCAAAACTTGTATAACAGCATTCCAAGAAGGATGGATTCTGTTCTGAAGGCAAAGGGTGGCCCAACTCCCTATTAGTTAATAAATATTCAGTAATGCTTTACATTAACTCTATCTACATAAAGCATTCATTATGTATTCATGAGCATAAAAAAATGATACATTACAATTACATAGGGCATTATGAATGCTTTATGACATGTTTTACTTGTACATTACGTTACATGTAATGATGGTGTTATGTAATGATCAACAGAGCCTATTTATGAATGCGTACTGAGCTCTTCATGATGCATTCATAAATGCTTATGAATGTATTATGTACGCGTCATTTTTCGGTCTGTGATTCTTGGGTAAAACCTATCCCAGGTTGTGACATAATGCATACACGTGATTGTAATGAATGCAATACATCCTGCTTTATCTAAATGAACAATATGTTTTTACATTTGTAAAAAAATTTGCATTAAGCAGATACTCTCATCCAGAGCGACTTACAACTTTTACTTTACGGCTTATAACTTTTGCCCTGTATTATTTATTGATCTATAAATACTTTATTCAATTATATTACTTTATTTAAATGTACTTAAAATGTAGTGAAATGTAGTCTGGATGCTGAGACTTTGTATCACTAGTATTTGTTTGAAAATACATACTAATTATGCATATTATGCTAGTTTCTGTTTAAGGGTACACATACAAACATGCACACATACATACACACACGCGTGCATACTCCTGCATATACACATGTGCCTGTGCCTTTGCAAATGTATGCATTGAACTATTTTAATTAAATGTGGCCCTGGAAATCAATGTTTGCTCCAAGTCTAGCTGAGTTATTCCTGGGGAATGAGAGAATACTCTGTTAGCACAGCACCTAAGGCATCTGGCGAATACATCTGTGAAACTTCCATGGGGGCAACTACCTTCCTCTTTGTAGTTCCATAACAAACAGTATCATTACAATTTTTAATGCCACCTCATTAACATAAGCCAAACAGCCCCCTCTTCAAATTTTTGCAGAGGGGGGGCCTTAAATTCATGCACTTGGTGGGGGGGCTTAGGTTTAAATGGAGTTCAGCAAAACTTTGCAGGCATTACCTTACATTGCAAGTTTTAATTGAGCTTCATACAATGCATGCAGAAGAAGCACATATATTGCACTCCGTTCTGAACAGTTTTCCTTTTTAAGGCAGACTCGTTGTGTCACATTAGTGACAGTGGATTTATGAATCCTGAAAAATCTCCACCACAAGCAACAAACAAGTATTTGCTTTCTATTTCTATGAAAAAATACACTTACTGCAAAGACACCCCCCCACACACACACATGCTGTGCATACATATGTTCATAGATAAATACATACATACATACTGTATCAGTGTTGTGTAAGAGTTCTTTAAATGCCCTTTTTTTAAATGGTGTCCTGGCTTTCTCCCAATTTGGTGGCCAATTATACCTCCTATGTCAACTATCCCTTTAGCCTTCAGCAACTCTGGGACCAGTAGTGACAAAGGCGAACTGAACTGCCTCCTCCTAGACGGATCCCAAGCCATTGTCTGTTGCTCTAATACACCCAGAGCCGCGACCTCATGCCGCCTTCCCTCCCCCTGGGGCGGACAGCCAATTTCCGCCCCCCCGGTGGTACTCCTGGCCAGAGGTGGGATAGCACACCCAGGCTGCAGTGGGCAACCTGCACTTAGGACAAGAGGACAAGTTACCGGTCGCACCACCCGTAGCTTCTTTGAATGTACTTTTGATTACACAACATACAGTACCAGTCAAAAGTTTGAGTACACCTTCCATCTGGATAATGGCTAATCCGGCACTCCTTCATTCTTCAGCAAGATAACGACCCGAAACACACCTTGAAGTTGTGCAAGAACTATCTGGTGAAGGAGGAACGTGAATGACAACTCAAGCTAATGACCTGGCCTGCCCAGTGTCCAGACCTCAATCCCATAGAACTTGTATGGGACGAACTTTGCTGGCAAAGCAAAGCAATCCATAAGTGTCTCTGGGAATTGCTGCACAAGAGCTGGGAAGACATGTTGGGTGATTTCCTACTGAAACATATTAACTGTTTGTGAGGCTGTTATCAAGGCAAAGGGTGGCTATTTTGAGGAATCCAAGTTAAATTTTCTTGATCATTGCTTTGATGTTCCTTATGTTTATTGTTACATGTGTTTCAAGTATATCACATTTGCACTGCTCAGTTACTACTTTGTGCTCCTTCGGGTGAATATGACAAATGGCAGAATTTGACCGGTTACCTTGGTAGAACCTGTGATTAAAAGGAAAAACAATAATGTTGGGAGCAGAATGCGTGAATAGGCGGCAGAGCCAAGGGCACAGATTACAGGACAAAGCAATTTAAAGCAAACACAGCAAGCCGTGGCAATCTGAAACCAGTAAATGAGCCCCCAGCTCTTTGTTCTCCTGACATTTATCTCAAAAACGCAGTGACAGGAGATTTAAATGGGACATGTTTAGTCATTCCGAAGGAGGTCCTCAAGGTTGAACTAGTAACATATGAAGGCAGAATGTCTACACTGGGAAAATATTACAAACATTTTATGGTAATATTGCAATAATCTTTCAGCACAGACTGCAATTGTGCCTTTGCGTGTCTAGCTGGAACTGAGAACCATTAAAGTGGCCTTAAACCACTTCACATTTCACATTCACATTTTGTTGATTTCTCTCTGAAAACTGCAAATTAATTTCAGCCTCCAATTATAACCATGTTGAAAGAGAACTGCACGATACACCACTGTCATGTTTATTCGTTGTACTTTTTGTAACATTGAACGCCACTTAAGACCTTTAGATTGGATGTTGGATGGCAGGATTTAGGTACCTTTTCAACAGTTTCATTGACATGAATAGATTATTAGATTATCTAAAGTGCAATATAAAATGTTTAAAGTTTTTACACATTTTTCGAAATATTGTTGTCCATAAGAGTGAACCGTGGGTTGAACAGCATATTATTGAGATCAATTCTCCAGTATTGATAAATATACTTACTACTGTGAAAATAGTGCCTCAGAACAAGAAAAATAGTTAATAATAAGTTGCAAATCATCTAAATGTAGAATATACAGCACTTGAACTCCTCGAAATCATCGACAATGGAAATATCTCTGAAGTTGACATTTTTGTGGAGCGTGGAAGAAAATGAATTTGTGAAGAATTGGTGAGTGCATAAAGTCGGTACAGGAGAAATGTCATATTGAGAAACAGTTATGTTTTAGTACAGAGTAATATCACACAGAAGAAGGATTAAAAAGTAGTTGATATTTGATTGACATAGTGGCTAATCTGCAGAAAGAATTACATATAGTCTATACAGATGCAGTATGCAGTTAAAAACTCCAACCCAATTGCAATATACTGTCACTCACCCTAATACACCACATAATTTTTTTTGTGGAAGATGGCTGGAACCATGGCTGGAGTCAACATGCAGAACAAAAGATCTATGGCAGTGAGTACTCTAGAATGGCATAGTGACAATTACTGCAATCGAGGTAGTATACTGTGTGTTTCAAGGCATAACCTAAGTCTTAGCTGCAAAGCACTGTAGATACATAAATGAATATATGGATATGTATGTTTTTGCTAATGATTTCAGGGGAAGACAGGGATCATGCAGAAGTACCACTGCTAGTGGAGGAAGTTGAGATTGAGGCAGAGGAGGGTCGGGATGAGGAAGGAAGAGAGAGGATTATGTGCCAAATGAGCTTGAGGAGGCAGAGACAAACCTCATACCTGAGTATGGCCCTCATGGACGGATTACCGAACGGGCCTGTCGGGCACAGGCCCAGGGGCCAGAAGTCAGGGGGGCCTTCAAAAAACAGATTTTTGGTCTCATGCATATTTCTTTAAAAGGTTAACATATAATAGTAAATAAATACAGGTGGTTTATATGTGTCACGTAAGCGGCTGGTTGGAGTGCGAATCACTTCTTCCTGTGTGTGTGTCTGTGCATGTGGGGGTAGGGGGGTAAGGGGGCCCTAGAGGCTTTTCGTGCTCAGGGGCCCTTGATCTCATAATCCGTCCCTGATGACCCTTGATGACCTTGTGATGCAAACGTCACAAAGAAGAGAGATATTGCGTGCTGTCGCACTCCCTTTTCACTAGTAAACACTGCATGGGAAAATCCCACTACTGAATCCACTGAACCACCTACACCATATGGCGACTTCAAGTCGTATGTATGTATGTATCCAGGGAGACGTTCGAGCTAATGACAACAATGACAAACATCTACGCAGAGCAAAATATAGTAAAATGATATACAGTAAACATGCATCGGTTTCTGAGATTGAAGCCCTTGTCAGTCTGCATATGGCAATGGGCACACTGACTGTGCCAAGATTGAGAATGTATTGGGCCTTCCAGTATCAATTTGACCTTTTCCATGATACCCTGTCCCGTGACCGATTTTTCTAGCTTTGCTCTAGCCTGCACAGAGTGAACAACGATAAAAGGCCTCCTGGAGACACTAATGTGTTCTACAAGGTCAGACCACTCTATGACTTCATAAGAAAATTGTGTCTGGAGCTGCCGTTGCAGGAAGATCTATCAATTGACTAGGAGATCGCTCCCTTTAGGGAGAACCTCTCTGTAGTTCAATATATCACAGGGAACCCAGAGCCATGGGGAATCAAGATTTATTTCCTCTGTGGCAAAAATGGTCATGTACCAAGGTGAAACCACAGTGCTGTCTGAGCGAAGCAAAACGGTCCTAGGGCATGGGGCAGCCGTGGTGACCCGCATGTCCCAGAGAATCAGAAATGTCGAGCACAAGCTCTTCTTCTACAATTATTTGACAACATACAAAAGAAATTCCAGGCAGCTGGAACAGCAGTGGTGTCCCGCTTGCCAAGCCTCCACTGAAGACGGACAAAGAGATGTCAAAGACAGGGCGAGGGAACCAGTATGAAGTCAGAAGCAGGGATGGAAAATTGGCACTCGTGAAGTGGTTTAATAACCACTATGTTGTCCTGGCTTCCAAATGTGTTGGTGTTGGAGAAAAAGATGTTCAGAGGTGGGAGCAGAAAGAGGGTATCCAGAGGTTGTGAAGCAATACAACCAGGGCTACAGGTGGTGGACAAAGTTGATCAACTGATTTGCCTGTACAGAACAGAGATCCGGTACATTCACCGGTCTATGGGATTTCCTGTAGACTGCGCAAACACGACAGCCGCCGATCCGCGGAAAATCCTGTAGCAGAAATTAAATGAAATTGAAATGCATGTTGATGTGCAACGTCCAAATATTATATAATTGTAAAACAAACACATGCAGGGTGTAGACTTCGCTGACAAAAAAAAAGCCTGTTACAAGAGACAAACAAAGTCACTAAATTGGTAAGTATAAAATAATTTGGTACATGCTTGACATCGCTACCCTAATTGCTTGCATTGTTTACAATAAAGCCCATAATACAAAGATGAAATTGCGCGACTTCAGTATGTGAAGTGCATATGTGTCCTGATCCATGTTTTGGCCGCTTCCATTACCAAAGGTTTGCTTATGATGATCCCAACAGACACAACCAACAAAAGGCACGCAAAAAATTGAAACTAATAACAAAATGAAGAATGAGATGAACTTGTGACATTACAAAGAATGATACGAATTCATTGAAATATAACTCTTCACATCAAATTAAAAAATGGTTACACGTAAATGTAGATGTAGACAAATAAATGTAAGATTGTAAGAATTGATCTGTACATAATTTACACACATATTTTGTATATAATAACACTAATTTGTTAAAACGTTTCATTGATATGACATACCATATATCTCCACAAATTACGTATTATTATAAATTATGTACAAATACATATTTTCTCATTTTTATAATTTGTATATGATGTTTTTCAATTGCAACTTTTTTGTGATTGAGCATAACACATCAGTTTATACATCAAAATAAAGATAATTTCATGCTCTTTCCAATTATACATAATTTGCCGAGTGTGAATGAGTGTGTTATGTTATATTGTATTTATACAGAATAATGCATTAGGCGGATATGGGTTAAAGTCTATATTCAAGTCCAACTCACCAAACCACCGCAAAGGAGAGCAGCGATGGAAAGACGGCCCATCCTGGATGTACAAACCAACCTTCTGGACCACATTCCTAACTACGACAGCAAAAAGAAAGCCACCAGGTGCAAGCTCCCACGCTGCACAGCTAAAACTATCCCGTTCTGTGCACAATTGCTTTGTGTCACAAAGGAACTGCACAGAAAATGAGGCCAGAGTGACAGGGAATTGATGGGAGGTTTAAAATGTCAAGGTTTTTTTAATTGTAAAATGCAACATTTTCCCCTGACACCATTTACAACTTGTAAATGAAAAAAAAGGCTAAAAGCATTGAAACTGTTCAAATTTGTTTTAGCCTCATTTCTGGTTGCCTTAAGGATGGGAAAGAAAACGTTTTTATATTTTTCACGTCTGGAATATAATTCAGGTCTGAAGGGGTTAATTTATCTAATACATGTTATTGCAAAAGAAAATGTTGCATATTATTTGATATTCAGTCATAGTTAGGCCTTTAAATACAATTTTTAGAAGAACTCATGTTTGAATATTGCCCATGTATGGTTTGCTTCTGGCACTATTTGGAGATTTTCAGAAAACCTCCTCTCCTACTTTTTTTTTTTTTTTTTCAAGTACAGCTTCATAATTTTGGTTTGAATCTATTAAATTATTTCTGAAGCCATAGCTTTCCGAAATGGGGTGAGTCCTCGGGGGCACGTTTGAAGGGAGAGGATTAACATTGGCAGGACTGTGGAATGACTTATTAAACTTTGCTTTGCAAGATTTAAATATAACTTTGTCTAAAACTTTAGAAAAGAGAAAATATAGAAAGAGCTGTTCAGGAGAACTACAATAACACGAGCAGGTAAATTCAGGTAAAAAAATAAAATAAAGTTAAGATGGAATGAAATGAAATTTGAATGGTTCAATTTCAGCAAAAGATTACTCCAGCAGTAGTGTTGAGATTGAAGAACCAGTTTCATATCTCTTCTCATTTCATAGTTTCATCTTAGACTGAATCTATTGTATCAGCAGATGTTTCTTGCAACACCAAGAGTTCTGATTTGATCTTCTTGTGACAGTAGCAGGGACCCATTAGCGCCTTCATATTGAAGTTTCTTTCTGTTCATGTGAAACCGCACAGAGCTTTATTTTAAGAAAGCTTATTCAGCTGGAACCAAAATTAAATCAAAGCCTTTCATTTCAAATTCATCTCAATTCACTAATCTAATGTGGTTTTTAATTAACAAGTGACTTGTGTATGTACATGGTGAGGCTCACCTCAAGCCATCAAGTACACTAAAAAGTAGACATACAGAAAGAACCAATAGTGTGTTTTATAGATTGCCTTTTGGGTGTAAATGTGAGAATGAATGGATGTATGGACAATAAAATGTATTTAAGGCATTTATTGAAGCTAACAATAATTAATACAGATCTAAAGTCTAACAATGAATGGAAGAAGAAGAGGATACTTGTGGCTTGGAGGTACGGATAGGGATTGCACTAGGTAAGGTTGCTGCATCCTCCCCCTCTGAAAAATACATGGAGGAATGGGTAACTGAAGGAAAGACAGGAGGAGCTGGGGAAAAGGCTCCAAAAGCATCTGACATAGGAATGTAACAGTACAACCATTTTTTGCAACCTTGGAAAACCAGGCCTAGTATGGTCTGGCTGGTATGTGTACATTAGTGAGAAATGTCCTAATCTTTCGTTTAAAACCCCATTACAATGCATTCATTTCTGGAAAATAAATACTTCCCCAGATCAAACAGGTTGGGAGAAATGTATTTATGCATATATATGTAACTGCCAAAATAAAGGGAACACTTGATAAATGAAGACACCGTTATAGTGCATGTTCCTGGTTTAGGTCCACTCAACCCCTTTGTGGGCAAAGTAAATGTCAATAAATATGAAGCCATTCTGAGTGATCACCTCCACCCTATGGTGAAGCATTTCTTTCCTGATGAGAGTGGTCTCTTCCAATGCCCCCATCCACAAGGCACAAGTTGAATATTTGGTGAGCATGAACACAAACTAAATCATATGGCTATGACTAAACTATACGGCTATGGCCATCTCAGTCACCAGATTTCAACCTAATTGAACACTTATGGGAGACTTTGGAACAGAGCCTGAGACAGCCTTTTCCACCACCATCAAGAAAACACCAAATGATGGAATTTCTTGTGGAAGAAGGGTGTTGCATCCCTCCAATAGAGTTCCAGACATTTGTAGAATCTATGCCAAGGCACATTGATGCTGTGCTGTCAGCTTGTAGTGGCTTATTAAGACATTTTATGTTAGTGTTTGCTTTATTTTGGCAGTCACCTGTATATACATAGTAGCACTTGAGATCAATTTGTAAAGATTACTTTCTTTACTTTCTGCCCTCGGTGCCTCAATGGAGTAGAAGCACAATGGTGCACAGTTGTTTTGGAATTTTTTAATATATAGGTATGCCTGTATTTAAATTTAAACAAGGTAGAACTGAATTAAGATTCACAGAGGGATTCTCAGTGATATCTGGTGTTGTATAATGCAACATATCCACCCGGCGACTGAGGATCCAGCCATTTCCCCCTGCATCCAGCTCAGAGCCAAAATGAAAGGGAAGCCATATCCCACTTCGGTTTGGGTGAGGTCAAAGGTCAAACGTTTGAAGTGAAAATCAATGGGAAATCCCCGGTGGAAACAAGAAGACCAGAAAAAGGGAATGTTTCAAACAAATAAATACTGGGTTTTCAAGGTGCCCTTTCTACTTCACAGCATTTGATTGATCTCTGTGTTTAACCCAGAGGAGAATTGAGGGAGTTGATTAGGTTTTCTCTTTTTTTAATAATTACAACTTTTTCACCTTGCTGGAGGATTATTCTGGTCACTTTAACCTAAGACTTTAAGTAGTGCTTGAATGGACATGCCATATTTTCAAGGTGTTCGAAGAATGTGATATTTTTTTTTATTCCCCCCTGCCCAAATGTTCATTTTAGCAATTCAAACAAGAGCATATTGTGAAAATCATTTTCCTCATATTGTTTTCATCAAAATTTATTTTTTTAGGCCCAAAAAGGGAAATAGCCAAGGACTATTTTTCTGCCTTTATCAAATTGACACAATCGGTTCCAATAATCATTAAGGCTTAATGTAATATGTCAGAATTATTACATGACATGGTTATCCAGAAGGTTAAGTAACACTTCAAAGAGCATGCATCTCTACATCTGTGTGCAGTTTGAATGGCTGCTTGTAATGAAATCTGTGCTGCCTTGTTCATTAAGATGCAACTAATGTGTTGGCTGGGGGGGGACAGTACTCAAATGTACTTCTACCATCCCAGATTGAAGAAGCTCAAAGTCATTAGAGATTAATATATTTTTTAAAGAAGGGGTATAACACAAGAAATACCTTTTTGGGGAATTTAATTGCTGTCGTTATTATTTTTCCATGGCTGGCCTTTATCTTTCGAGACACTCTGTCCTCATTAGGCTACTTCTGGTTTGCTGCTCCTGTGGTTTCGAGGGAATAACAAGGTTCATCTCACAATGAAGGTAATTTAATGGCAATCAGTGATGACAGGCCTAGTTCAACACCTAAGTTATACATCAGTCCGATTTGTAATAAGCAGTCTTTCCTTTTTAATATAGTTTCTATTCAAGCATGTACCGTACACTGTACCTTTACAACTCTTGAGGGTATATTCACTCCGTGGAAGATGTTCTGTTTTTGTATGGTGCCTAGAACTACACACAGTACTCTAAATGAGGTCTGAAAAAGGCATTATATAACATCAATATAACCTCCTTTGATTTATACTCAATACTTTTAGCTATATATCCCAGCATCCTGTTTGCCCTTTTCACTGCTACAGCACAATGCTTAGATGTGGATAGTCTTTTTCAAATTGAACACATCTCCTTCCATAAAATACTCCTGTCTTCAAATTGTATTTGCCGCATGCATAACTTTGCATTTAGCAATACTGAATGTCATCTGCCCGCTTCTGGATTTTGTTTCAATCATCTTGGTTTACCTTAATTAAATGTTCTATAATCTGAAAATGTAACTATTTTGCTACTAACATCCCAATCAAGATAATCGATATAAATAAGATAAAGCAGAAGTCAGAAGCAGAAGCATCGATCCTGTGGGACTACAATTCCCACAGCACCTAGGTCAGATACAGCCCCACCTACTGTTACTCTTTGTATTCGCCCTTGCAGCCAATTATGAAAACATTTACATTTTTACATTTTACATTTTACATTTTAAGCATTTAGCAGGCGCTCTTATCCAGAGCGACTTACAAGATGTGCATTAATACATGGTAAGAACAATGATAGTTTGCGCAAGAGATCAGTGCAGTAATATAGCGATAAACATTGTTGTAGGCAGCTGCATACCTTACCTGTGACACTGGGAAGGAAAAAGTTAGCAATAACTTTTTTTTAATTATTTGTATAGGCTTGCTATAAATGTTTTTTTTTTTATTTATTTTTTTTAATTTTTTATGAGGAGTAAGCAGGGGGAAACCACTCTGAAATAACTCCTTTAATTCCTACTGAATTAATTTTGGCAATGAGCCTCACGTGTGGTATGCTTTTTGAAATTCCAAATATATAATATCTGGATACATCTTAATACATTCCAGTATTTTGCATATACTATGCAAATAGTTTATATCGTTTCCTGGGTCACTATGGTCCCCTTATGTATTGGAATTATACTACCTTGCTTCCAGTCATCTGGCATTTCTCCACTGTTAGGGATTGCATAAAAGTATCTATCAGTGGTTTATACATTTCTCCCCATGGCCCTTGAGTACTCAAAGATATATGCCATCTGGGCCCAATACATAATTTGTCTTAATTTTTTGGTAGTTTTTCTAGTACTTCTCCATCCTTATCTCAATGTCTTCTAAAACATTCTGTACATTGACTGTACTTTTAGGCATATTTAAAGCCTCTTCTATATTAAAGCTGTATCCTTAATCCTTTGTCCTATATCCTTATTATTATAAAGCAAAGCTCCTTCCTTATTCTTAATGCACTTATTCCTTAACTTTCCTTGTTCTACTGCAATATTGGAAAAGAAAACTGCTTCTGATTATTTTTTACATCTTCGGAAATTTTTATTTCAAAGTGCCTTTTAGCTGGCCTTATTTATTTTTTGCCTTAGCCCTCATATTACAATAATCTACTTTGCTTCTCTCTTTGAAGATATAAAAAATGTTATTTTTTATGTATTCAGTCTTAGTCTCTTCTTTTGTCTCAAAATCTCCTGTAAAGATGTATTCATTATTTATGTTTGTTTTGACATACACACAAGGTTGCCTTTGCATTATTTGTATAGGCTTGCTATATCCAAGCAGACGCTGACCCTTTAAGAACACTTTAATTCTCTGTGAACAGAATCCCTTTTGTCCTTTGTCTTCTCCAAATATTTGCTTTTTCTTAGCAATGTTGGCACTTTATTTCATATAGATTGTATATATGTATTCAATCAAATGGTAACCTAAACTTTTTTTTTAACCTCTGACAGTTTACCGCTTACCTTTGTACCATTTCAGGTTATGCACTGGACTTGAACTGCTTACATTTCAGTGAAAACTGGAAAATGGGGGTGTTCTAAAACTTTTGACCGGTAGTGTATATATAAACAATTAAATAAAAATGCTAGCGATAGAGGATTTGAGGTAGAGGTAACTAAGCTGGCCAGCTGCCGCCGATTGCTGCATGGTTATTAGGCTACTAACGTTAGTTAGCTAGCTAGTTCAGTGCTCCAGTCTCATCCAACAATGCGTTGTCCTGTCAGTGAAGTGGCAGTCAACAACCTAGCCATGTTATCCTGAAAGCTGAAGGATTCATCACAGACTCATGGAGCCATTCTGGACACACACTCTCTGTTAATCTCAATAAAAAAGTGTTATAAATGGTGTGTGAGAATTAATAAGCAAGCCTTATATTACACCTGGCATCGAATTGAATAAGTAGCCTACACTGGTGTAGCACTAGAGAAAGTTCATTATTTTATTTTACTGAAGATTAGCACAGGCACAAAACTCAGACAACTTGACCTACTTAACTTACTTCAACCAATGGGGTTCGGCAGTGCGAAGCAAACGTAACGTTATGTTGATATTCAACTCACCTTTGAAGAGTGAAAATGAATGCAGAGAATGTGCATGTGCTTAGACTTAATAGCTTTACCCTTTACCCTTAATAGCTTTACCCTTGGTTCACCCTCCGTCTATGGTGCCATGTTAAAGTGAAAGTTCGGGTCATGCCTGAGTCAATTTTAATACTGCATCACCAGAGGTGATGTTTTACATATGTCATTCATTTCAGTTTATAATGCCTCAGCTTATGTGTCTAATCTTACTTTCAATACATAGTTGAAAAAAATCACCACAGGTAGAATTACCTTAATTGGACATACAAGGCACATGTGCAAATGTGTAGTACAACCATTCAAATTCTTTATCTTGATTTTATATTCTCGTCAAACAGCCCTCTGTGATTTTGTAAGGAATAAATCACTCTGGGCAGTGCTGTTGTATAAAAAATAAACCAGGACAGGGTGGTGGGATACGCTCCCAGTCCAAAGTGTCGAGGTGTGCAGTAACCATGTTAGCTCCAGATAGATTAGCAGCCAACTAGCCATTAATCTAATCAACCAGCCTGCTAATGTTATCTTGTTGGCTGGCTAACTAGCATCAACAACCTCATTCAACTTCTTAGCCTTTAGTTTGGGAAAGGGGGTAATGAAAACGCACCTGGACGGTATTGTAATCGCTATGACACTTGAATGAGAGAGAGAGACCATCTCTACACCCGTCAAATTGTATAAGATACGTGTTTTTAAAAGATAAATATAGAGTATGTATGCACACTGGTTTGTGTTATGGTAAATATGAAATGTTCACTACAATAAAATGGAGTACATAATTGGATGGCATTGAAACGATGGCTGAGTGATAGGACCCAAGTGCAGAGATGAGGCAGGAGGCAGGACTCCAAACAAACTTGAGGGTGAATTCAACACTGAAGAATTTCAACAAACGAAGCTAAAGCCAATACTCAAAATGACAAGACAAACCACTGAAGGCGTTGTTGCCTCCTCTATTGCTGCTGATGTTGGTAACTTCAGCCATTTTTTGTCCCGATGCAAAGCAGTGTTGAGGTGTGCAGCTCTTTTCCTCAAAGTCACTTTTTCATGGAACTTTCCCCCTCCAAGGTGCCTTTAAAGCAATCAAATGAAAAATTGGTCCATCGTACTGTATGAGCAGAGGAACAAATTAAGCAGTTTGGTGTATGGTGAAGCCCATTTTAAGTCTAGGCCTTATGTTTGGGTAAATGGATGCCAGCCATTCCATTATTTATCCATGTGGGAAGCCATAATGAATGCATTATCTGCTTACTTTGTCCTTTCCTCTCCATCCTCTCCATGAGATGAAATCTCGAGCAAGAATGTGCCAAACGGATGCAAGAAGACAGGAACCATGGTAACCATTGGTGGCGACGGTGTAACTAGGCTAATTCACCTGCTGCTTGTCCTTGCTGGAACGTCATCGTAGCTGAGAAAAAATAGCAGAGACTCCTAGCCTGTTATCAACATCACTCTTTGTGTCTACCTCGAGCGGTAATATTTAATTAGTTCTTCTGGAGGCCATCGCTGACATGTGCAAATTACTACTTTAAATGGGCTGCCATCTAACAAATGTTTCGTGGGAAGAAAGTTCTCTGCAACCATCAGGTATGTTATGTGTTCTCCTAAATGAAATTGAGCATCCTGAATGGGGGTATATAGAGAAGCTGTGTCACCCAAAGATGGACTTTGATTTTTATGTCAAAGTCTTTCAGTTTCCCTGTGAAATTGGAAATAAAAGTTATTACATGTGAGAAAGGCAAATTGGATTTCAGTTCATTTTAGCCTTAAAGCTACTGTCTTTGAACAAGTCAGTGGTTTCAGGAAAGTAATCTACTAGAACATTGGGGAGAAAATGCATGATATCTTGAATTATTTGAAAATGCCAAAAAGTTTTACTAAAATAATGTCTCCAGCAAACTGGATGTTTTTGTGCTTTTAACTGCTTATGGCCATATTCAAGTACATTTCTTTTTTTTTCAATGTGGGAATGAGGCAAAATTGATTATCATGGGTTTAAACAGAACAAATATGTAGTGAAGTATTCCACACCTGCTAGTGCCTGACAAAGAACAAATTAGTTGCCTTCCATCTGGTGGCCTGCGCTAATATTAGAAGGACTTTGGAGATCTCAATTAAAACTAAGCATGCCACAGATAATCAGGATGCGCTAAGTGAGAGAATTATTATAGAATAATTATGGAAATGGAGGCAATCTTAATTTTCCCCAAACCTTTTTGAGCTTTCTTTATTGTCCAACATGAAAATATTGATCAGCTTCAGACTTCCCCTCAGGACAGTACAGGAAGTATATATTTGGTACACTTAATGAAAAAGTATAAATAAAAAGTAAATAAAATTACACCTTTAACATGTGTAGCATGTTTTCATCATAAAACCTTCAACAACATATATTTAAAGAGACATCCGGCGCAGATTTTTTATTTTTTTTAAACTGAACTGTGTTTGTGCACTGTATTGTCCACTTTTCTTGACACTGCTATATCCTATGGGCTTTCCAGTAGAGCTGCCTTGTTGGGTCGTGTTGTTTAAATCAGCTTATCTTTATTTTACTCACCTATGTGATTACGAAGCTCTGCCACATACTGTAGCCTTGCTCTGGTTATTTTGTGTTTCCAACTGTTACAGTTTGTTCCTGACAGCACCGCTGAGTGTCTGGCAGGGCTGAGCATTGACTTTCACCATAGGGGTGTATTTTGGGCATATGGCTTCCAGGCAGGTGTGTTCACTGGCTGCCTGGTGCTGGGAAACTGAACACTTGCTGTTCTGTCCTACATTACCCCAGGAACAGACTCATGGGCAGGCCCGGCACCAGGAGAAAAGCAATGGGAGGGCATCTGAAATACACACAATGCTGCATGATGACAGTACCACCAGCAACAAGAGTGCACCTTGCGAAGGAGGAGGATGAATCAAAATAAAGAGAGGGTTGAATTGGCTGCTAAATTGGGAGACAAATGAGGAAAAATTAAAATAATAATAAAAAAGATAAATTCATAAAGATTGCATATTAATTTCATACTAATTCCATATTAGTTTGACACAGAACATAACTTTTTATTCAGAATTACATAGCGATTCACCACATGATTTGTAGCAACCATAACAATCAATGACTAACATTACATTTACATGCACTCCAATTGTCTGATTACAATAACCATGACCCGAATAAGCTAATATTCTGGTTACAAGTAACCAGTATATAAGACATGTGGGATATTCCTCTACTAAAAGAATATTGTGTCATGTAAGCCTATTCAGAATATGCATCCAACCTGGAAATAAACTGCACGTTCTATTTTGCAAGGAATCATGGATCGTAATTATCTTGCTGCTTGCTGTCTTTGCTAAAGTGAGCCAATCCAATCCAATTTCTTTAATGACCACACGATCAAGGTCGGTAGAATTTGCTTTCGGCACAGCACCATAGGCAAGCTCAGTTCCGCAGCATCAACAACATCAGACATAGACAGACATCAGCATCATCACGCATTAGACACAATGACTAGCAGGACAGACAATATTCGCAGACAGTCACAAGACAGTATTCACAGACAATATTTACAAATAGCGAGAGACATTCCCATATCTCAAAAATAAATACATAAATATTATGCCATTTCTGGACAAAAGAAAGCACCACAACAGCTGAGAACATTGAGGATATCGCTATTTTGCGAAAGTGCAAAAACGCAACACAAGACAAGATAAAGACATTGACTGATGTTCTGACCCTGAGAAAATAACCTGTAATTACACTTATTCCAGTTTACAATGGCAAAGAATGGCAAAAAAGACTGCAAAAATAAAAAGACATATAGAATACCACAATTGAAGTAGCAATAGTTGAACGTGATAGTCTTGTGCCCGCAAGCCAGCATTATAAAAATGGTGACGGAGCAGCCGTGAGCAGTCAGACTAAAACCACCAATAAAGCCTAATTACCCAAACATTTCCACATTAACGTGTGTATTTACGTACTGACACTAATGGACCAGAGAGTCCCCATCCTCTCCTCTCCTCTCCTCTCCTCTCCTTCCTCACTGACAGGCCGCTCAAAATCCATCCGCTGGTCGGGTGAGCGCAGGGCCGGCCCATGCAATTAGCGGCAGCTGAAGTGGCAATCGAAACAGTAATCATCACAGCGGGACGCCCACTTAAAGGGAATCTGGCAGCCCCCGGAGAGCCGGGCCTCTCCTGTCGCTGTCTGCAAGCCAAGAAAAGGGCAGCTGGAGCAGCAGAGTCAATTTGCATCAGGCGGGAAGGGAAGAGAGCACTGGCGCATTCGGGGAAGAGACGGCCCCCTCTAGTCACAGCCCTGCCAAGAGGTCTGATGTGTCAATCAGCCCTTATCTCCGTGGTTGCGAAGATTACGACTTGAATCTGTGCAATATGATTGCATGAACCCCCCAGACGTACGAAACATACAAAAGGCCGAGAGCACTCATTAAGAACGTAATTTCGGGAGTCCACTTTGTGCTTCAGACACAAAGTGGGGTTTTTGGTCTGTGTTACTGGGAATTCTGCTAATTTTGCCTTTGGCAGCTTGCCTAAGGGCACGATCCCGAACAAAGCGCACGCTGTCCTTCCACGTGCGCACAATAGTGGCTCTGGAATTAAGTCCTCAAATAGAAGTGTACACACTAAACAGAGAAAACAGCCCAGATCGCAGGTATTCCAGGCCGTTCTTGCCTTTGGCTGAGCAGCGGTAGAGGGCAGGTAGAGGTTATTACATGTTTAGAAACTGACCCTCGTAATTAATCAGTTCTGCCAACGTGCACATATGACTCCAATCCTCCCATTAACAGAATCCTAACTATGACACTGTGGGATATTAAACAGGTCGAATATAGAAAGTGTAAAATGTTTCAGACAATATTCATGGAAACCATGCGCATAGTGTATTAGCATGCATCACATCAGTTATTGTTAGTTGGATGCAAACGTTGATGCTGTCATCACCAGAATTGTCGGGCTCCAGAAAATTGGTGAATCTTTAACCTGGACTGGCGGGTTGAGCTGCACCCTCAGATAATTGTTTTCCCGGTTTTCCTAATTTATTTGAGCTCAGTGTCTCAGCATTTTCCTCCTCCTCTGAACCTGCCCAGTCGTACGTTAATCCCCCTCTTCCTCCCCTCTTCTCCCCTGCTAACCCTGCCACAGTCTTGAAACAAGACCATCGGGAGAAATACTGAACATAATCTATTCACGCTGTCTTGTTCCTCCACGTTTTTTAAAAGATGCTCTTCACAGAAAGCAATTAGCATTCGATGGTCAAAGAACACCAGGGTCTTACAGTATATTCAGATCTCTGAGGAGTCTTGCGCGTTGCCTTTTATTAGTGCTATTCCACAAATGTGTTTTTATATTGAAGCCATAACAGACAAATCATATTACAATTTGTTTTTATTTAGGTCTGTATATTGTTGTTTAATGTATGTAATGTACTGTAATGTACAAGATTCTTGTTAATATTTATGCAAGACTGGCAGAAGTCTTGTTGATAGGGAGTGGGCTTTGGGGGTGGGGGTGGGGGGGTTGGGGCTTTTGTGGGGTTTGTGAAGGCTTTGATTTAAGATGGGGTTGTAGGGTTGTAGAGATTTACTAAAAAAAGGTACTGTGTTCAAGATGTATGACATCCTGTGTCCCTTAAAAAAAATAGAAAATCATCCATCGCCTCAAATGATGAGCAAGTTTGTCCCTGCCATTTCTCCTCAAATTAACATTTAAGATACCTAATATAATATTTAAAGCACCGCGGCAGCTGAACATGAGCTGATTTATGCCTGATAACTTCTTTCCTTCCACGTCCACACTGATTAATTAGTTTCTCAGCCCGTTTTGTTTTATCAATTTAAAGCTTTGAAGGAACAAAGAGACACCTGCATCAATCATAATTATTTTACTGATACTAAAATTAGCGGCTGGCAACGGCCAAATGTTATTGTTGCTTTCAAGAGTGGAATGTAGTCTCCTTCAAGCAGAGATAGGCAAATCGATAAATACCACTCTCACTGATTGTACTTAATTAGAAACGTAAAGGTAGGACTGGAAAAGCTATTTGGACTTTGGTCGGCGAGGCTGACAGAGCCAATTACAGCACTGTAGTATTGCAATAGGAAAACAGATTAAATTAAAGGGGGAGTGTTACCATTTCTGTGCCAGTAATGAGCTCCTCTGGTGTCGGCCTCCGATTTGAAGGTTATTAACGACAGTCTGAGAGCTGCTGGAAAGAACTCAATTACGCTGTGGCACGTGCACCAGGCTGGGGCATGTGGAGCGGACGTCAAAAAAATAGGCAAAAAAAACAACAACAAAAAAAAACAACCCGATCATTTCTAATGTTGGACTCGGAGACACTGAGAGGAGACCGTCTGGGAAGGGTTTTTATATTTGTGGTTTGGCCAGGGAGACTTGAGGTGGGAGCACGTCTGTGAACGAATAGCTCGTTCACAACTCACCCCCACCCTACAAATCCGCCCTGTGAATCGTATACAGCATTGATTAGGCTTTATCTTCCTGATCTGAACACGCGGCTTTATTCCGTATTGATCACGCTGTGAGAGCTCCATATTCAATCGCGCTGTTATGAGTAGCCGGGCACAGATTAAGGCGGAGCCACGCGGCCCTGGTTTCTCACCGGCGTCCGCTGTTAGCCTCATGCAAGCTGCCAGCTGCAGACCTTGGGCACAGCTGCAGCAAGCCCACACTCTTCCCTCTCGATTGGTCTGTAGTACAGCTCTGTTGATTATTATTGGAAGCCGTGCAATTTCTGGCAGATGCACCTGAGGTATCTGCAGTGCGTAAATTCTATACTGCACTATAAATACTTTCCCCCCGTGTCATTAGTAGCATACACGCTTCATCGAATGACAGCTAATATAACTGAAGTTCAGGAGGATGAGAAGTCACCAAAACGTACCCAATCTCAAACGGCCAATCCAAACCCAGGGAGAAACAGTAAAACCCCTGAGGTCTCCTCTTCCTGTTGCTTTTGCTGTTTTCGTGTCCCTCCTCTCTTTGTGGGACCCTGCCTGAAGTGTGGGGGAGTTTCCCCCACCGGATTTGATAGTCTTCTGCCAGAACCGACCCCATCTCCCTGACAGCGTCCACCCAGGGGAAGGTGGCCCTGTCCTACAGCCACACTGTTCTGGTTCTGCAGTAGACTGGATTTCTCCTACCCTGTTCCTCTCATTCTACCAGTGCATTACTCTCTCAGGCTGGGTCTTCTTCCAGGCCTTGGAAGACCGCTCTTCCAAATCAAATCCAGGAATTCACTGTCCTTGTCCTATGGTTAGGCTGACTGGCCCCTCTTTCTCCAGAAGAACTGGGCCTGTGGTGGGGAGGGTTTTTTCTTTACAATACCCCAATAAAGATATTCCTTTGGCAAAACCCTTTTCCTTGTGAGACTATTGGCACTAACAGAATAAATATTAGCTATGCCGACTAGCCCGTTATGTGCATATTCTAGGTGCACAATGCCAGGAAATGCATTCATTTTGTTATGCAGTTTTTCTAGTTTTTCAAAAGGCCTTTGATTGAAATTCAATACAGATAAAATCGCACATGCCAGTGAAGTTTACAGAGATGTTGGTTTACTGAACTAACATTACTGAGGATGTCCATGATAGAAGGACCACAGAAGTTATTTTATCCTGGAAAACTTGCTAGGGACAAATAATTGGCTTCGGCGTATTTACAGACAACCTCCTGTTTTTACCACAAGAGGTTGAGAAGATCTGCTCTTTGTTCAATTTAAGAGTATATGCAGTATTAGCAGGGCCTGTTAATCAAAAAGCCTTTGTGAAGAGGACAGGAAAGCCACCACCAAATAATGCCAAGGGCATCAGACAAAGTCTGGTGTCAATCCATTATACAGCTGAATGACTTACGGGCCTGCACAGCACTCTCAGAATGAATTGCGCATGGATGAAGAAGAAATCCCTTCCATTATGGTCTTACTTTAATTACATCACTCTTGTTTTTCATGCCTTTTGTTTCAGGCCAGAGTAAATCAGCCCGTGACCACACTGCTGCTAGCTGCAAGCCGCACAGAGACGGAATTGAATGGGATGAATAAAATGAAATAAGCATGTAATTTGGAAAACCCCCAGTTGGTACCTCTGTGATCATAGTGTCATAGATTCATACACAGGGTATTGTGTATGCGGGCGGAAAATTCTGTGGGTGCAATACACAAACTCACAATTAGAGACTTACAGGTAACTGCCAAAATAAAGGAAACACTTGAGTGAATGAGGGATACGAAGTATATTGAAATCCGGTGCTTCCACACAGGTGTGGTCCCTGAGTTAATTAAAAGGAAAAGCAAGAGTGCACAGCTGACGTGGGGTGGGGTGGGGGGGTTGGGGGTGGCAAGCTCTCTGCTTTGGCAATGCTGAGGCAACAAATTAGGCAATTAACATCCCATCGTGTTCAGGGCCATGTATAAAAATGCTGAGCAGGCACAGTTGGCCATTATTTTGGCTACCATGGCTAGAACAAGAGATCTCAGAGACTTTGAAAGAGGGGTGTTTGTTGGCCCACGTTTGGCAGGAACTTCAGTGACGAAGGCTGCTCAACTTGCTGATGTTTCACGATGAACAGTGTCCAAGGTGATGTTGGCATGGAAGTCTGAGGGAAAGACCTCACCAACTGAGGGCAACTGTGGTTGAAAGCACATACTCCTTGACCGCAATGTCCATGCATTGGTTCGAGATGCAAGGCAAAACAGATGAGCAACTCTGAATCTAGGGTGCGAGTGGGTAGTTTAATCAAGAACAGTCTGTCGAGAACTTCACGCAGAGAGAGAGATACTATGTGGATACTACTATGGTTCTGTGTGACTCAGTAGGTAGAGCTTGGCGCTGACAACACGTATGTTGTGGGTTTGATTCCCATTGGAACCACGTATACTGAAAATGTATACATTCACTACTGTAAATTGCTTTGGATAAAAGCGTCCACTATATATATATATACAGTAAACCCCATATTACACCTAAATATGCATATTTTCGAGTAAAGTGGTGCAAAGAACATAAGCAGTGGTCTACTGAGCAGTGGAAAAAAGGCATATGGTCAGATGAGTCACCATTCACCCAGTTCTCAAAAAGCGGACGAGTGCATGTGTGGGGCACACCAAAAGAAACCTATTAAGACACTTATTGTGGTGTTTCCTCTTTTTTTGCAGTTTCCTGTATGCTATCCTCAATATACTTTTCTGACAAATGTATTTATTTACTTGGGAAATGCTGGGTGGTTTAATTCACATTCTGAAATATCAGTTTCTACACGTTGGTATTTACTGAAGCAGTTGAACGGGGTAAGCACCTTACTCGTAGGTACAGCATCAGTGCCCAGCCCAGGAATAGAACCCATGACCACCTGGTGATGAGCTCAGTTCCCTAACCCCTATTTTACTGCTGTGTGTATAGCAGCAGCTTCCCAAATCAAGAATAAAACCCTTAAACTTTTCAAGGCATAAGTGAAATGACTAATTCTTTCAGGTGCGATCACCCAAGAAATCTCCATTTTCCCTGTCTCCACACTTAGACAAGGACTGGTGGACATTGTCTGGAATCATTCATTTACTGTGTCATTGCTCATTTGGGCTTTTCAATCTTCACAGGTCCTGGCACCTAGTACTGAGATGGACACAAACAAGTGAGTGCTGATGGCATGCATGCTTTAAAAGGTTAGTTGTTGTAGAGGCAGAGGAAGATATTGAAGAACAGATTGAAAAGGGGACTGGACTGGATGGTATATTCATCACTAAAATGGCTCAAATGTAAAACAATCCAGAGGAAAACTACACGATCGGTGGCAATTGTCTCCCATTTTGCCTCATTTTCAAGCGGGGTAGGAGGGAGGGCCGCGTTGGTGGGGCTCTACATCCTGTTTTGCTTGCAAAGCTTGCAACTGAGGCAGCTGCTGGAGACACAATCACAAGACTGTTGCTGTTGCTGTCCATCTCAGCAATTTCCTGCAAAGCTTTTCTGGCGCACAGCGCATAAATAACATCTGCCAAGTATCAAAAGAAGTTTGTCTGTCCAAACAAATCAACTTTCAAATGCTTATCTAATCAATACAGTCTCCAGACAGATTAATATGCATGTACGTCTAACGTGACTTAAATTCTAACTTCATTTTTTTCCCTCACTGGTGAACCTTTGTGGTCACCCAGCCTTTATTCTCAGTCTTCTGGTCTCTGGTGGAAAAAGCTTTTAACTCACCACACAGTTAAGCCCTGCATTAATTTACTCATTAAATGCATCCGTAATTGGCAGATGGCTTGTTTAGATGCATTTAACCGTTGCCTTTACTATTTCTATCCGCAAGGGTGAAACGTGGTTTGTCTGTTTGTGCTGTTCGATCTAACCTAAGTTCAAACTAACCCACAAACATACTCATTTTCTTAACTCTGAGTAACAGATTTTAGCAAGTGTTACATTTTTTTGGTTTTGTTGTTGTTTGTTTCTTACACACCATCATGAGTTTAGCTGAAAAAAATATTTCTTTTTCTTTCTTAGTTAATGAGTCAGAACAATCAACTCAGTGATACAGTGTATATCAGGTCTGTTGAGGAAGCCCATATTATCACTGTACACTGCTGAATTATTTGTTGGTTTAATTAACATGTTAATAGCATTAGCTTGGCAGTGACCAATGAAACCCTGTGCATTTTTGGCCGACAGCCGAACTGAGAGTGGAGCAAAAGCAAGACTTGAACATTATTTTGTTCAATTACACTTAATTTGTCTCAGGACCTCTTAATAAATGGCAGGGAAAAGGTGTCAAGACACCGGGTATCTTCTTTCTATGCCCAGTAGGTCTTTCATGCTAAACTTTAAATGCATAAATCTAGGACACATCCTTCAGGACCCATGTATTGTTCTTTTCCTGCCCCAAGATTCTCAAAGATATTCAACACATAAGCTTCTGATGTGCTGGGTGATTTGAATTGTGTTAAATGGTTAGATGACAGTTTTCATGCTTCAGTAGCAAAGTAATTCTCTACTGGACTCACATAACACAACACATCATATTAAGGACTTAAGGCCTAGGTGTTGCTTGCAGATGCTTTGCTATTGTTGTTATTGTTAGTGTGTGTTGGACTCCTTGTGATGCAAATTATTCTCAAAACATGATGGTTTTTCAAACATTTGGAGGTGGTACATAAAGATTGGCAGATTCATTGTAAGTGGACCAACATTCTCTTTTATCTCCAAAACAGAATATGTTACGATATGGAAATCTTCTCTGGAGAAGATGTATCTATCACTAATAAAACATGGAAATGAAGCAGGTCAGTCATTGATGTGTGGAGTAGAGAAAGAAAGAGATTGGAAGCCATCTAGTGGTGGATCTGTGCAATGACATACATGCAAATAGCGTGCTGTGAACGTCCTCTTTTTTGTCTCCTGGAAACATTTTTTACATTTTTTTTACATTTTAAGCATTTAGCAGCATTTAGCAGACGCTCTTATCCAGAGCGAAACAAAACAAAACATCGGGACTTGAGTTCATTGGTCAGATGGACAACTATTATTTCCCTTGTTGACTAACAATTATCAAACAGAGTGATACTGACTGAACTTCAAGAGGGAAATCTTCCGGCACTCATTTGAAAAAAGTATTCAAATGAAAGCATAACTGATAAATGATTTTTTTCACGCCTTATCATTTGTATTATGTATATATTTAGATACACGATTGAGCACCCTGACTCATGATCTCAAAGGCTAGAAACCTAAAAAAGTTCTAAACAATGAAACAGTCACCACACTCAAACATCCTGAACTCTTGGTTTGCATTCGGGCTAGGAAGTAATGGCAACATTTTCCACTGCTTGACATATCGGTATAATATAAAACTAACTTTTGTAATAAAATAAATAATAATAATAAAAAATAAAGGATGGCTAACATAATTTGGGTCCCTGAGCTTGTCTTAGTCATTTGAAAAAAGTAGTGACTAACCCTGCCTTGTAGGCACCGAGCCTGAGGGTGTCTCTAATGAGATTGAGACAGTACCGGTGTCAGTCTTAACTGGAGGATGATTTTATTCATGTGAAATTAAATTGTGGCCATGAAAAACATATTTGTAAAGGAGACGTACAGATGATGATCCCTGGAAATACTCTCTAAATGCTTTTAGAACTGACTTTCTTTTGTTGAAATGCACACATGACTGAAAAAAATAAAATCTCTTCAAACATGCATAACTACTGCCTGATTGAAATAAATGATTTATAGAAAATGGTGTTATATGAAGCACACACCAAGTCATTAATGTGCATAAGGCTGATATATAAATTGATATATATGCTAGGGTATGCCCAATCCAACAACCCCCCCCCCCCGACACACACACACACACGCACACACACACTCACACACTGGTGTGTTGTAGTTGGAGAGAATTTATACCTCAAGGTGACCAGTGAGGAGTGTAGTTATCCCTCATTTTCAGAAAAATTTCACCCTCCAAGAATTTCCATTCGTTTACATCAACCCTACAAAAAAGAGACTCTGTATTTACTGCTATCTCATCTCCTCTTCATGCTGTTCTAAGTTTGGCACCCCTCGGGGAATCATGGTTTGTGCACCTGGTTCCATTGTCACTCCGGGAAGGCTCTCCTTTCCAGGCTCTGCCAAGGTCTCTGCAGTGTCTGGCTGACCCTAGATCAGTACATGCAACAAACAACTGTGAGTAAGAAACTTCAAACGCAGAAGGAAAATACCCATCTTTGGAGGAGGTGTCTGGGTAGCTTGGCTTTTGACCACGTTGTGCAGTGCACACCCCTCCCTAGGTTTCCCTATGTACGGTAAGGTCACGGCTGTGTCATCGCACCTTGGAACAAAGTCATTCCTCTACACAGCGGGTAGGCCTGTAAGCCCCCATTAAAGTGGTGCTGATGCCGGTACTGGCGTCGTTTGTGTGGCAGAAACGGGATTGATGTGTTTACTCGCCACTCAGTGGGAGTTGCTCTGGCAAGGCGGCCATTTTATCATCACGCTTTGCTGTCGTTGTAAACGCTCCAGAGGTCAGACGTTAGACACATATAAGACGCAAAGAAGCTTTAAAAAGCTTTTGGATTGTTTCACTCTCCTGTGACACTGATGTCTAGGAACTTTGAAGAAGGTTTTGGTCAAAGTAAAGAATTTAGTCATCTATGGGGTAATCTGAAAAGAAAAATATAGGTAGCTTCAAATTCAAACACCTGTGTGGTAACAGTTTTTTGTTGTATTGTGTCTTGTGGAATCAATTTGATGAAAGAACTGGATATCATACAGCATTCATTTATTCATTTATTTATTTTTTGTAAAGATGTTTAATGCCTACAGTAAAACAGGCTTATTTGAAAACAGAAAAAATACATGGCTTAATAGGCAAATTAAAAGGTTGGTCAAGGCTATGATATGATTCAGATTAACAAGGCTATGATATAATTCAGATCTGGATTTAACAACCATTGGTAAGACATACAAATATATTGTTCTACTTAATAAAATTAATTATAATTTAATTCAATTTAGTTGATTTATAGGACATTCTGTTATCTGCTATATTTTAAGACTGGGGGTGGGAGGTACTTTGAGAACAGTGTTTATCACTGAGAGCTAACACTAACTTAGTTTAGTGTTCCCATGGACTGGTCCTAGAGTGCTCTCTGTATATATAAGTGTCAATAGTAATGTTTGGTTGTGCTGTCAGTCAAATTGCATGAAAATTAACTGATTAATAAATGAATTACCTTGAGTATAATCTGCTTATCAACCAAAAATAAAGTGAGAAATGCATTTATGTTGTGCAATCACTGCAATACATCTTCAGCCACACATTTCTTTCTTACAGGTCTTAATGGAGTTAACAGCCAAGAGATCTATATCAAAACCCAACTCGCAATTCAATTATTCATTCAATTAAAACCCAAATTAACTCAAAACTAAAAATGATTTGACAATTTGCTACAACAACAAAACAAGTTTTCTCAGGCTGCTTGGTCTGTAGAACCCTGGCAGAAAGAGCTAGTAAATGCCTTTTGCAAGTTGTTGGACGATGCTGAAACACGCTTACACTTAAACTGCTTAACTTAAACTAAATTGACCTCCTAGTTTAAAATGTTTTGGAATTCCTGAAGGGTTAATGTCTTTGAAACAAACTTTAATCTTTAACACCTGCAAACCCCACATGCATCCTCTCCTCTAGTCAGAATGTGGGTCCATTTTTTAAGTATTCCGCTCTACACGCACTTCCAAAAATGATTTCAAGTATTCAAGCTGTATATTCTTTTATATATATGTTCTTTTATAAGAGATAAAGTATCCTCAATCATTTAATACTAGCTTTCCAAAAAACCAAGATAATGTAGGATTAAATAAATTGGTGGAGGATCTGTTGCGCATTCAAAAGGTAAGAGCAATAATTCCTCTCAGTTGTATAACCCTGTTGCTTAAAACAGACTTGGCATCGACCTAACCTAACATTTTTAAGAATATCATGTGTAATTTTTCTGAAATATCCATTTATAGCTATAGCTATTTTGCTGCTACATTGTTTGCATGCAGCAAATAGGGCAGTCTGTTATAGTTGTGTTGTGAGCAATAGGGAAGTACAAAAAAACACTGATTAAATTATGCACACTCTGAAAATATGAAAACAGGATCATTATTTCAACTAAAATGGCCTGTAAACTGAATAAGAGTTGATGAATATTTAATTATGGGGGGAAATATGCTGTGCATAAAATATTGAGCTGTACCTGCAATTTTTAGATCTGTGGGGCAGGATCGGATAAAACCTGAAGCCAGTTGGGAGAAATAAAAATGAAGGAAACCGCAGGAGAAATACTGGCACTCGTTCTGGGAATGTTCGGCATTGTTCTGATAATACTGGCAAACGAAACAGACTGCTGGAAGGTAAGACATCCTATTTCATATGTGCCTCTGACCTATGAAGCTCTAGGGCTTTCATGAATGAGAGCAACTCCCATAGAAAAATAATGTACCTGCGGTAGTTCATGAATAGTCTTAATTAGAAATTAATTACAACTTAATTAAAAATTAGATTATATTTAACTTCCAGCACTGCTATGTTAAAGCACATTGTGCTGATTGCTGAATTGTGCTTACATCATTGATGACTTCAAGGTATTTTGAGTCTGTAACTGTTCCACCAAATAATGTCATCGCCCAATGTGTTCTGCATAAATAGAAAATGGCTATTCTGGAGCAATCTGCCCTGCAGATTTGACAAGCACTCTTCTAATGAATTGTGGGAAGAGCAAACAATGTTTTTATTCAACAGTCACAGCTGTCGAGAGTGAGCAGGGAGAATACAACATCTAAGCTAGAGAAAAATTATGGGCAGAAACGCAAACGGTGCAGCCTACATTCAATGTCATTACATCATGCTTTCTTTCAAACTACACTGATGAAACCAAACACACAAAATGCTATGTCTAATCCAATGTTGGAGCACTGATCTCGGGGTGACTGTTTTGTTCTTGGAACACGCACCTGCCCTCTCAAATTGCAACCAACGGAATGCGCTCCATGGATGCCCAAGAAAGCACTGAGAAACAAAAAAAAGCGCAAGAAAGGACATTGTAAATAATTCTATTGCATCTTAACATATATTTCTTTACATGTCCCAAAAATATATTTAAGGCAAATAATAGATTGTAATATTTGAGGGATTTTTTAAATTTTATTTACATTTTGCAAATGTGATTTTTGGGGAAATTAACTCATTAGCTTTTCAGACATAATATATCACACACTGGAGCAGAGAAAGGGGCGGGGAAACTCAACAGTCTCCCCTACCATCTACCAATGAGATGCATTGAGGGCATTGTGAAAGCGACGGGATTCAATTTGCACAACAAAAAGTCAAGCTCCACACCCGAACAAATCAGCAACTATACAGCATTATAAGATTTAAAAAGTATGGGCCAAGCGGATAGCTGAAGTACGACAAATTATAGTTTGGGGTCATAGAAAAATTAAAGCTGCTAATATCTTCCTAGCTATATGCTTAATTAGGAGAGAATTTACAAACAAGAACATTGTCGATATACTGTATGTATTGTGTTGTATTAAAAGCATTCTATATTTTAACACAATAAAGCAGGGTATGAACAGTAGATGGAACTTTAATCCAAGTCACTTCTTGTGACCTGTGACCATACTGATCTACAGTTCAAGCAATGACTCTCTAGCCATTTTAATGCACTTCTGTAAGTCACTTTGGATAAAAGTGTCTGCCAAATGACTCATTGGTGAATTGTACGAGCCTGTGGTGTGGAGACATAACTGACTTACACAAACATCAGTGTCCAAGCTCCCCTCTTCTGTTTTCAGATGCATTGGACACAGACTATACATGTTCTGGCATTATCTTGTGTAGCTCTACAGATTACCAAACAGGGAAAAACGTTATGCACTTCTTATGCAAACTTTCAATGCACATAGGCTAAGAAGTCTGAGAATTGTAATCTAACCAATCTAAATACGTATAACTTTGGAGACAGAGGGGAAACTTTTGAAGGAACCCCCACAAAAGTGAAAATATTTTTCATTGAGTCCCAATACTCCCAATTAGTGGGAACCTTCAACCCACATCGCTTGTTCCCAACTGTTAAACATGGTGGTGCATCTGTTATGGTATGGGCAGTCATCTCGTGGGAGTCATTGGGTCTGAATATTACTCTGCATGGTAGAATTATGGCGACGGAATACGAAGCCATTTTAGACATCCAGGTGTACCCTATGGTGCAAACATTTTTTCCTCAAGAGGGGCCTCCTATTTATTAACTCCTTATTAGTTAATAAATATTCATACAGTATATTGTTTGGTGTTTCCATTATTTTGTCTGCCCCGTTTACATATACACAAACAATTGGGCAGTAATAAAAACTTCAACAACACCCATCTCTGCTGGTTGTGAATCTGAGCTGGAATCCCCGCACTGCTGGATTCACACTCCTGAGGTCTCCTTGCGCTTGCCCCCTGATGGCTCTCTTCGATCCCACCTCTTCCATTCTACTCTCTTCAATTGATGGTTTGTTTGTGCTCTTGCCGTAAATTGCAGTGATTTTCTTTCGCAATTTCTCCAGCATCAATGCAGGAGACAAAAACAAATATACAACAAAATAAAACATAATTCTGGCATCAATATGTTCTCTGGGGTGGTCAGAGAGCTGTAATTTTGTAGCAGCAGGTAGTGATATGTATCTATGCTCACATCTTAAGTAATATATCAATGCCCTCTGGGAATGGACTCTTAAAAGCCACCCCTCCCCCCCAGCCCCCCACACACAGCCCTCTCTATGTCCTCCAGGGCCTGGTTTGTCATCCGAGAATAACTTCAAAAGGATTAAATTGTTATGACAGCCAGGCTAATTAACACAGATGGTGTTTTGTGTTTGCCTTTTTTTGATGGTATCTTTTCACTGACAATCCCTTGCTGTCCACAGCACGACGCCAAAGACCAGTTCTCCTCTGTGGGGCTGAGCTTCCGGTGCCGAGGACTCTGGAGTGAGTGTCTCCTTGACAACATGGCCCACATCTGGACCTGTGACATACCGCTGTCCTACCTGGGAGACCTGCCTGGTGAGATGGGCCTTGTTCCACTCTCTGGAGATCACCAGCAATTACACAGCTTGTTTCCATGCTAGGAGTTCCATCAAACAAAGTTGAATGGGTGATGGATGGTGCAAACATTACTAAATACATGGCATTCATCTTCCCTCCTTGATGAATCATTTTCTCTCTCCCTCCCTCTTTATCTCTGCAGCTGGGATAGTAGCGACTAGAGTTTCAATTGTTGTCACTTGCGGGGTTTGCGTCTTAGCCATCCTGATGCAGATTTTTGGGATGCAGTGCACAAAGCTGGTCAGTGCCACAAGGGGTCAGAAAGACAAGCTCATCCATGGCTCTTGCGCCCTCTTCCTGTGTGGAGGTCAGTATTGAAGACAGCACAAGGGATACATATCTAGGTTGCTATCATGGTCATCAAAAATTTGTGTCATGCTAGCCTCAAGTTTAGATTACACAAATTAAACCTTGTTAAGCATGGCAATATGGACTACACAAATACATAAATAACTATATATATACAGTATATATATTTTTCTTTGCATATTTGTCATATGCAAACAGATATATGTCTGATTCTTAGGCATTACTGGTACAGGTGGACTCCTCTGGTATGGGGGTGAGACATGGATCAAATACAGAGAAGAGGTATGTATAATAATAAGCAATTCAAATTAACGAACCATTTATTTATGGGTAAAACATAAAAGGTAATGCATGAAGTTGAAAAACAAGCCACCGTCCTGAGGTTATGTTTGTTTGTTTTTTGGGGGGATGTTTGGCAGGTGGCATTCGGTATCCCTGGGGTGACATATGAGCTGGGATACTCTTATTGGCTAGCAGTTGGAGGCGTGGCCTGTGTTCTGGCATCTGGACTGACTCCGCTGATGGTCAAACATTTCACTCATAAGAGTGAAGATTTCAAGCCAGTGCAAATAAGAAGTGCAGAGAGTAATACAACTCACTTCCTAGCACAAAGGACATACATATAACCTGGATTTATACGAGTCATCTGAAATATATTGTGAGATTACCAAGATATTATTTTCTGAGAACATTAATGTACATCCAAATATCAGACTGGTTTTATTCTCTAAATACTTGACTTGCTATGTGTATGCAGTCCATTGGATATTATAATAATAATAATAATAATAATAATAATAAATTGTATTTGATTGATGCCTTTCTGGACATCCAAAGTCACCTTAATGTATGTATATTAATGCAAATGCATCACTCTTGGGGTGTCATGAGCATAGTGTATCATATACTCAAATTACATGTTTGAGACTTGACTTGTATGAAACCATGTCACTGGCGTTATAGCGGTTTTCCAATGAGAACTCTTATAACACTGAGAATAATGATATAGCGGCTTTCTAATGATGAAGGATGCTCATTAGATTCTAATGCTGTTGAATTCTGTTTTCGCAACTTACAACTTGATTTGCCTGCACTCCAGTGGCAGCTGTTTGAGATATTCTGTATAGGTATATATTGCTATTGTAGCACTTATGTTTCTGAATGATAATTTATTGTTAATACTTTTTGCTGTCATTCATCTCAAATTATATATATAGGCCTTAATGTTAAATGTAAAAAGAAAGGCAGGGTTAATGTTGGTCCCCTACAGCTAAGAATAATACAATTGAAAATAAATATTCATAATAATTGAAAGACTTTATTTCATTACTTTATTAAATTTATAATTTAAAAAACACATATCAAAGGTCCTTAATATGCAATCTGTAATGCCTTACTACTTTTAGGCATGTATGTAGGCATTACAGTGCATAAGTATAAATAATCTAACCAGCATAGGCTCTCAGAGGGTTTGCAATGATACAATTTAGGTTCAATGTTGCACCATGGCTTTCGTATTTCGATTCACTAAGAAATTTCTTATGAATGTCACTTATGACATGAACCGTGACAGCACACCCTATGACAGCCTGTATTGGTTGGCATAAGTGTTTATGAATTATACCTTAATGCCTACAAAGGTTATCGACTTCTTATGTAGTGGTACCATGCTACATTTGTTATGAGATTCAGGTTTGTGAAACTAATTATGGATATTTGAATATAAGATGCTTCTTAAAATGCTATGATTTTTTTATTACCTCAATGAAGGTTTTTAGATCACCCATGCAAATTGGATATGTCTACTCATCATAATTCAAATCTTGGTATGGAAATACATATTAAAAAGTAACAAACAAATATCTGTATGTACAAATTATATTTGCAAATAATTCTTCATCATTGCTTTGGAGGTTACTAACATGGCATGAGACAAACAAATTCAGCATGTACATTATTACAGACGTAATCTTCCACTGGACATTTCCCAAAGAGTCAATAAATATTTAGATATTTTACTTCATAACTTTCCTCTATTTAACATGAAAATATATGTGAACTAGAAACAAGTATTCATATTTTTACATTGCATCAAAAAAACAGAGCTTGATGAGTTTATGTCTATATCTTTTTAATGTCAGGTTGGTAGGTAGTAGTGTTATAAATTCTGTCACAGTTAACTGTACTAACAAGAGGCCAGCTTGAAGCAAGATTCATTATTAAACCCAAACACTAGCACTAGATTACAAAGATATATTTTGGTGTTATTTGATATAGTCCATAAACACCTGGAAAACTAAATTATGAAGAATGTTTTGTACTTCTGTCCACTGGTGAAATGGACTAAACTATAAACGATGCATGTTGTAGAAAAATACATTCAAAATGGAAATCCATGGTTTCCGATGAGTCTGTCCTTACTCGTCAGGTTGGAAAGTGGGCGAACTGAAAGATATGTCCTACAAATATTGTTAACTGTGGAAAAGAAAAGTCTCATAAAGTGGTTGATTTTAAAAGCCTTTTGAGTTGGTGAAACAGTCCCTCTTTGGCAGGCTAGCCAGATTCTTTATAAAATCACAATCCCTTTTTGGCCATCATGCCTCCTTCTTTGACACGCACAATTTCCTCCATCCCATCCATGCTCTCCTCTTGTTTGATAACAAGTGTCCTACACGCGTGAATCCATGGCATATTTTTTCCCTGCTGCTGTCCTCCCATACTGGTATATGGACCTGTTGTATTGTGAAGATCTGGCATCTGGAAAAAAAATAGGGAACACAGGCAAGAAGCTATGTTTAAAATATTGTTTCAATTTCCTGATTATCTTCTGGTGAACCACTGGTAGGAATAGCTCATTTAATCAGCAATTAATAATAAACACGCTCTTTGTACATGTCTTTGTAATGAAGATATCCATTGAACTTTCTTTAAATACTATTGCTGACATAAGCTAATCAATATCCATCCTCTTGAAGTTTCATGTCAAAACGATTGCTTCGATCTGCAGGGAGTTGTTTGATTGAAAATGGCTACCACAATTGCTGGGTGCTTGGCCCCTTTCAATGTTTCTTTTTAATTTATAGTTCAAGCTTTCAACAGTCAATATGAACTGTTATACTCACCTCTAAAAATATACAGACAGCAGGTTAGCACAATTGAGGTAAGAAAGCATCCGGTGGAACCTGCCATTCCCAGCCAGCAGGACCACCCAAACTCGTAGTGCATTCCCAAATAGACATTCTTCAGTACGAGGGTGGCTCTTTCCACATACACGTCCACTGCATACCACACAGAGCCAATCATGCCTGGAATCCCTGGGCAACACGGGACAAAAGGGAACCATGCAATTGATGATTTCACAGTCTTTCTCCTGACCTACAGGTTAGTAGGCTGTATACTTTTACTGTTATTGAAAATCCAACACAATGATTGTACTTTCATACTGATTTCATAGTACTTATGTAGCATTTATTAACTCATTGTGTAGTTTTTCCATTCACCTTTACTTATGGTGTCTGATACAAACGTAGTATATCACCTTCATAATTATACCACAAGTGTAAATATCGTTCATTCATATTCATGCAACTACATACAGGCATACATTATTTTTCATGAATACTTATTACAGCTGCCAGTTATTGCATATGGCATTTGTTGTCATTAATTAATTAGCAATAACAATATGTCATTTTTAAGTTCATCAGATGTTATTGAGTGGTATTATTTAGTCCACTATTCTCACAAATATCATTATGTTACAATTGGAGGAATGATATATGTGCCCAAATCAAATTAAAGTCCTACCATAAGGTTTTTGCCAAGTTTCGCGTGACAGTCAGCCAATAGTGATAGATGTTAACTAATGGTTGTAATATAAAATGGCTGACCCCCAAATTCATGACTCACTGGACTATGGCCAGCTTACCTCCTAACCCAAATATGAATCCTGCAAAGTAGCATATCCTGATCTTGATGTGTGGCTCCTCCTTGAGCAGCTTGATGACATCCAGGCCCAGCACCAGGATGATGAGCGCGAAGCTGGCCAGGATGTCGGCCGTGATCATCAGGGCCCGGGTCAGCACGATCTTCACTGCGGCACAACACGAGAGGATCAATCTAATGCCACCGGTTCTTATAGCATTCGCAACATGTCTCAACTCCATCGGTCTATGTGTGAAGTCATGTATGCGTCACATGCCATTGTATGTCCTCCAGTTATCACGATCACACATTCTTGGGCTTCTGGAAAAGGGTGTCTTAGTTCATGACTTAAGACGGCATTTTTTATGTCATCTGTTCTGGGTGCATTGACCAGCCAAAGTAATTACTGGTGTATCAGACACTGTTGTTTGTACATGCTGAATGTGGTGTGATTTTCCTCATGCATGCACAGAGTGGCATGGGGAGAGGAACCTAACAAGATGGAATTCAGACTCATCTACAACCCCCTCTTCACACACGTACGCACACATCCCACCAACCCTCGTTTCGTCAACTCAAGTCAAACTCAAAGACGCAAAGGCCCAGGGTACCTCGCAATGGTTACCCACTGCTCTGATCTGAGGAATTCAATTAATGAGGCTGAATTTTTGCCAGACCACTGGGGCAGAAAGAGCATTTTACCTTCTGCAATTACTGAGCAACGGGAGGCAGGCACTGGAGTGGACGCCCTCATTTAGTGGAGGGAAAATCTCTCCTGAAGGTCAGGGCAAGCCGGAGCATGCGAAGACACTCCTGATTACTTTATCAGATTGAACGAAGGGATGGTGTTTTCATGTTTGTGTCCACTGAGGTCTCAGCGGACTCCTTTTTGGCAATGAGCTGAATCTTTGGAATTACTCTTTTTAAATCGTGGGCTGGCTGACACTTGAGTGCACTGTATTTGATTAGACTTTTGTTTTGTTTTCTTCAGAATATGTGTTCTGTATTTGTGCATTCTTCCAAGAGCACTTCAGTACATTCCTAGCATGAATTATGAAGTTATGGGGTACAGACAGAGTATAGTTTACTTCAGCAAACTATCATATGCCGCACATGGCGATATGCCGATAAACAGTTAAGGAAGTATTGCATTTTTTTTAAATAGCAATATTAAGGGAGTTGTATATTATAACATGTATACAATAACATTGCCCAGGTCCAACTGCAGTTTATAAATAAGTGAAGTAAATAATTCATGTGTGAGCCAAGATAGCTCTAAGCTTATCCTGAGCTCATTCTATAGCATGTACCAGCACACCCCCTGGACAAGATAATCTATCACAGGGCCATTACCCACAATCCATCTCTTTTAATGCGAAGCACCACGCAGAGACACAATGGGCCCCATTTTTTATGTATAGGAAATGCTTGGTAGGATTGGTAGGACTGAAAGCATATTTTCATGGTTTCATTGAAGGAATGCAATTAAGGCAACCGGGCCCTTGATTGAGTCTGGCTGCATATTCATTGTTGAGTTCTATGTTGTTACATATCGCACAGGTTTTACCCCCTAAAAGGTATCTCAGTTGAAAATGTGGCACTTAGAATCAAGGTAAATAACAGCAGATAGTAACGAATGTGAAGTGGTAAATATCATGAAGGGTAAACTTCGGTTAAAGCCTTGGGTACAGGAACTCTTCCACAGTCAGGTTGAAATGCTTTGCTTGAGCACAAACACACACATTGGACGGCAAGGGGGGACTCACACGGATGCTCCGCGAGGATGGTCTCGTACTGGTACTGGTCGCAAGTGCGGATGCCGTCCTGCGTATTGGTGACACACTCCCACCACAGGCCTCTGCACTTCTGACTGATCTGAGGAGACACATCCACACGGTCCTCTCATGGGTGGAGCCAGCAGACTGGCGACCACAGTGGAACACGTTTATGACACAAACGGATGCTTTTCGCAGATGTGTTTGAGGAGTTCAGCTTCCTCTCGCGATGGGAACAGAGATGGTCTGTTATCAAGACAGCGCTCTATTCACAGGCCATCTTTCAAGCAAAAACGTGGTTAAAACAGAGCAAAGTATAACATCACATAGCAATAATGGACAATGGCTTGTATTGTGTTTTTGTGTTCTTTTGAAAGGGTATTTCCCCTTCATTATCCAATGCTACATGAGATAATTTATCAAAGAAGCAGCTTAAATATGTTAGATATACTTATACCTAAACCAAGTTATACCTAAACAAAATATATCCTAAAACTCAAAAATGGCTGTAAACTGTTAAATTTGACAATACCCTAAATGTTTGTCAAACACAAAGTATAGTATCTCTGCAAATTATTATTTTTTGGTTATATATATATATATAAATCAATGGTATGCAAAATTAATTTGCTGATTAATATATATAGGTGGGTTGCAAGACATCACTGGACCAGAAGCAATAATGTGGTTGAGATAAAGCACTCACCTCCAAGTCATCATCAGCATTGACCATCCAGCAGTCTGTCCAGGTTGCCACAACAAGGAAGAGGGTGGACACCAGTGCCAGACAGAATGCCATTAACTGGAGAATCACGATCATTCTAAACTCTGGAGGACTCCAAAAAGAAAGCACCTTTTTTCTAAGCATTGGATCATCAATAATCAAGTAACCAACACCCAATTTTGAGCCAAAGAACACTATGTCCCATTGATGTAAAAAAAACTGAATAAAATGGAAAGAATTTGCCCCTTTTTGGAGAAAAATGGGCAAAACTATTAAGCTAATTCAGAATAAAAGTAAATCAGAGTTTATAAACAGGCATTCCATATGCATTCTAGAAAGTATGGTGACAAGGAGGCAGATGTATACAAGGCAAAGCAACATTCCTTTTGGTATACCATCTGCATATTTTGCACCATCTGTGGTGTTTCACATATATCAGTCATATGGTTGCTCTCTAGCAAGCTCCACTGTGGTGCAGCACCATTCACCTCAAAGTTCCTTCCGTTTATGCCATGACCTCAAAACTAAGGGGTCATGCCATTATATACAACGTAAACATGTGTATAAGTGTACATTGTCATTGCTTTTTCAGTGAAAATGATATGAATTTAAAAATTGTGAAAAATTGTCTCCTGCTGCAATGGTGCAGCATTTATTAGCATACACCCAAGTGTTTTAAAAGACTCAATTTATTACAACAGATTTGATGACTGTAAATATATTACAGTGCCACATTACCTAGAATTTCATTCTCCAACCACACTGACAAACCTCCTAATACAAAATGGTATTCCACAGTAATACTTCATTTGATGCTGGAAGCTAACTGCTTTGTTTACTGTAGAATTATTTTATTTTTTTAATCAGAGAAAATTATCACCTTAAAATAACAATGCTATACATTCATCGGTAGGACAAACAGCCAATTTTTCAAAAATATCTGAACTGAAATTACTGATCAAAACAAACCAAATCCCTTATTAAATCCTCCATACTCACAATGTATACTGTCCCCACGGAGATTCTGTTTCCCAATAAACCTCATTGCACACGCATTAATTTTTGAAGCAGGCAAAAGTATATATGAAATAAAATCAGATTTACCTCCACTTCGAGCAGGCAGGACTCATGTTTAGGCTCTACATGAACGTTTGGCGGTAGAAAAACTAAGGATCTTGACCTCTTGTGTGACGAAGGAGCTGTGAAACTGAAGCCTATTTTTTTAGGGGGAATCGTCAGGGTCCAGCGAGACTGAAGTAGATCGATACATGAGGGCCTGCAAGGATTTGGGTGATGGGGGAGGGGGTGGACTGTCCTGAATAATGCAAGACAAAAATTACACCCTCTTTCCTGACATCAAAACTAAATAACCCTTGGTTTTTCCATGGTTATTTTGGGCCTCGCAATGAGCACGGGGTGTGCTTTGAATGTCTACGAGGGTACTCCTTTCAACCGTGATAATGGCATTAAATAGGTTCAAAGGCATGATTACGAAGGTGAGCTAACAGTGCTTCAGGGGTTGTGTCCATGCTTGCTCAACCGTTGGTGAGCAATTGTTTTCCTTTATTGGGCATTTTCAAGCGCTGCAAAATAAGAGGCTCCATCATTTAGTGCCTGGCCCTGTTGGCTGTAGTCCTTGAGTCTCTTAACTCAAGGCTAATGCTTAGCCACTTTTAGCACCTACTTTGTTGGTAAACAGAAGGGCTTAGGCAGTCAACAAAAAAGTATCGAGAATACTGTTTCGAGACTTACATTTGTTTAAATGTATGTGGGTCCAATATTTTGATATAGTTGATACATGTATTTGTCACTGCAAATTATATAGCAGTGCTGTATCTGTAGTTTAAAACTGTAAATATGTGAACTATTTTTAACGACAATTATGTTGAGTTGTGCGATATGGAGGACGAACAGAAAATATACCATTATAAATTACTCAGGAACGTGACTATTTTCATCTATTTGACCATTTCACTGACAAAGCCTGATAGCACCTGACATAGTTCTAACACAATAGAATTGTATGGGTACGGTTGGAACTCGCCACCATTCCTCTGTCAGCATAAATTACCCCATGACCTTGTTGTTCCAAAAGTTTTGCCCCGCCAACACAATTCTCCTCCACAATTCTTCACCGTTTTCTTCTCACCTGGCAGGACAACCCTCAGCTCTGGAATCCATGGCAAAAACTATTTTTAAACCCACTGACCCAAGGCCAGTTAAGCACTCTACCTTGAGAAGACTTCCGTAGATTCAGGCTCATGTCTTTTTAATGTTGTTTCCCCGTTTTTATTTTAATGTCTATTCTGTTGTAATCAAACTTCTGTTCAAATCAAAGAAAATTCATTTCCCCCTCTAATCTTACTATCTTGACAGTAACTCGATGTTCGGACAGTATTATGAGGTAGGCGATGAAATTCAAAAACACTGAATTATAAAGTTTATGATTATTCATAATATAAACAGATGTATCCCATGGTGTGCAGATTTGTGAAGTTTTCATGAATTTCATGAGAAAATGGAGAGAACGTGCAGAAAGAGACCCACACGGTTCTGTGTTTATCAGGGATTAACTGAGTCTCCATCTACCAAATCATCTATAATCCAAAAACAGTCAAAACCATACAACCACAAGGCTTCTTTTCTCAACTCTTTAATGGCAGATAAAAAAAAACACATTATACAAAATACAATGGCAATTTATAATGAGATATATATAAAGACAAAAAATAGTAAACTAATTCATTTTTCATTCGACACTTTTATTGGCTTGCTAGCTACATACCCCGTGTATATACAAACATGTATGTTTGAGTATGTATGTGTGTGTTTGTGTATAACATATGCATGTATTTGTGTATGTATGCGTGTGTGTGTGTGTGTGTGTGTATACATGTCTTTGTGAGTGTGCATGTTTTTTATATGTATGTTTTTGTGTGTGTCTGTGTGTGACCCATGTGATGTCATACAGTAGCTACAATAAAAGAACAGCACTTTTGACAAGGAAGAGGGTATTCACTATTTTGTTAGTTCTATTTCTTTGTGAACATTTTAATTTTAGCATGTTAAAATGCCACAATGCATTATCATTTAAAATCCAAAGAATGTACTTTGAACGAGCCAGAAATGAAAAAAAAATGTTTGCTTACATGAACTTACATGCATGCAAGTAAAGTTAAGGCATGATGATCTCATTTGATACTTAATGAATATAATAGAGCAAAATGAATCATTCAGATCATGGGTGACCATGGAGTTTCATGCTATTGGGATTTGTAGGTGTATCATAGTGTTGAAGAAAGGTGTATCATAGTGTGTTCATAAAGTGCTTTTTCAGATGTAATTCAGCTACGGTGAGTAGAAAACTATGCTGGCTTGACAAACCTTTCTCCACATTGAAGTATGAGACCATTCAGGTTTGTCTGATACTACTCTCCTCAACATCTAGATCAGTACTGGCTTTGTGCCCTGGAACCAAGATTAGCATAATTAAAGAAAGCACATGGAGTAAACCTCAAGTTGACACCAGAATATTTAGAGTACGATATATAGCATATCTGTGGTCTACCAAAAGCCTTACAATTTTACAAGTTCTATGAAAGCAAAAACTGTAGTCTTTTTTAATAATATATTGATGACCCATTTCCCCCAAATAACATTTTTAATTATGTTTGCAATGGAAAATCTACTGAAATGGTAATGGCTATATTAGAGAGATATGTTTTTTGCTTGTTGGTTAGTCTTTATAAAAAATCACCATTTTGTCCACTGAGGTCATCTTTGTGTGTTCCCTTCAATCTCTTTGTTTTGTCATTTCTAGATGTTTATACCCTTTACTTATTCAGTGGTACAATGATTCTAGCACAAAAACTACTTTAGGTTCCTCCTAAAAAGAGTTTTATAATTGCTGAACTGCCCATTTCTGTGTTTATGTCTGTAGATACCCTTTTACTTTTATCAATATACCATGTCAAAATAAATGTTGGGGGGTCGGGGCAAACATTTAATTTACACAGACAGCATGATTACATTGCTCACAGTGTTATTTCAACAGTATTTTTTAAAACAAATACACATGTTTCTTGGTAAAGGAACAATAATAAGAGTATGCAACAAAAATATATTTTTCTAATTTTACTCAGCACACTGTCCATCTAATCCATTACCCCCTTGGTTAAGAGAGGTTATTTTACAGACAGTATATTTTCCAGAGTTAACATGGAAATCACAAGCATCCAGAAAACCAATACATTATCGTAGGAAGGGCCAGATTTACTCAAATCACAAAGTGCTCTTTCCTCAGCTTTAAAATAACAAATAAAATAATTATATTTTATCAGAGAAAGCAGGCCTAGAGAGCACAAATGTCTCTCACTCACTGGCCAATGGCTCCCACAGGGCTATAGCAGTACCCACGCTTTACCCCTAGGGGCGAGGCAAAGTTTGACAGTGCCTGATCAATTCTTGTTTTCCATATTTACACAATATATGGTCTGCTGCTGGAATCAATTAATTACTTTGCAAGTAGCAGAAAAAAGTTCCACTTGCTATTCAAAGTGAGGATGAACCACTTGGTTGCATCGGGCCCTTCTACAAAACATTGTATTTGTTCAAAACAGGCTTCTCTGAGATCAATATACCTGTAACAAGAGTTTTATCAGGTCAATGCACGTGTAACAAGCACTTTATCAACCTCACCACGCCTCCTTTACTGTGCGTTGTAATTTTAGTAGTCGTGTGGTTGAAGTTTTTACTCGTTAACATTAAATGCTTTTGATAGTTTATATTTTAAATATGTGAAATGGAAATGAATGCTTTTTAGTTTTCAAAGAGAAACAAACCCCAAAGGTTTATACAGACAGACACTGACAGGTCTATTGCAAACAGCAAAACACTGCGATGTAAATGGAAAGGATTGCCTTTTTCAGGTAATTGTCTTGATGTTATATTCTTGTGTTATATATGCAAACCCATGGATAATAACATTTGTTAAAAGCCAGTTGGTGATGTCGATAGCTGAAGTGAATATGAACTTTATATAATCAATATGATGTCAAGCATAATGATATTAATAAAGTGTTTTTACTCTGTTGAAATAAGGGCATATATTCATTTTTGCTGCTTATGCAGCTGAATGGGTGGTCAGAAACATATTAAAATGACTTAACAGTAGTGTGCAGTACAGTTGCATGGTTAGATATGTATATATGCATATATGATAAAGACATGCATATATGGTAAATATGTTTCATTGCAAGAATACAATCAATTTGGGCTGGTTCTGAAGGCATGTTTATTATATTTGTATTTGTTTAGTTTTTTTGCCTAGTGTCTTGTCTGTTGTGAAATCTAAACAGCATGTGACCAACGTTGTTTCCCACTCTCCCAAACTCTCCCAAACTACAAGTACTGCTCCCCTTTGTCTGTTGGAGAACTTTTTACATTTGGTCTGCAATTTAAAAGAAAAGAAAAAAAACAGGTTTAAGTAAATATACAGTTATATTTTCTGAAAATTAACAAAACAAATGTCTAAAAGGCAATCTCCATGATTGCAGGTATTCAAGGACCACACACAACATCATAACATGAGACATAGTCACAGGTAATATGATCTGTAACAACATACAAGTATTACACACAAGATGCAGCATGGTCAAGACCAAGCAGCCAATGAAAGTGTCTGTTCACCCCATTCTCATAAGAGTCCATATTCACACAGAGGTCAGGGAGAGGGGCAATCATGAGGAGGCGGGGTAACCTTGGCGTGAACTTAAACTTTAATATCAGATGCTGATAAGATACAAATGTTTAGGGAGTGCAATATGTGCTATAGCGAAGTGATAAGGGTCCAAATTTTGAATCTAGGAAGGAACAAGGAAACGTAAATAGTGAGTGGAACTTGGACAATCTTCGAAAAAAGGCAGGGGGTGGTCAGTCAGGGAAACTAGTTTCACTCAACAATTCAGCCCTGAATTAGAGAGAGAAGAGACAGTCAGAGAACAGCATTAGAAGAGAAAGGAGAAATACATCAAGATTTTGATTTGATTTGTTCATTTTTTTTAGTAGAAGCAAAATGGGCAAGGTATTGTTGAGCAGTGCGAATGGCAACAAAGGAGAACAGGCTAAAAGGAACCATTAGTAGATTAGTAGCTTATGTTGTGCACAAAGGATTGGTCACATGCATCTGTAATTATTTTTTAGGGGATCAGATGTCCACCATTCGTGAATGGCAAACCAAATAGGTGTTGCAGCGTTGCAGGCAAAATTATCAGTACATTCAAGTACAAACATCACTTCCACTCTGCAGCAGGTAATGTTTCACCTGAGAACAATGCCCTGTGGCGATGTGTGATTTCAACTGATCCGATCTTTTAGAAGCATTTAAAAAATAGTGAATCGTTATTTGTACTGTATTTTAGGGGTTGTATATAGATATCCCCAACAACTTAATACATGGTGCAGTAGCAACCAGTCATTAATTCACAAGAATATCTAGTGACATTCATAACCATTTATAAACATTCAGAATGATTTGATTATGCAATAAGCTCTTGAGTGTAAAATGCTATTATGATGCATTGCATGCTCTGTAATATTTGATGTCAAAGGTAATTAGATAGATTTTATGTTTTTGAGTGATGTGAGTTAAGGATGCTTATAATTATTAATGAAAGATTGTGAATGTAGTTATGTAAATGTGTGTAGTGCCTACATTAATAAGGCTTTATGAATCATACGATCCATTGTTTAAAACTGGATTTGGATTTGACCATAGGACTTATAGAATTAGGGGAAGCTGGGTAGAGTTATGTAGAGCATGTTGTTGCAGCTACTGGATTTATTTCTGTACCCAAATGAACATATTGCAAATAGGTATTTTTATACAATGTGGCAGATGCTGCTTTCTTTTGTACTGAATTCTGTGTTTTCCAATTATACGTTCTGCATTTAAACTGAAAAGCACATTAACACGTGATGGGACTAAAACAGAAAATATTTGAACACATGCTCGTTTATTGAAAAAGAACTCACACATATTTTCTTAAAATTATTTCTTGGAATTGTAAGAAAGATGAAAACATTATTAGGCATTGGTTATCTTTGGTGCTTTATCATATTCTTTTTTATTGCTTAAATTCATTTAAAAATATATATCATTTATTTTATTCTTGGATATAATAATATCGTTATGTTTAAAATATTGATTTAAAATATAAATTGGTTTAAAATATCTAGATTTGTATTGCAATTGATAAACATATTCTTAACATGTGTAAAAAAAAATATTGGTATTAGAAATGAGTTGCCTTTTTGTTTGGTCAATATGACATAAAATAATATGGGCCAGGATTGTTTTCTTATTTCCTCTTTTTACATTATTTAGATTCTCAACACTTCCTCAAAACAAGTCTCCAACAAATCTATGAATGAGTGGCTGTTTTAGATTATACTCATATATGCTTTATTTGTCCAAATTTTAAAAAGTAAAATATACAGCAAATAATATGTGAGTGGAAATTTTTTATGTACGCACATGCATTTTATATCATGCCAAGATGGAAAGGTCAAACAAATCTCCTGTTACTCCGGTAAGATGTGTTCATCTTTTGCCTGTCATTGTGCACATTCTTCACCACTACCAATTTATAGGGGCAGCACGCCATAGCGAAAGCAGAAATTGGAAAGGTTTTAATAATTTATGTTATTACTATTATACCTAAATACTTTCTTATGTGAATGAAAAAATACACCATTTATAAATGCGTAGGGGAAGACGTTGATATAGTACAAGGAGTGGTGAACTTCAGCTCTTGTTCTGTATCAACAGCACTTAGTCTCTTGGAAAAGGTTTAGGTAGTACGTAACTTTAGTATGATATACGAGGTGGCATTTCAAGCACAATGGAACTGCTATCAACGGGGGACCAGACTAGCGAGTTGATGAGCACATTGCAAGGCAGGAACTAAGGAGGTTTGGTCTTGATCTTGCTCTGTCTGGGAAGTAGAGAAGGTCTTAAGTAAAACCTGTGTTCGTCTCCAACTAAAGCTACACTGCAATTGACCCATTTGGGTTTTGTTGTTGTTTTTGTTTTTTGTGGAGGTGTTTTGTTTTTGTAGAGGTCATTATTCATTATTATCGTTGTTCGTTTTACCTGCGTCTGAGAAGGGCATTCTTATTTATTTTTCATCTGTATTCATTGAAGTAAATGTTTGTTTAATCTAATCTGCTGTTGACATGCCCCCTGCTCTCTGACACCCCATGCTGGCCAGAGTAAGCAGGCAGGGAGTTGCCCCCTGTGGCATAAGCCATCACAGTGACATTATTTTCTTGTTGACCAAGGCATGGATAAATGTAACACATGTATTCCTTCACTTACAGTAAATCATGGATTTGTGGGATAACTCACTAGACTGAATAGCTGTGCCTGCATAAGGAATTAAGTCTCCCCCGTCTCTTCAGATAAATGCTGTGCAAGCAGTCTAAATGAACATCAGACATGCACATACATTCTTGTTAGTACCACAGTGTTAATGCAGGTGGTGGTATACCAGTTAATTGTAATATATTGCAGCTCCATGAACAGAGAGCCACTGAATATGAGATAATGCATCAGAGGTATTCTGCATTGTGGAGATCAAACTGGAAAATGCTTGACTTTCCACACTGCTGCAATTAATTTCTGTTGCCATGTACCATTTTTGATTGCAGTGGCTGTGTGTTGTATTTTGATATAAGTGAGTCCTTTGCCATCACCCTCTATTTAGAATGACTCACTTTTCAAAGGAAGAGGTTAACACAATTTTCCTAACAGAAATCTGAGATTTTCTGCTTTTGATTCTTCCAGGAGCCTGTTTGTGCATGTGCTTTAATCCAGATACCAACACTGCTTATGTAAAAGCAACTTCCATACACTCAAAATATATTTCATTTTTTGACATCTGTCCATGACTCTTGTGTGGACCACAATACATCTAATAGCCATGACAAGTTCATGTGCTTTTGTGTTTTCCTCCCCTCGTAACTGTTGCATAAATAGCCTCAATTTAAGTATGCATATAGCGTTTACCGAACCCCAGGTTCCCACAATCGGGCTGAATCTCCGTTGACAAATCAAGGAGGTAATTTATGCTCTCTAAGAACCCTTAACGAGAATGGCTTCACAGAATTTAATTGCATCACAGACAGTGAAAAGCTCATAATTTTCAACCTCCTCAATGCAACGTCAGCCGGGCACTGCAGTTAAGCAATGTGGAACCATCAACCAGAGTTCCCACTGTGAACACAGGCCAGGCAAACAAAACATCCAGTTCCAGGAAAGAACAGCCATTTATTTTGTGCGCTTTTCAGTCGTTTTGTGTTTTGCTTTTCAATTGCAGTTCTGTCATTTCGCTTTGTTCCCTGATTACACCGCTGTTTACTTCCTACTTTCGGGTTTCTACAGCTCTTTTGTGTCTCATTGTGCTGTTGTCTAATTAAGATCTTTTTTCGTGAACTCGTGTTTGTATTGGTTTTAATTCTCGTTTTACGTATATTGTGTGCGCCTCTTCACAAGTCCATTCTTTTCCACGCTGATTTTGCTCAGCTGAGTTTTATCAGTCAATTTAACGTGGTAATTAAATTGGGTCTAATTATATTGACTAGCCATTTCATTAGTTGGCAAACTTAGTGAAAAACAATAATGAATTTATATTAATTTGATATGCTTAACGCGTTCTTTTCAAGCTGAACCAGCTCCAAGTCTATAATGTTCCCTTTCAATTCTATGTTTAAAACTGCAGTGGCTGTTAATGTTTTGACATACTACCTAATTATTTAATTGTGGGATATTGCTAAACATGACTCAGTTGTTGTTGTTATTGTATTTGGTGGGAAGGGATTATGTTTCATACATTATATGTTTCAGTAACAAATGATATGAACTGAAGATCAGCAATTTCTCTTTAAGTAGTCCAAACAAACCAGCCAGATTTATTTGATCAGTTGTGTTTCTGCTAAAGAATAATTTTGACATTTTAAACCAAAATTCTTAAAATAAAAAAGAACCACCCATACTAAACAAAAAGATTGAATACAGAATATTGAAATGTTTAAGCTCTGCGGTAAGCTTTTTTTCTGATATTGTGGGAAAAATTTACTGGAGCAAGTGCTTTTAGGCTCTACTCCACAGAGAGATATGACTGATGAACAGCAGGTGCGAATGAAAACACCTAGAAGATGGGTCCTCTGGAATTTCTGCCATTATCATTATTCATTATTATTAATTTTCCCATTTTGTGTGTTGTTGCATGTCCTTGACATCCTTACATTTTATTCCTGCACTGTTTACACAGCATTTGTGTGTATGAATGTGTGTGTGTGTGTGTGCCTGTGTGAATGTGCATATGTGTGTGTCATGAATGTGCACGTGTGTGTGTGTGTGTGTGTGTGTGTGTGTGTGTGTGTGTGTGTGTGTGTGTGTGAATGTGCATATGTGTGTATCATGAACGTGCATGTGTGTGTGTGTGTGTGCATGTGTGTGTGTGTGTGTGTGTGTGTGCATGTGTGTGTGAGTGTGTGTGTGTATGTGTGTGCATATGTGTGTGTCATGAATGTGCATATATGTGCGTGTGTGTGTATGTATGTGTGCCTGTGTGCACGTGTGTGTTTGTGTGTGTGTGTGTGTGTGTGAATGTGTATGTGTATGTGTGTTTGTGTTTGTGTGCGTGAATCTGCATATGTGTGTATGTGTGTGTGTGTGTGTGTCATGAATGTGCATATGTGTGTGTCATAAATATGCACGTGTGCAGGAATGGTGCAGTAAAACAGGGGTGTAATCAAAGTGAAGGAAAGGAGCTCTGGCCTCGATTGCCCTCTGGTCTCTGTTTGTCAGGAGTGGGTGCTAGCGAGATTTACACGTACTCCCTGGCTGTGGAGGGCTGGGATTGCCGGTAGTACTGCTGCCCTCTCCTCTCCTCCGTGGGGCAGGAGCAGCAGAGGAAGGAGCCCCCCAGCATGGTCAGGCTGGCCGCTGCCCAGCCCACGAACAGAGCTGAGCCAAACTCGTACCTGGGGCAGAGAAAGACACGGGCCTCACTGACACCTCACTGACATTTACTCTGGGCTACATTCCCTACCAGGAATAATAAATCATATTATATCACATTAGCAACTTACCAAAGCAAGCATCAGTAACTACAGACAAGTACATTTTCTAGGTGTTTTATTCAGAATGAAGAGTGAATCTTGGACATTAAACTCACTTTTAATTCAGTAAATTAAAAAGAATTGGGGTAGTAAATATATTCCATTAGAATTAAAATATTCTATATTCTTATAACATTGCAAGTTTTGTGTCACTTACATAGCAAGTCTTTTTAACAAGTATTAAGTATTTCCACTGCAACACAAGTGTTACAAAAATATTTATATATTATATATTATATAATATATAAAATATATTATTGATAATTATGTAAATTAAAGCATTAATAAGAATATTATGTGTTAAAAGTATATAATTATTCATTAATATCAATAGGGCATTTATGTCAATAAGACTAATATGAGAAGGATATTAATAGGGCATTTGCTTCTAAACCTGTGTAGGGACAGCGTAACATGTTATCAATGAGACGGTCACATAAAAAAGCGAACAGAAAGATATATTTTACCTGGCATTTACAGGTGTGTTTGGATTGAAGAACTGGTGGGAGACTTGTGTGGCATACCAGGACACAGACACCAATGTGCACAACCCTACAGAAAACATACACATCAGAGTACTGCACAACTCAGAGGCAATTCACCACACTTGTAAGGTTTCCATCTGACTCTGCTTTTTGACTGGCAGGAAAACAACCTCATAAAATAACAATTTCATGTTTGTCACACATTAAAAAAACAAATTATAATAATGAAACACATATGGGAAATCATGAATTCTTAAAACAAAAATGATCAGACAACATCCTCCTCTAAATTTTAGGATGGAGTGCTACTGTTTTATCCGTGTGTGAAGTATTACATTTCAATCACTCCGCCAATGGTAAGTGATGCAAACGAGTCCAGCTCTCTAAATGTTACCAACATACTTCACACAGCTTTGCGTTATTCCAATCACTCCACTTGTAATATGTGATGTTTGTTAATATTTGAATACGGGTGTTTGCTCAGTAGCCCAGGATTGCCTTCAGGGAGTGTGATGTAGGCTTCATGTTGTATTATGGGGGCTCAGCGGAGGTCTGAGGGCCTCACCCGCGAGCAGGAAGAGCACCCCTCCCGAGACGGCGATCCTGCTCTTGGTCAGGGGGTTGTTGTCCCCGACCTTCGTGCACTTCATGCCCACCACGCTGACGATGATGGCGATGAAGCCCATCAGCACGGACACCACCATCAGTGCCCGGCACGTCTGGATGTGCACTGAAAGAGAGGGGGTCAGAGGTCAAGGGCAGGCGCAGCATAGTATGAAACCTCCGGCCCTCAAGTATAGGCACGATTGTGTTTGTGTTCAGAATGGGTGCGAGGAGAAGTAGCCAACTAAACGCTTCAAACTTTTCTTCTTCTTTTTTCTCAAAACATCGTGTCTCAATGGGTAGCGAGGAGAATATTGAAATGTTTTTCCACTCATAGTGATATCCCGGTTTTAAGTTAAATGGTGGCAAGCGATGCTTAGTGTGTTAATCATCATTCTGTAGCGGCTTCACAGGCTTTTAACGCTCCTTTGAATTCTATGAATAACTCACATGGACTTCAGAGCTCACACAAATGCGTAGGAGTGACATTTTTACATGTTTCACACAGAGGGGATTAGTGTGGCTTTTCCACAAAGAGGGATTGTTTTTACTGGCTCTGCTGCCTTTGTTACAAGGGCTCATGGCCCAGTTGTCCAGCTGTTTTTTTATTATTTTGTAAAAACTAACTCCAATAAAAATGGATGACATTATTAAAATAATGATAGAAATAAAAGATTGGTTGAACCACAGAAACTGTTTGCTATCGAATGTAACAATTTTTTAAAAATATTTTGATCATTACCAATATGCAGACGCGGTTCCAACAACAAAATGCATAGCCACCCAAATATACATATACTATGTGTTCCATGACGATGATGCAAACACACCATGATTGAATAAAAAATTAAGGCATACTTTTCATACTCATACTTTTCAAGCCTTTGTTAAGCAGGATTTTATATTCATGACAATTTCAAAGAGCGATGAACAAGGGAGCCAGTTTGTGGATGATCTCTGATGTTTGATTTATGTAATGAGATTCCTTTGATGAGATATTTAATGGGGTTTTAAGTGTAGGCCCTATTCTGCTCCTTCAGACTTTTTTGTGTGTTTGAAGCCCTATTTTGGTCCATCAGAATATCTCTCTGATCCCATCTCTCTGATGGTGATTGTAAAGAGAGGTAGCAGGAGAGAAAGCTTGTGTCCCACTGCCTTTTGTACGATGTCTTAACTAGCAGTGCCTGGCACAAGTCAAAGGCAGGCCCACAAGCATGCACTACTGTGGGAAGGAACATACTTCAATACGGTGGCCATTGTATTTTGTTGTGCTGGGGGAAGCACACAATAAGGGCCACAAGCCTTCTGTTGACTGAGGACTGTCAAACCGAAGCCGTTCACATTTTCCAATCAACTTGTATGCGTCATACCGGAGCCTTGTGAGAGCATTGTGGTACGCTCACACAACTTGGTCTCTGTGTACTTCGGGTTATGTTTTATCCCAAAATCATTGGTTAAAAACATGCATGTGGTTCCTGTCGCCAGTCATTTCTAGGCCCTTTGCTCCAGTTCCATCTCTCCTTATAAACGAAATGTGTTCAAAGATACTTTGTTCAAATCAAAGCCATATATTCACAGCAGAGAATAGGGTAAATAAAATTAGAGTATGTTCTGTGTTAAGAATAAGATGAGCCAGAAAGGTAAAAATACTTTTCTGTAGTCACCACGTTCAGTAACGCGCAGTCCAAACAGCGGTCTTAATTGTTTTGAAAATGATGCATTAAACAAACCTGGCAAACCGTTTAATTGAAACATGGCATATTAATGAAGTTTACTCTGGTTATTATTGTACACTCGCATGACAGATTGTGAGGGATGCATCGACTGAACTGACATTTACGTTCTGCCTCATCTTCAGTTATTTTTGTCACTTCAATTTATGAGTGCTAAGAAAATTCAAATTCAAAATCCCCCAGTGACTGCAGCTGGACTTTCTGCACAGTGGAAAGCTAAGCCCGAGCCCTTGACGTTTTCTATAACACTCAGCTGGCAGCGTGCATAAGAATAATTACCCAAGAAAAGACATCACAGCTCTCCCAGGGGAGGAAACAATGCAGGCTTATAGGACTCCCTGCAAGAAGCATAAGCAAGAACATTGATGATACTGTCCTACGGATGACCTAATATGGGCCAACAATAGTGTGGAAAGGGTGGTGGCAGGGTCTTATCGCCCATTGTGGGATGGGAGTTGGAATTCCACCCTGGGCAGTTTGAAAGAGCACGTTGCATTTATGTTGCTTAGACGGTGGTGAAAGCTCAATGTTTTTTATGTTTGTGCCTTTTATAGCATCTAAGACACAAAACCAAAACCAGTTTCCTTTCTGTAGTCTTGTTCTCTTCATTTATGGTATAGTTTACATAAGACATGTGTGTCGCTTTTCACATTTTGTGGTCTTTGGTACATAAGTAAAACAAAGGCAGCTAATGACAAGGCAGTCCATCACACCTTTGTGACCTGAGAGCTTCAAATGTGCTACTCTAGCCCCACATCAGTAGCATTCAAGGCAGTCTCATTGATGTCACTGGAAGTTGCAGATGTGTGTGGCAAAAAAAACACAGTCATGAATAAAAAAAAATCCCTTGGTTAAAAGAAAAATAACTGTTCATTCAGCACCGCACTATCTGTAGGAGGTTGACATTACTTTTACATCCAGGATAACTGTCTGGACTCAATAACCTTGGATTCATTAATACAGATCATGAAATGAACATACTGTATGTCATATGACAAAAGGAACATTTGTCAAGAAAATGGGTCTGAAAATCACCCATAATCTACAGATAATCTACTAGATCACCCAAATGTCACTACCGTGTACTAGTTACAGTATAGTAAATGATATTAATAAGTCATTATATTTATCTTAATAATATGGTTCTGCTTGAAGCCGGCATTTGAATTATAAGATGACAGACCTTAAAAGCCTGATAGATTTATTGAGCTCTGATTCATTATGCACTCTCTGTTGAAATATTTATTTAACAAAGGTTCTGAGAGTGGGTTCAAAAACTCTGATTATCAAACTGAATATATTTTTCCAGTCATTCGCCTCAGGTTCTATAGAGATGGAGGTGCAAACAATGCTTGCACATTGTATGTAGAAATACATTTCACATTCTGAAAATATCTACGCTGCTAGGCCCAACACAGGGCTTTTCTTCTCAGTACAAACTGCTTATTATAGGGGACAATAAGCTGTTTTTGTTGTACTGAAGAGTGAAGTGGAAACTAGATCCATTCACTTCTTAAAAGGAGGCCACAAAAATGTTTTGAAATAAAGCATCATAAGACTTTTTGGACAGTAAATTCATGAAACGTTGGCATCACACTCTGGCAATGTTAGTCAAAACCAAACAAACATATTTATTATACGGCTAATCATTTGTCTGCAAATTTAATTTAACTGTCATCACAGCCAATATATCCCCCATGATTTTTGCTGAATAATAAAGGAGAATAAGAATATGAGCTGTTTACAAATTGTTTAAATAAGCAAGTCGCCAAAATATAGGAATACAATTACAGCAGCTTTTAGGTTTTAATGAGTGTAGAGATTTATTTGACATTCATGAGATGGAATGTTTGCTAATGTCATTCATCATACTTTCTTGTTGTTGTTTGTGAATCCCATGAAAGTTAATCTCCTCTGCTAACTCACAACAGGCACTGAAATTCAAAAGAGTGGGAGCACCCACGATAGAGCACATGGTCAATTATTTTTATCACTGAAATTCTGATTTATCCTGATTTACTAAAGGTTTTGCATATGATTCATAATACGTTTCATACATACGATTGTTTTGATCGTTCTAAATATGTCCCCTGATGAACAGTTACATTTAGGACTAATGTGCAGCTCAGGAAACTGACCTTGGATGAGACTGGACAGCCATAAGTTTTTTCTTATTTAGTCTGTTTGTGCATTTATTGGTTTACCCTGCCAAAGGGAAGGCAACAGAAATGGACACGGGAACCAATCCAAGAGAGGATGGGTTCTAGAATAGAGCCACATGATACATCTGGAAGAGACATTGTGAGCTCATCGTCCCTAAACCATGTGAGGAAGAGGTGGCGGTCACGGAAACAAGCCCAGTGCCACCTGTTTCACTCGTACTCACCGTCTAAGGACAGCATGGAATCAAAAACCTTGCACTGCACCTGACCAGTGCTCTGAGACGCACAGGACATCCACAGCCCCTCGTAGAGGCCGACCGCTGTGATTATGGCATCGCCAGCGTAGGATGACTGCTTCCACTGTGGCAGAGCCGTGGTAGAGATGATGCCAATCCATCCGCCCAATGCCAAAAAATACCCCAGAAGCTGGAATCCAGAATTGGCCATTTCTTTTGTCTTTGTTTTTCTTTTTTGGTTTGAGCTTGCTTTTGCTCTTCTGGGGGGGAAAAGCTGTTCTTCTTGTATGTCTTTAAAACACCTCAAGAGTAACTATCCGCAAAGACAATCCGTATTGAACAAAGCGAGTCAATGCTGCGCAATCTCAGTGCTTTGCTGCCTCCAAAGTAGTGCTTTGCTGCCCTCTTTAATTCCAAACCTCACGAGACAAACACAGTGGAGATAGAGCTGGAGAAGTTTTGGCTATGTTTCTTTTTTGTTTCCTCTTTAGTCAGTTGCCAGTCCCTCTTTGTGTTGCTCGTGGCCACGGCACACTCTGTCATTTGGAGGTCCCCTTCTTTCCCCGTGATTCAAAAGCCTAGAAGAAGGAGGTCTGCCCCTCATCTAGAGTCGAAGCTAGCTCACAGGACACTGTGTCTCTTTAAGGAGACCCCTACCTGCACGCCTGGCTGCCCAGAAACTTGCTCTTAGTGACTGCGGCGGCTGTCAGGATTGGGGAGAGGGCTGCTTAGAGGCTGCATCGCTTTCTTGTCACACTCCAGTGGGTCTGGATGGTGCTGTGGGGGTTGAACAGCAATAAAAACTTCACTGGAGACAAAAAAAAAGCCTTGACGGTCTTCCCAACTGCTGAATGCAAAGGGGCGTGAGGCAAGCTGCTGATTGGTTGACTGAGCTGCACGGGGACGCCCACAGAATGAATAAGAAATTCCAAGCTGTGAAATGACTAAGTATTCTGAGTGGTAAGATTCACCAGTGGAGTCAAAGCCTAATGCAAAAGGAGCCTGTTGCATTCTTCTGAACAACAATTCAACAGCAGGTGGGAAAATTAATTCATAACAATAATCCGATGTTAAAGCAAAGTTAGGATATTTCCTTCGGGTGGGGCATGGGGGCTGGGGGCATCATATTTTGGTGTCCTCACTAACAAGTGTTAACCCTGTGGTGAGCAAAGCCGTAGAATCTCCTCAACAAACAAACGTAAATCAGCCCATGGCATGCTTGTGTGAAAGGATGTGTCGTGTGCAGGCACCCTCTCTGCATTTACTGGAAATTTAGGACTATCCCATCAAAGGCCTCGAGATCACCATGGAAACGTGTACAATTGGATCCCAGTAAGAGTTACCCCCACAACAGGAATTGATGGTTCCTTCTGAATAAGCCGCTGGAGACGTGCTGTCCCACTCTACAATGTAATGACCCAGTTTTATGACCTTGTGGTGACCACTTACACCAGCTGTCCAATGGTGACCGCAGCTCAAGCCCTAGTTCAAACTCATTCTCAGCATTTTTGAGGCCTATCCCGGAATTTATAGTAGTAATATTAGCCAATTCATGCTGTCAAAAGCTCACAAAATGCCCAACCGTTACATGTCCTCAAACCTCAAGCCAAAACAAGGCTTGAACCCCACCACCCCCAACACTGATCTCAAAACATGTTGCGAAAACACATTACATAACCAGGGGGACTGATCAGGACTGATGAGATACAAACAAAGTGATTATTGCATTCTTCATGGTGAGGGGCCCTGCTTCGACCCAACAAGATTTTCCATGGAGGACAGTGTACTGTTGGAAGAGGATTAGACCCCCCAACCCTCCGCCTCCTCACAGATACTTGGGGGTCATGCTTGGGAGAGGGGGGCCCCCCTAGGATTGGTGCTTTTTGCTGGGGTTAATCATACGGATGATGGCGAACTTTCCGGCATGACCACGAGATCGCTCTCCTCCTCTCGCACCGGTGTTCACAACCGAGTGGAGCTCAGTGGACTGTGAGCCTCGGATGAGTCCTTTTACAAACACCCTGCGCTCCTGGATGGATTAAAATGCCAGGCAGTCCATTCCGCACAAAGCCGCCTGAGCGCAATGAGACAGAACCGAGGCCTGGGACGGGCCCATCTCCCTCCTCCCTCTCCACTCTTCTCTACTACTCCTTTACATGCTCAACCTACATTAAGTGGACAACCTTGTTTGCGTTAGGTAAATTTGTGACCAGGAATAAAGGAAAAGGGCATCGTAAAGACCTAGCTTAGAAGTAAGGACATCTCTAAATAGCAATGTAAAGCCCTCCAGTCAACATTAAGGTATTCAGGATATTTATTTGATGCAGATTTTCTTCAAAGGCATCAGAGAGCAATTGTCCATGGTCCTCAACTTAAATTAGTGCTAAATTATTCTCTTCTTTCCCAGTTAGGCCTTGGTTTTAAGAGAAATGTTGTGGGCTAATAGCCAAATGTGCAAATTAGAAGAGGCAGAAACTTTCAGTGTTAGATTAAGCCAGAAATATTACATATTTGATGTGATGAATTGCTTCATTGCTCCTTATTGTTGCTGTTCCTATCGTATGGATGTAAGTGTGCCTGTAGCTGAGCTACTTCTATTCACATGAAAAGGCTTACAAGGTCCACTGATCCAGGTTTCACAGTGCTTTTGGAGGCATTATCACTAGGCCATGTGTTTCTCTTTCAAGGCTAGAGGAGATTATTAAGCAGACATTAATAGTGAAGTGAAATATGCTGTACGGATATTATCCTTTAATAACCAATAATATTGGAAAATCAGAGATGCCAGAATGGGCGGTTCTACTGTTCATTCAACATGTTTGAATGTGACAGAACGTAACTGGCCAGATAACTAAGTAGGCTATGGTAGACACTGGATTGTCTTCCTCTTCTCCCTTGGTTACTGTTGCTAGCCAATTAAGTGATTGTGACAAATTACAAAAAAGGTAGTCCTGTGCATCTGACGAAGTCAACCCAATTACATTCAGCAGTTGCTGCTTTCATAAATCAGTAATCATTTCTATGCCCATTTAGTCTTCCAAATTACAGTAATCTTCAATGGGATAGCAAATTGCAATTATGATTTCTGGGAATGCAATTATGTTGTATGGGATTGAAAATTCAAATTATGTTTTATGGGATTGACAATTGTAATAATGATTTATGGCACAAATCACAAGAAAGTTCAAAAGAACTGTGAAGTGCTATAATATTCATCTGGGCTCCCATTTGCAAAAATATTCAATGGAAGCACAATCTGCAATAATGTTCGATGGGACTACAAATTGCAACTGTGTTCAGAGGCGCTCCAAATCCGACATTGATCATTAAAAGTGCAAATTGCAATTAATTTTTGCAATGGAGAAAATTACTGCGAGAACAGGTAACAGGAGCCATCTCTTACAGCAATCTCTTTCAGCCAGATTGTCCAGGCCAGTGATGGCTGGGTTGGTACAGTGATTAGCAGTATTAAATGTCTGTAATTAACAGGCTTGGGTATGAAAGTTCTTACAGTATGACTGACAGATACTGGGGCAGATTACAATCCAACATTCCCCAGACCCACAGAGGTTCAGGAGCAGCTGAGATACAATAAGTATTGTAAATGGGCAGGGGCCTTATATCCAAGTTCAACACAGGTTAATCAGCTTTCAGACTTTATATGAAAACAAAGTGGACATATAGTTCAGATGAAAGTCAAAAAAAATCCTTGGAATCAAGCCACAAAAACTTTTGAATTTTGAAAAATAACAGCGTGTTGCCGTTGGAAGAATTAAATGCCTGGAACACACATCTGGGTTCTTTCTTACTTGAAAGAAATACATTAATTTATTTGATTATATGTGTTTGCAGGCAATTTACTCAACTAATTGACTGCGTTGTTGAATTAATCAACGATTGCATTTGTAGGGCTCACTTTTTCATGTGAGAATGAGGCAGCTGCTTATTGATGACTTCCATCACTTTGGATCTGGTCTGTGCTATTGCACTAAGGAGTGATGGGGCAGGTAGCGCAGTATTAAAACTGTAGCTTAAAGGTTACCCAAAAATCATATTTTCATCAATCTATGATATACAGTGCATGTGTGAAAAATACATTAAATGCACTATACGCATTTTTAAATATATCAGCTACTTCCTGGTTTAAAGAAGAAATGCACCATCACTTTCCTCCATACCAGAAAAGAGATGGGTGTTGGGTGAATGAGTGTTTTACTTTTACCTTCCTCAGAACAAATGTGGAGACCCTGACTGCATTGCAGAGTCTCATGGCATGTGTGACAACATCAATATTTAGTTCAATTTTACACAAGACAGAGAGTGATCCATTATTTCTTCCCCCCATTGTCTCATTTTCCCTGACTGCAGTGCACGGTTTTTACATTGTTGTTGGCACACGAGAAAGAAATGCATTATGATTGTTCCAGTTCCAGTAAGCTGATCGGGAAGTTGCAGAGAAAATGTTTTATTCGTTTAAGCTTGAATAATTATTCGATCTGCAAAATAATTACAGTACAATAATAATGACTGCCAAGTTTCAATATTTATATACTGTTGCAGTCGTACTACAATAAGAACGAAGGCCAACATATAAAACCCTTAATTGCTTAGTTGTCTGAAAATTCTACGGGTGCTGTCACGGGCGTTGATGAAGGGTATATCCATGGCAATTTAAGCCCAAAATTTCTGATCTGATCTGGTTTTTAAGAGTCAAGCAGATAACCAGCATGCATGTCTGGGGAACAGAATCTTTCTAATGGTATTTTTTGTCTGCTGATACATGCACGACTCTGGTGGAGCCTTCCTCCAACATAAAAGTTATGTAAAGAGTAAAGATGTATGTTGTCCTTAGCCTGTCGAGTGGGACATACTAACTAGTAACTGCTATTTGTGCTCTGAATGCAGGGAATAACTCTTAGCAGTACATTTGTTCGATTTCCTGATGAGAATGGCCCCGAGTCACTGAGATGGGGGGACAATTTTTTGTTACATTAAAAGACCTCTATAAGTCTGGGGAGTGTTGGAGTATGTGCGTTCTCCCTAGTGCCTGTCAGTCATACTGCAAACCATGCCTGTTAATTACAGACATTCACCACCGCTAATCACTGCAACAACCCAGCTGTCATTGGACCGGACAATCTGAGTGGAAGAGATTGAGTTCCTGTTACCTGTTCTTGCAATTTGTAGTCCTGTTGAACTTCCATTAAGATTTATGAACTGCTTTTATTTCTATGATCAGTGTGATAATCAAGTAATTTTTCTTTTGAAATCTTTGTATTCCATAATTTTCACAAGAGTTTGATCGACTATTAAGGGGTCAGCTTTTCCCAAATTTCTTCCCCTGAGGTTGTTTTTCTGTTTTGTTTATTATTATTTATATACACTACCGGTCAAAAGTTTTAGAACACCCCCATTTTCCAGTTTTTACAGAAATTTAGAAATTAAATTTAAGCAAGTCCAGTGAATAACCTGAAATGGTACAAAGGTAAGTGGTAAACTGCCAGAGGTTAAAAAAAATAATAATAATGGTACTAACTTTTTACCGGTAGTTTTTTTAATTTTATATATATATATATATAAAGAACATAAGCATAAAAGAACAGCATGGACAACTGGACAGGGACAAATATACAAAAAAGGGAAGGAACCTGTATAACTAAATATAACAAATAAGCAAGTTGGTTTTCCATAGGCAGCATCAATTGAGATTGATATTTGATGTGTAGTCAGCATTTCGGCCATATATCATCCAGGTGGGTGCTACACATCGGTGGTTTCCCCCTTCACTGTAAAGCACTTTGGGTTCTTTGAAAGACGTATAAATGCAATCCACTGATATTATTGTTATTATTATTATTATTACATTTGTGTCTCATCATTGTTGAGACATGTCCAGCCCTCATTCCTGCATAGTTGTGTTGTGATAAATCACAGATTCCTCCATGAAAAATTGTCCTCCAATAACCTTTGTGGCAAGGTGCATCTTGTGCAGTGTAATTGGCATGGGATTGTTCTGCTCATGCACATGCAGTTGTGAATATATTACACACCAACATTCCCATAGCGTCAATACATTCATTATCAGTTGAGACACTGGGGAGAGGTCAAAGGTCATTCAGAGGAGTATTAACAAAACAAACAGTCAGAGTCTGCTTACAATAGCGCTGTGTGGGAAAGCCATACTTGTTTTTTCAAGCTACAGCTTTTAGAAAATGACTTGTGTTTTGATACTGCTTCATTTTTCATATTAATTCATTGCATTTTTGGCTCTGTGTTAGCTTTGGTGGAGCATCTATCTTTCAATTTGGTCTGTACCTTGTTTTTCCTACAAACTATAGTTTTAGGCTTTGTTACGTATTTTATCATTTTCAGCTAATACTGGAATGCACTCTATGTTATTAGCAGTAGTGACTCTAAGACAAAATAAATAATTTGATTACTCTTTGTAAAGCAGTGGAATTGTGGATTGTGGATTTCCATCAAACTCAAACTCAAACTCAAATTCACCATTCATTTTGTTAGGAAGTTGTAAACACTTGAGTGCTTATCATAAAGTCCAGCTTTGAGGGCAGTTCATGCAATTTTGCTTTGTATCAATATACCCTGTGACCTACAGTGACCCCTCTGCAAGCAAACGGCACAAAAGCCCAGCTTGTTTTGTCCTGGGTTTCCGTCTCCTTTTGAATGTGAAAGCGTGCATATATGTACGCTTCATATTTGGAGAGGCAAGCCGCTTCCCTCGCCTTGTCCCCCTCTCTAGATTTTCCAGGCCCTCCCAACGCTAAGCTCGGCTTAAAAATCAGCTGACGTGATCAAAGACGTGAAGTCATATTTCCAGCTAACAAGACCCGACTGTTCCCAATGCATGAACCTCCCAGAGAAACAATCGCTATACGTGCCCTGACATGGGAAAGGAAGTGCTTTTGTTTCCAATTCTTGTATGCTGCCTATTAACGTTTTGTAATTCCTTTCCGTTACCCCCCCAACCCCCACCCAACCTACACCCACATCTCCCCCTTCCCCAACTACTCCATTAGGCATTGAGGACCAAAAGCGTACCAGTATATTCTAAATCAGGATGGACCTTTCCAAATCATGCACTTCAAGTGTCAGTCCAGCGTCCGTTTCCAAGACATCAGAGCACACTCGACGACTGCAGCCTCTGAAAAGGCACAAGAGAGGCCCCCTCGTTTGCGAAGGATGGTGTTGTCTTGGCCCGGATGGCTCCATTGTGGTCACAGCTCCCCCCACTCTTACTCTATCTCCAAGAACTTGGGTTTGGAGTGAGCATGGGGTCCACCTTCTCTAGAGTGTCACCACCTGGCACCGAGAGATTAGGGGAGATAACCAAACGTCAACATGCCCCGCTGAGACGAACGGAGGACGTCTGCCCCCCGGGCCAGCGCAGCTGAGCTGGGCACAGGGGCTGAAAATGGGGAGATTAGAGGGGGAATGTGCCAGGCTAATCCACTATTATGCCTCGGCCCTCGGCCCTGGCAGTCCAAAGAAAAGGGAGCATTCTTCAGCGCAGACGAGCCCCACCTCCAAGTCAGTCTGTAAACAATGGTTAATGTGCCATTTACAATTCATTGCACACTTGGCTCATTTTCACCTCCTTAATGAAATTGCAGTGGTATGGATGTCTGTCATCGGTGCATGTATGTGAAGGTATACCAGAACAAACTAGTGCCTTTCAAACATATCAGCGAGCAAACATAGTGGATGTGCATGTATGCTGTAAATAACAGTTATTTCCCTTTGTAAACTGTCCTTGTAAACTCTGGTTAAAATGCATTTGTTGTTAGTGTTCTTGGCAATGAAAGGTAAAATAGCATCTAACAGCTCTGCGCTACGTGATTTACTTTCAGTGCAACAATTTGCATTTTCTTACACAACAGTTTTCATTCGTTTTATTGTGGGCAAATCTTACAATGTTCCAATAGAAACAAATAAGCGGAACTTTCCTAAATATCTCATTTACGTGTAATAGAAATTGACCCAAACAATCAATTTGTTTGATCTGTCTTATCAGATATGTGTTTTAGAACGGGGCTCCATTGGAAATTGAAGTCTGGATCAATGCTCTTAATGATGCTGAAATGCATTGCCCTTTCGGCTTACAAATGATGTGATTAATGTTGCCAGACATCTGGGTAACATTGTGTAATTAAAAAAATAGTAATGACAATATAAAATCCACTAAGGCCAAAGTTGTAACACCTCGTGATTTTTTCCCCCCCTGTCCCTTATGGTCAAAATCAACATGCCCCTTACAAGCAGAGCGAATCACCTGGCATGATACAGTTGCAAATGGAAAGAGGCTGGGTAATCAATGTCTGAGCCAATCATTCCTCATTGAGGGATGAGGCCGCCAGCGGGCTATGACGGTGCCACACTCGTCTTCTGTGCCCCTGGCACATTTCAAATGAAGGGTGTGCGTGCCACGGTGCCACTGTGGCTGTTCACTCTGCATTTAAGCCGACCTGCCCTTCAGTACCCATCTGCTGTAGGGGCCCAGGGGCTCAGCGCCAGGCGTTGGTGTGCTATCGCTATGACAACAAGCAGTGACATCTTCATTCGACAGGCCCACAATAAAGAGGCCCAAGAAGTGCTGCGCTCATGGGGGAGGTAGCGGTTATACTGTTTTTCCTGAGGGCTTAATTCCCTGGAAATGCAAATGGAGCAGACTTCCAGGAAGTGCTACATATCACACTTTAACATGCCATCAATTGTCCTCACTGCGGGAACAGTGTGCCTGTGGGGGACAAGTAGGATCAATACTGTAAAAGACCTTTTAAAAAATTGAGATTGCATATGCTTGTGAGGTCTGACTAATATCATGAAAGGCGACCATTTATTTTCATAAAAATAACATAATAACATTAAAATTGTGTGGGTTTTTTAAATGTAACACAAATAGACAACACAATCACACTATTTTGAAATTGAATTCCAGGATGGGATAAGATGCATGAAACACATTTCATGCATTGATTTCAAAATTGCACTGATGCTTTTTTACATAGTGACTTCTGGTATTAATTTATTTTAGATTCCCATGAGAATGCCTGCAAGGTATGTCTTGGAAGAAATTGGATTTGAGTTGGAAACAAAAGCCTTTCCTTTCCTATGGGCACGTAGGTAAAGATTCCTCCATAGCGATGCATAGTAATCTCTGACCCGGCAAAATTAATCTGCCTCTAACCCTGGCCCCCCTTGCACTGCCTGTTCAAATAAGCCTCACCCAGCCTTCCTCGACAATCCAGCACCGCCATGGCTTGGAGTCAGTCCCAGCCAGGCACTGAAATGATCCACGTCTTGGGAATAAGGAGATGGTTCATCGCTGGTGCTCGCTGAAGTCATGGTTCATACATCCATCAAAGGCCCTCAATGGAATTCTTTGTTTACATTTGTTTTTAGAGACACAAGAAATCTAACCATGACATCTGGCTGATGTGCTGGTTTATATTGCATCTAAAGGATTCCATTGACTGTTTCCAGAATTGTGCTTCCTCACAGATTCAAAGGGCAAAGAGGCACAAACAAAAAGTCTGTTCTGTTATAAAAACAAACAAAAAACTAAGCCGAGGGAACACCTTTGGTTTGACATACCGAGCATGTCAAATACATCTGCCACGTAATGGGCATCGGCTTTGTGTGTAACTAACGGATACCGTTTATCCAACTAGACACTTTCCCGTGGGTTCAATGAGAATGTTATGGATATTAGAAAAATACATTTTAGTTGATTTCAAGTTCCAATTAAATGATTTATGTATGTCCGGTAATAACCTACAGCTGCTGGTTTGGTCCGTTGTGGAGGCGTAGTGGTGCTCTGAAACAGTTTTGTAGATATTAAATAGTTTCAGTTGACACGGTCAGGGGTGTCTCGATAGGCCTCTTTTGAAGCTTGTGTCCAAAAGTAGCGTGGGCCCTCTCTCAATTGGCCACTGCTTGGCACTGTTACAGAGTTCAAAAGAGTGGGATCTACACAGGTGTAAGACTTGTGTACTTACTCAACAAATCCTCAGGCTTCAAGGGAAACGTACCAAAGTCAATGTCAGGTCTTGTTAGCCCGCTGTTTTATTTTCACAGCCACCTTTTCAAGTCAAAGAGTTGAAATTAATTTAGCCAGGCCACAGCCCGCTGTGTCCAGCCTAATCCTGCCAGAGAATGGACCTGCTGGGTCTGTCTCCCTGGCAACCAGTAATGGTTACTTTCATCTGTGACCGTGTCCAAGGGGGGAGTGAGCGAACATAATGTAGCCCAAAAGATCCTCTCTAAATGGCATGTGGCTTGTTAAAAAATCAAATCAAATCTAATTCCTTTAGTAGGCTTTTTTCAATTAATGTAGCAGCTGGCAACTGATGGTTGTAGTTTTTGTAAGGTTTTCAATTTTGAGCTTGTGTTTTTTAAGGACACCTAGGACAGTTTTCTGAAAATAATTACCAGTAGTTAACCTAAAAAATTATTTTAAAAATGTACATTAAATAATAAGGTAACTTCCCGAACAAATCTCAAACCTACTTCATAAATATACATGAGGAAGCACCATGTAAAAGGCCATGTGTTATATTAAATTATTTTTCACAAAAATTACTAAATATCACATTTACATGTTCATCAGAACATTTTCTTGACAACCTAGGCATTACTACTTCATTATTTTTTTTAAATATGACTTGTTTAGTTTGTGAGCAACATCACTCTCACTCAAACCAGAATACTACTTCCTGTGCACAATTATCTTGTTCAGCCAGATAGCTACAGTGCCCTCCAAAATTGTTCATACCTTTGAGAAAGATGAGCAAAGAAGGCTGTACAGAATAAACAATCTGACCATACCACCTGTTCCGATGCTGTTTAGCAAACTGCAGATGCTTATTCTTGTTGATTGACCTCAATGGAGGATTTTTTTGTGCCAACACTTCCGAAACGTCTATTGGCAGAGGATGATGCAGAGTAGATTTGCATCTTTGTGTCTCCAAGACACAACTAAGTTTTGTAGATCTCCAACTGTGGTCCTTTGTCTCCCAAACCATCTGTCTCACTGTGCGTGGGGGCTATATGCACTTGCGTCCTCTACCAAGCAGATTTACCACTGTTCCAGTGGTTATAAACTTCTTAATTATTGACCTAATGGTTTTTTGATGGATGAAAAATTGAGTTTACCTCATTTTTACACTTCAGTGAAACAGGAAGCCATGGGAGGCCACAATACTGTTCCCTAAAATTGGGATGAACTGACAAAGGTAGCATGTTCATGTACATTTGTTTTTGTTGGATTTCATTTAAAATAATTATTATAGGTGTGAGTAATTGTGACACATCTTTTGGGAAAAATATACATTATAGGCATTTGGCAGACGCTCTTATCCAGAGCAACGTACAACAAAGTGTTAGTAAATATTAAATATTAACTATAAATCTCTGAGCAATTTTATTAACATAAAAGAAAATAATTGTCCAATGTTGGAGCATACATTACAGCTCATGACCTGTGCTATATATACAGCCTTCTTTGCTTATCTTTATCAAGAGTGTGAATAAATGTGGAGGGCACTGCTTTTGATGAAGGTCATCGACCGACTCAGCCGTTCACTTGATGGTTCGCAGTTAAATGGTCCACACTGCACTACCCAGCTCAATCATTTGTAGGTAACTTGGGTATCACTGCACTACCCAGCTCGATTGTTTGTAGGTAACCTGGGTATCGCTGTATAACCCAGCTCGATTGTTTGTAGGTAACCTGGGTATCGTGGTATAACCCAGCTCAATCGTTTGTAGGTAACCTGGGTATCGCGGTATAACCCAGCTCGATCATTCGCCGTTAACAGCATCGAACGCAGGTAACCTGAGTAGTGGCATGCTACCAAGCTTAATTTTTCACAATTAACTGGGTAGCACGATCGGATTTCGTTTGACTTTTCTGTACATTCACAAATACGCTGGGAAATTGAAATGTGTGTTATGTTGAAATGCACAAATGTCTAACAACTACAGCATACAGCTGACATACAGAGAAGCCCTTGCACTGTCTTTGCATATTAAGTGAGAAATACTGTCAAGGGAGAAATATGGGAGGATTTCCTGCTTTACAACTATATGGCGTATTACATGATTTAAGGTGAATTATTTTAAATAACCAGTGCTTGATTAACAGTGTAGGTGCATGTTAACTTGTTAAGGAAACATAGAATTTAGCGAATCGCAATAGCAAAGCTATTATAAAAGTAAAAATAAATATTTTCAATATTGATATACAGAGGGTTGACAAAATAATGGAAACAACAAATAAAAAGGGCTTGTATTTTTAAGTAACATGATCGCAATTAAAAAAGAATTTAGTAGCCAATTACACCCGCCATTTTTTATGTCAATCCCCCCTTGTATTATGAGTTCGCTGCCGTAGCCCTGTGACCGGCAGTGAGAAAGGTGAAGTATCGTCTCTTCCGAGACGGCACTCGCCAAGCTGTCGACCGTAACTCTGGTACTGCAGAGCCACTCTTATATGCAGCAAACATCCTGTCGGCTTCCCTCCCCCCTCCCTGGGGCGGACAGCCAGTTGCCGCCCCCTGGTGGCACTCCCAGCCAGAGCAGACTCTGGCGCAGCCGGTGGAATCAAACCTCGGTCGTAGTGGCCAGCATTGAACGTTGTAACCACTAGACCACTCGGGAGGCCAATTTCAATACTATTTTAAAATCAACACTTCAATAGGTGAGTTTCTAAAGCAACATGAGAGATTCTCTCAGATTTCGAAAGAGCTCAAATAGATGGGGCCGGTTTGCAGGTGTGTCAGTCACAGAAACTGAAAAATTATTAAATCTGTCAAGGGGAACAGTGTCGAAAATCATGACGGTATACGCCAAACAAGGACAGACTGCATCAGGAAAGTGGAACAGTGGTCACAAGTTGAAGCTCACCAACAGGGATAGACAGACACTTAACAGGATAGTTGATAAAAAGCATAAAACAACAGCCTAAAAAATGACAACAGAGCTGAACTGTGACCCAGTTTTTAAAAAAGCTGTACGCTGTGAGCTTCACAAAGCTGATATTTATGGTAGGGCTGCCATTCGGAAACCGCATGTAACCAAGGCCAATGGGCCACAACGCATAATCTGGTGTAATGAGCACAAAACCTTCTGAGCAGCGGAAGAAAGTAATATGGTCTTTTACTCTTTTTCCTACTTCTGGATGGATTTATATTCAGATAAAGCCAAAGGAAACCTTCAACCCATATTGCCTGTTCCTAACTGTTAAACATGGTGGTGGGTCTGTTATGGTATGGGCAACCATCTCGTGGGAGTCTTTGGGTCCAATTATTACTCCACATGGTAGAATTACGACCAAGGAATATGAAGCCATTTTAGGCTACCAGGTGCACCCTATGATGCAAACATTGTTTCCTCAAGATGTTCCCATATTCCAAAAGGACAACGCCCCCATACACACTGCTCAAATGATTTCAGAATGGTTTCATGAACACCAGGATGTCAAACACCTTCCATGGCCTCCCAATCACCAGATCTAAACACCATTGAAAATGTATGGGAAGATCTGGAATGTAGACATGCAGAGTAGATTTCCACCACCTCCATCTCTCAAAGAACGGTAAGCTTTCCTTCTTGAAAAATTGTCCAATATCCCACTAGAAACAATTAAAAACTTGTATAATAGTATTCCAAGAAGGAATTCAGCTGTTCTGAAGGCAAAGGGCAGCCATCTCCTTATTAATTATATTAGAAATATTCATATATTGTTTGGTATGTCCATTATTTTGTCTACCCCTGAATTACATTTGTATAATATGCACTTTACAATACAAGTACAATACTTCTAGATAGATAATGCGTAATTATAAATGTATCAGTTTGTGTGTGATCACACCAACACAAAGCTATTGACATGCATGAATTCATTTACATACAGTATGCTAAATGACTCAACTGTTTGGTCCTATGTAGTGTGTTGGCCTTTAGACACTATTGCCAAGCATACAATGGGGGAAATAAGTATTGAACACATCAACATTTTCTCCAGTAAATGTATTTCCAATGAGCCTATTCAAGTGAAATTTGCACCAGACTTTGGTATTAACTCAAGAAATCCAGACAAACAATCTAAACTTTAAAGTCCATATGTAAATAAAGTTATGTGTAATAAAGTGGAATGACATAGGAAAAAGTATTGAACACACTAACTGAAATTAATTCAATACTTAGTGGAGAAGCCTTTGTTTGTAATGACAGCTTCAAGGCGCTTTCTGTATGAAGTAACTAATCGCCCGCAGTATTCAGGTGTGATTTTGGCCCATTCCTCTACACAGATTGTCTTTAAATCTTGAAGATTGCGGGGGGCCCTCTTGTGAATCTGGATCTTCAGATGCTTCCACAAATGTTCAATTGGGTTTAAGTCAGGTGATTGACTGGGCCATTCCAACAAGTTGATTTTCTTTCTCTGAAACCAATTGCGAGTTTCCTTTGCTGTATGCTTTGGATTGTTGTCCTGCTTGAAGGTCCACCCACGTCTCATCCTCAGCATCCTGGTGGATGGCAGCAGGTTCATCTCAAGAATCTCTCTGTACATGGCTTCATTCATTGTTCCTTCAATGATATGAAGTCTGCCAGTACCACGAGAGGAGAAACAGCCCCACATCATGATACTTCCACCTCCAAACTTCACTGTTGGTATAGTGTTATTCGGGTGATGCGTGACAGGCAAAAAGTTCAATTTTGGTCTCATCTGACCAGAGTACATGCTCCCAGTAGTTCACTGGCTTGTCCAAATGTTGTTTGGCAAACTTTAAACGAGCTTCAACATGTCTTTTTTTCAGTAGTGGAGTCTTGCGGGCTGAGCGTGCACAGAGGCCATGGCGGTGGAGTGCATTGCCTACTGTCCTTTCTGTCACAGTTGTACCTGCTGCCTCCAAGTCTTCCTGGAGCTCTTTCCTAGTGGTCCTTAGCTCTTTGGCTACTCTTCTAAGTATCCTTCTGACTCCCTCATCAGAAATCTTGCGAGGAGCTCCTGTGCGTGGCCGGTTGATGGTGGAGTGATGTTGCTTCCACTTACGGATAATGCCCCCAATGGTGCTTACTGGAAGATTCAGTAGTTGTGAAATACGTCTGTAGCCAATTCCATTTTCATGTTTTGCAACAATCTGGTTGCGAAGGTCTTGAGAGAGCTCTTTGTTTTTACCCATCATTAGATGTTTCTTGTGTGGCACCTTGGTAACAAAAAAAAAACTTTTATAGCCCATCAATATATTCTAACCCAGCTGACATTAATTAGCACAGATTGGAGGTAGAGTTGCCATTAGTTATGGTTTTCAGCTGGTTCCTTGCCTTTCCTTGCTGTGGTGTACTGATTTTTCTTAGTGTGTTCAATACTTTTTTCCTGTTTCATTCCACTTTATTACACATAACTTTATTTACATGTTTAATGTTTAGATTTTTTGTCTGGATTTCTTGAGTTAATACCAAAGTCTGGTGCAAATTTCACTTGAATAGGCTCATTGGAAATACATTTACTGGACAAAATGTTGATGTGTTCAATACTTATTTCCCCCACTTATTTCCCCCATATAGTTTTCTATATATAATGACAGACAAAGAGCCTACAGACTACAATACAATACAGACAAGTCATAGGATGTGCTGAACAGGGATTATTGTGCTAACAAGTGATTAGATAGTGGAAATATATATATATATATATTATATTTTTTTTTTTCTTTCTTTAATTTCCGGAATGATGGCCAGCACCATACACCAGGAACAGACAATGTGCTCTGTGTGTATCATCTCTGATTTGATTCACAAAACGGGGGGGGCAGGACGCACACGGACAGCGCATAGTACGTACCGATCTCCGGTCGTGTTCAAACATTAACTTGCCGATCTCATTAAATGGTACTGCATGCAGGCTCAGATATGTCCAATTTATCGCTTTTGAACAGGAAACCATTTGTTTTGTCATACGCGCTGGGATTGGACCGCAAGGCATTCCACATTAACACCAGCAATCTTCTCACGGCCCAGGTCAACACCCTGTATAAATGGTTTTCCTTCATACCGCCGAGTTATGTGGAAAAAGAGACCTGTGTTTAGTGAGATCAATTATCATCTAAAGCCGTAACACGTTGATCTAATAAACTTATTTACCATTGGAAAGTGCATTTAATTCACTAAGCCGACCACCATGTGCTGTTTAAAAAGCTGTGACGTTTCAACAGGAACAAATTAAATACTTCACAACGATATACCAGTTTCTGTCTGGCTTTTCATGGCTATCAAACACGTCAGTTGCCGGTGAGGACACAAGGTTATGGCAAGCAGTTTTAGGCTTCCTGATGTCAAAAACTCAAATTCCAGATATAAAAAATGAGAGTTTCTGAAATCAGGAAGTCTAATTCTTGGTATCAGAAACTCAATGATTAAATGTTAAAACACTGCATTGTTTTTTATATCAGGAAGTGGAGTTTCTGATAGATGATACTGAAAACCCCATAGGAAACAATGGGGAGTGTCTGATATCAGGAATTCCATATATCAAAAATTAGGATTACATATTAAAACGGCTTTCCATACAAGGTTCATTCACAATGCATATCTTACAAAACATTTGCTATCCCAAGCATATGAAGACATTCAGATGAAAAGCCCTGCGCCTGCACCAAGTGTTACGAGCCTATGAGAGTGCTCTGTTGTTGGTGTGGATTTAGCTTCCGGGAAATTTGAAACACTCTAATAACCTGTTTAGTTTCACTGCAAAGGTTGCTCTCCTGCTGTTTTTTAATAGTTTTCTATGTCACCAAAATAAATGTAAATACGCTCATTCTCACCCTTTTTTCAAACTGTTTTGTAATTTCCAGTTGCACCTCTCTCCTGTCATCACTGTCCACCTGCACTAGTATTGGGATCACTGAAGCTAAGCACATGCATGCCTTCAACACACTCCATGCAGACCACACAGTGTACTACAGGAGAGCTGCCACCGATCAGAGAAGTGCGTCCATCGCTGATGACAATCCTCGGAGCCTGGTGAGCATCTAGGGGGGGGGTTACGCAGCAGAAACCAAAGGAACCCTGGCTGACGTAAGCCCACCCTACCCTGGTGGAAAGAATCCAACTGTGGAACACAGCTTGTTGTCAACTTGTCACATAAGCCCAGACTGAAGCTAGTGATGTCTAGGCTATAGGGCCCAGCCTGCACGCGTTTACAGCCTGGGCCACATGACAGGCTTATACACACGCTGATTTGTAACCTGACTGTAATTCATATACACATTGTCATCTTTACCTACATTACATTAAGATTATGTAAAGGAGTTTTAGTACCATGGGGTTGGTTGTGTCTTGGGGGTACTAATTAACAGATGGTTGGAGCTGTTGCTCCCAGCCGAGGAGCCAGAGAAGCCAGATGCTCTGCTCTTGCACTGACTGAGATTTACTGTTCCGTTAGCGGTCTGGGGTCTTCGATTGTCAGTGCCGCACAAGCCCAATCGCCATGGCTTTCATTGTCACGCCACCTTTGTGAGATTTGCAGCCCGAGCCTTGGGTTATAAACACGGCATTCACAACAGTAAATAACGCCGGGTTAATGGACCTTAAGCGAATTAAACTGGGGAGGGCGACAGTGGTGCGATGGTAAATCTGGTCCGGGTGGACTCCAGACCCAAATCACGGCACTGTGGTCAAAGTCACCACTGTCATTTTAAACAATGAGACCTCGGTCCTGCAGGTCTTGTGACAAATTTGCTAATTCATTCAGCGAAAATCTGTTCAGAGTTGCTCAACTTTTCAGTGTCATTGTTTGAGGCCTGGCGCCTGATGAATTTGTTCCTCTAGACCTGATACTCCCAAGTTTCATTGTATGCTTTAAAGTTCAGATGCATTGGCCTCACCAGGCCCAGAAATTCTGCTCATTGTTGGTTCCACCCACTTTCTTGACTGTAGGAGGGAATAAAGAGAGACCCTGTTTGGGTCACTAACACAAGGAGAGGGCCTATTCCATGGTATCACGGCTACTTGTGGTTTCATTCAAATGCTACCATGTAATTAAAATGTATTCATTTATTGAGTATTGTCTGTTATAGAGTAGTGTCGGTTTCATATTCAAAGCTGAGATTTTGTGTTTGAAAAGAGGTCTTTGTATACGACTGTAAAAAAAAGTATATAAAATGATTTATGTAGCTCTTAGTTTGAACTGTCTATATGCTTGGAAGTTAATTGGAATACAGAGTGCATCGAAAACAAGCTTGCTTTCAAAAGTCTCCAATAAACACTACCGATCTGAGCCAAAACAAGCTCAGAAAAAGACAATACAAGCCGCCCCCCCCACTCCCCCCAAAAAACCTAATTGTTTCTGAACTCTGTGTATTTAATTCAAAGGCTTTAAAGAGAACAGAGCATGCGTTGCCATTCTAGACTGTCATGCACTGAGGCTATCTGCATAATAGCCTTTTCTACATTCCAAAATAATTGAAATATTTTATCCACATCATGCATGTCTGAAATATGCCAGCTGCATGAGTTCTCTCTTTGCTGCTTTTGCTGATTTGTGTAGGCGTTGCTTCATTCACATTCAAAGCCCACTCAGCTACATCACCCCATCAGCATCACAACTCACCCACCAAGAAAATTCAGAGGAAATTAATTTTTTCCCCAGTCCGGAACTTGTTTTATACCTTTAAACACGTCAATTTCTGACTTATTGCCTTCACAAAGATATAAAAACTCCTAATGACTTAATTTCTTGGAAAAAGGTTCACCTTTATTTCCAATGCAGTATTATAAATCCTAATTTTTCGAATAGCAGTTCGAATATTCCAATGAACATTTGGACAGTTGATTTAAAAAAACTAGAGGAAAGGTAAACTTGTGAAATGTGAAACCAAACCAATCAATCTGAAAACCTGGTGGTCAGTTCCATTTCATATTTCCAGAGGTTGGCTGACCTGGTTTTGTAATTTACTGGAATGCCATTTTTGGGTTGGACAGGATATTTATGCAATCAGGGTCTAAACAGAAGATAAATCATGTTTTCTATTCAGTACAATTTTTGATCTAAAGCCACATTTCTCAAGGTCACTGCACACCTGATATTGTTATGAAATAAACATTAAACACTACACACAACTCTATTTCACCATCATCTCAGTAAGATCCCAACATATTTTAGGGGAAATGGCGAAAATAGTGAGAATTAGGAAGAGCAATGGTGATTACTTCCTGCCATCTAGTGACAGATTAAGGTACTGCACGTTGATTCTGCTGCACTGTGTAGTGTCACATTTTCAGATTTCTGGAATATCCTTTTTAATGCATACATCTGTTTGTGTCATATTACAGAGGAACCATACCATTTAATCCAATGACTAAATATACGGTGGAGCATATAAAGTTGAAAACAAAACACTTTTATTTGCCACTGTCAAACATGGCCATTAACAAGCCACTTCCAGGCTTTTACATTATTATTATTTTATTTTGTATAAACATTGTTTTCTGACATGTATTTATTACATGTTTCAGGAGAGGGGTGCATCTCATAATAACAACTTGTGGCCATTTCAAAAAAATAAAAAGTAAAAAAGTTTTAAAACAAGTACCACGAAAAGCAACATACCGTCAAACAAGTTCAACATACTTGTTTGTATCTTGCCATATATACAGTGCACTCAGCTCAAGATATGGCTTTTGTTTCAGCATTTGGCCATTGTAGTCCTTTCAACCCCTTTGTAGCCATCAGGAAAAAAGCCACTTATAACATATCCCACGCATCTTCGATCAAAATACCCCCATAACTGTACTTTAAAAAAGTACTATAAAAAATTAGAAAGAAAATAAGGCATAGGAGTTGTGGGCTCATAACTCCTCCCTGTCCTTTTGAGAGTCTGCTGCTGAGCTGGTCTCAGCTTTGGAGTCCTGGGAGTCTGCCATGTGCGACTCTGGGCTCTTGGCTTTCGGCTGCTTTGTGTCTGTTGCCGTACTGCCCGTCCCCGAGTCGATGGTGCTCTTCTTCACGGCAGCCTTTTTCACTGGTGGTTTGTCCTTCTGCTTGTCCGTCTTCTTGGTGGCTGCCTCTTTCACCTTTGGTTTGGCTGCCTGTTTGACCTTCTTTTTATCGGTCTGTTTGCCTTTCTGTTTGCCGACTGTTTTTTCTGTTGCTTTCTGCTTCTGTTTCTCAGACTCTTTGCCTGATTGCTTGACCTCCTTTTTGTCTGTTGGTTGGTCAGCCTTTTTATCTGTTGATTGGCTGGCTTTGTCTGTCGGTTGGTCAGCCTTTTTGTCTGTTGATTGGCTGGCTTTGTCTGTCGGTTGGTCAGCCTTTTTGTCTGTTGATTGGCTGGCTTTGTCTGTCGGTTGGTCAGCCTTTTTGTCTGTTGATTGGCTGGCTTTGTCTGTCGGTTGGTCAGCCTTTTTATCGGTTGATTGGCTGGCTTCTTTGTCTGTCGGTTGGTCAGCCTTTTTATCGGTTGATTGGCTGGCTTCTTTGTTTGTCAGTTGGTCAGCCTTTTTATCCGTTGATTGGCTGGCTTCTTTGTCTGTTGGTTGGTCAGCCTTTTTATCCGTTGATTGGCTGGCTTCTTTGTCTGTCGGTTGGTCAGCCTTTTTATCGGTTGATTGGCTGGCTTCTTTGTCTGTCGGTTGGTCAGCCTTTTTATCGGTTGATTGGCTGGCTTCTTTGTTTGTCAGTTGGTCAGCCTTTTTATCCGTTGATTGGCTGGCTTCTTTGTCTGTCGGTTGGTCAGCCTTTTTATCGGTTGATTGGCTGGCTTCTTTGTCTGACGGTTGGTCAGCCTTTTTATCTGTTGATTGGCTGTCTTCTTTGCCTGTTGGTTGGTCAGCCTGTTTATCTGTTGATTGGCTGGCTTCTTTGTCTGCGGTTGTCAGCGGTTGATTTGGCTTCTTTGTCTGTCGGTTGTCAGCCTTTTTATCGGTTGATTGGCTGGCTTCTTTGTTTGTCAGTTGGTCAGCCTTTTTATCCGTTGATTGGCTGGCTTCTTTGTCTGTCGGTTGGTCAGCCTTTTTATCGGTTGATTGGCTGGCTTCTTTGTCTGACGGTTGGTCAGCCTTTTTATCTGTTGATTGGCTGTCTTCTTTGCCTGTTGGTTGGTCAGCCTTTTTATCTGTTGATTGGCTGTCTTCTTTGCCTGTTGGTTGGTCAGCCTTTTTATCTGTTGATTGGCTGGCTTCTTTGTCTGTCGGTTGGTCAGCGTTTTTATCTGTTGATTGGCTGGCATCTTTGTCTGTCGGTTGGTCAACCTTTTTATCAGCTTGTTCATCTGCCTGCTTGTCAGCCTGTAGGGTTGCCTGTTCACCGGTCTCTGAGGTTTGGGCAATCTGCGCGCTCTCAGGGTCCTTCGATGATTTCTGGAAGTCTGCGTCCAGTGGACTGGAGAGCATCTTAAGCAGGTCTTCTGCCTGGATCCGCTCCTGGAACGTGACAACCACCCCAGAGACGATCAGATCCCAAACACACCCTCTCTCCACAGCACTGTCTCACATCAGTGTGCTCAAAACTGCTTCCATACCGCTCAACCTCCTGGTATTGTGTGGGACTTTTTAAAAGCATGACAACTCATATCAAAGATCATCACTAAGTGAGCATGTTAAATGTCTGGATATTGGGACCAATCAAGAGCAAATCATATACATTGATTCACATTAACCTGAATTTGCTCCGGTTAGTATCCAACAATACAAATGCAAAAATGAAGACGCCAAGGATAAATGCATCTGCCAACAATATAAATAATAAATACAGCAATGCTGCTTTGACTAATATTTTTTACCACAAATGACTTGCCAAGCTATACAGACACAGAGTAGATAGCAGTGAAGAGAACAAATACAACTGAAACACAAATTACCAAGTATAATTACAGTACCCACATTTTATGTACAGGCAAGGCACTTTCTCATTGTTCTCAATTTTGTTTTTAAATTTAGTTTCTGATTTTTCCCCCGTTTTCTCCCAATTTAGTAGCCAATTTGACCCTCTATTTATTTCGATTCGTCCACCCCCACGAACTCACCCCCCCATCCTCCGGGTCAGGCCAATTCCCTGAGGCCAGCAATGATCCACCTCCTCCGAGATGGAACTCGCCCACCTACCTCTGGAGACACCCTTTGTGCTTCTCGGCTCACCCTCCCCCCTTCCCCTGGGGCGGACAGCCAAATGCACAGCGATTGGGGCTCCCAGCCAGGGTCGGTCTGACGCAGTCGGGTTTCGAACCGCAACTAAAATAGGCAGCTCACACTCGGAAAGCACCAGTCAATGCAAGTGCGTTAGACCGCTACGCTATCTGAGGCCCCCCTTTTGCGTTGTTTTCTGTATGGAGCAGGAGACGCATCGTGTGAGGTACCTTCTCATTGTGCCGTGGGTCCAGGGTGAACCAAAGAGCAACAGCACACCTCTGCCCCTTGGTGACAGCCCTTACCCCATGGGGGTTCTCCTTCCCAGAGCCGAACCCCACCACTCGGCCACACTGGGGCCTGACCTCTGCCTGCAGGGGAAACAATGGCCATCAGCCCATTCCATTTAACTTCTTGCTACATTTTTTGCATCAATCATACACACTTGGGCTCACTCATACACATTTGGACCTTTTGTTTTAGCTCCCTGGGCAAAAGCAACTTATGTAGCATTCCTGTTCATTTATTTATTTCACAAGCTTAATGGAGCCTCAAGGCAAGTCAGTGGTTCATGAAAAAGATGAGACTCACCGTGACTGTTTTAGCATCAAGCTCTGCAAAGATGAAATCACCGCCTTCAAAGTCATCATTCAGATAGAGGATGGCACTGAAACAGTAGGAGAATGAATGTCATTTAGAAGATTTTTTTACATCCATTTCTAATTTCCCTCCCCATTTTCTCCCAATTTGGTAGCCAATTGGGCCCCCTTATATTTCAACCACCCAATCCTGCCCACTGGTAATGTATGCAACTCTGGGACCAGCAGTGGCGACGAAGGCAAACTGAAACGCCTCCTCCGAGATGGAACTTGCCAAGCCTTCAACCGTAACTAATACACACACAAAGCTGCTTGCACGTGGCAAACTCTTGCCAGCATCCCTCCCTCATGGCGCCTGAATGGGACTGCCGGCAAGAGCCAGGTTAGTGCAGAAGCCAGGCTGCTGTGGGCAACCTGCACTTAGAACAAATGCCTTTACCGATTTCGCCACTCGGGGGCCCCTTAGAGTAAGACGTTTTTTTAAATGACTTGGACCCAGAGTGACTGTAGTTCAATCTGCGAGTGGCTGGTACCTGTAGTCTCTGTGAGTGTAGGCGGGTGGCTCTTTGATGCACTCGTTGAGCTCTGACACCAGAAAGCAGTTGTCCACATGAACGGGGTGACTCAGGTCTTCCCGGCCTTCTTGTTTCTCTGATGGTGGTGGGTCCACAAATATGCATCGTCAGCACCCAACAATTGGACCGCATATCCATTTCAACAAGGGATGCCACTAGAGTCAGGCTTCATAAACTCCATAATTTGTGTTATTTGAGTATACATGAGCTATTTAACTAAATTAAAAGACAAGAGACTCTCCAAAAAATGATGTTTGGTTAAAATCAGTGAGTGACGCACTCATTTTTTAATAAAGTAAGTCTAGGAATATAACCACCGTGTACATTAAAGTATACTAATAGATAGTTATACTCAAAGACATTGATCTTATTGCAATAGTTCAAGGGTATCTTCACAAATCCCTGCCTCTCCATGAAGTGCTCCAATGCTGCTTTATAAGTGAATCAGTCCTGTGCCTGAAGTTTTTCATTACAAAGCCCTCTTTCTAACATTAATCTTCCATTTTATTTTATTATGGTAGATTACCTGTTGAGAATCATTTTTATACAAGAACAACTTTCGTTGTTACATTGTGGATTTTATGAAATGATAATGTTAATGATAATGTTCTACAAGCTATGGCATGGGTTCAACATTAGTCTTTAAAATGAAATGCAAGCGTTTAATTTTTCCTTCACAAACAGTTTGGTGAGTTAATTTTGGTGGTCACTGAACTTGCCAAACTGTTTGTGAAGAAAAAAAACAAAGACTTGAATTATTTAATAATCAAGTCAAAGTTAAGTACAAAGTTGACTGAATCCAAGTATACGTCATTAGGCGGTGACCTCTGCTCACCCTCTATGGCGGACCGACAGACCAGGTGAGTGTAGGAGAAATACAGCGTTGTCTCCAGACGGAAGTAGGACTCCAGGACCTTGCGCACCCTCTCGCTGAGCTCGAAAAACAGACGGGCACTCTTCAGGGGCACCTTGCCCTCCTGACCCAGCTGTGACCACGGGCGCAAAACAAAGAACAAAAACATGTGGTTCTGTTTGGCTCAGTTGGTAGAGCATGGTGCAGACAGTGCTTAGGTTGTGGGTTCGCATTCCCATTGCGACCACATATACTGAAAAATGTAGGCATTCACTACTGTAAGTCGCTTTGGATAAAAGCGTCTGCTAAATGGCATATATTCATATTAATATATTAATGTCATTACCTGGATTGCCCTGAACCAACAGAGACAATGACCACATACTCCGACTCTTACTCGTGGTTCAAAAATCCAATATGAAAAATCATATTCATTTACCATCAATAAATATTAACGATGAACATCTGGGCCTCAGTAGAAAGACAGTGTGCATTTTAAAAATGTAGTTTACAGGCAAAGTAAGTGCATTGTTAAAGGCTGTGGTCAGTTCACAAAGCTTGCAAAGTAAAAATCCATGTACTGGATGTCTGGCCTGGAAAAACTATGCCTGTTCTCATGTACCACCGGAACTGACAGATAGATTGGTTATGTGCCAAAACCACCTGTAAACTTCAATCTTACACCAGCAAAGGTTTGAACATTATCTTGTGGAAACACTTTCGGTTAACATGGGGCACTACTCTTTGGATGTCGTTCATAATGTGATTGGCTGGACCTGAAACTTCACATAGTTCACACAGACACAAGAAAGGCTGATATCAGTTTAAGAGAGAGGTAGAACACTGAACACTGAATGAAAAACCTTGCCTTGAGAGCTTTGAGGACAGTGACTCCTTGGAACATCTCACTTGGAGAATGAGGGGAGCGCTTCCCCCTGTACCCGTCCCCCAACAGAGCAGCTGTCTGTGGAACAGACCCATCATCATCATCATCATCATCATCATCATAGTGCACTGACACAAAAACTGCATTTGGAATCTATTGCCAAAAGTCAGTGGACACCTGACCATTACACCTATATGAGCTTGTCGGACATCCCATTCTAAAACCATGGGCATTAATATGGAGTTGGACCCCCCTTTGCGACTATGACAGCTGCCACTCTTCTGGGAAGGCTTTCCACAAGATTTTGGAGTGTCTGTGGGAATTTGTGCCCATTCAGCCAAAAGAGCATCTGTGAGGTCAGGCACTGATGTTGGACGAGAAGGCCTGGCTCGCAATCGGCATTCTAATTCCTCCCAAAGGTGTTCAATGGGGTTGAGGTCAGGGCTCTGTGCAGGCCAATCGAGTTCCTCCACACCAAACTCGTCTAACCATGTCTTTATGGACCTCGCTTTGTGCACAGGGGCACAGTCATGCTGGAACAGCAAAGGGCCTTCCCAAACTGTTGCCACAAAGTTGGAAGCACCCAATTGGCTAAGATGTCTTCGTATCCTGTAGCATTAAGAATACCCTTCACTGGAACTAGGGGGCCTATCCCAAACCTTGAGAAACAGCCCCAGACCATTATCCCTCCTCCACCAAACTTTACAGTAGGCACTATGCATTCCAGAAGGTAGCGTTCTCCTGGCATCCACCAAACCCAGATTCGTCCATTAGACTGCCAGATGGTGAAGCGTGATTCATCACTCCAAACACATTTCCACTGCTCCAGAGTCCAGTTGCGGTGTGCTTTACACCACTCCAGCCGACGCTTGGCATTGCGCATGGTGATGTGAGGCTTGTGTGCAGCTGCATGGGAAACCCATTCCATGAAGCCCCCGACGCACAGTTCTTGTGCTGATGGTGCTTCCAGAGGCAGTTTGGTACTCTGTAGTGAGTGATGCAGCAGATGATAGGCGATTTTTACGCGCTATGCGCTCCAGCACTTATCAGCCCCGCTCTGTGAGTTTGCGTGGTCTACCACTTCGTGGCCGAGCTGTTGTTGCTCTTAGGCACTTCCACTTCACAATAATAGCACTTACAGTTGACCGGGGCACATCTAGTAGGGCAGAAATTTCACGAACTGACTTGTGGCAAAGGTGGCATCCTATGGCAGTGCAGTGTTTAAAGTCACTGAGATCTTCACGAACCATTCTGAATTCTAAATGTTTGTCTGTGGAGATTGCATGGCTATGTGCTGGATTTTAAGCACCTGTTGGCAATGGGTGTGGCTGAAACACCTGAACTCAATAATTAGTAGAGGTGTCCACTGACTTTTGGCCATATAGTGTAGCAGTGACAGAGAGTACAATCCTGAAACCGTTTATGATCGTTTCGCTTCATTGACAGGCTTACTGATTTAAATAATCATTATGTATTAGTAGCTTATTCCTTTTTACTTGATTGCATCCAAAGCATAGAACACACAGGCTGTTAAATGATTGCACAATGGCAATGCTACCACACTGCACACAATTAAGTAAAAAAAGGATCTGCCACTGATGGTTGACCCTCACTACAGCCGGAAAGATTATTAACTACAAAAAACAGGTTCAGGATCATTATCTGCTGATATGGAGGTTCTCTGCCTCTTCTAATTGTAGCTCACCAGCTGCCACTGAAAGCTAGTATCTTTTTAATGGCTCGAACACCCACAAAGAAACAGGATCTTAATATGCAAAGGCTGTCATCCTATAATTCAGTAGAGGTTCACATGACACTATTTACCTCCTTATCAAATGCACAGGCTAAGTGCACAGTGCCTTTTTAAAGCATGGTATTAATTGGGGTAATGCAGGTTAAGCGCATTGCTCATAGGTACTAAGCAAGATCATAGCCCCTAATGAGAACCTGCTGTACAAATATCTGGTAATGAGTGCAGCACCCTACCCACTACTCCACTACTGCATACAAATGCCAATGCCATGCTTCTGATATCATTTAGTATGCTTTAAAAAACGTCTAAGGTTGCGGAGCATGTGGCACTGATTCTCTTGGGGAAACGGAATGATAAAGCAGACTCCAGGTGCTGTGATCCGGTGTGGAGGTTACATGCAGTAAGACATCATTGCTCCCTGGGAAGAAACGGGTTTCCACTTCCCTGCCTCCCATAGCTGACAGACTCACATTTGAAAGGCGGTGCAGCTCCCGGCACTCATCCTCAGAGATCACATTGTCCAGCACCACTCTCTGAGACCCATTCAGGGCTTTGGCCGTCATGGTCACAACGATGTCATCAAACAGCACGTTGCCACCTAGGGCAGTAACAGAAAGGAGAGAGAAAGCATTCTTTTTAATATGAAAATATTGGTATGAGAAAGTGTATACGTATATTCATAAATGAATGCTGTAAAGCTATATGTATGCTACTAAAACATGCATACATATTGCATACTGTTGCATCATATTGTACAATGGAGAACTTTTTATATGAACTTTGTAATTGCCTCCCTGAGTGACATGTAGCTATATATATACCTATATATACCTTCTCGCACTATCTTGGTGATGTCAGTTGATTCTTTGTTCTTCTCCTCCACCAGGGTCTCGATCTCCTTCATCAGATTGCCAATTTCCTCTGTGATTCGAGCCGCTGTCTCCCTTTCTGCCCTGCAGGGGGAGATAAAGGGAAAGTTATTGATGCCCGTTTAAATCCTTACGGTTTCCGATTAAAATAGTCCTTTAATTAAAGATAGACTGTTGTAAAAAAATGGCTAAGAAATATGCTCGGCTATTAAGGATGTATCATTTATGAATACTAGAACACTTACCCAGAAATACCGCAGCATATGAACAAGCTAGCAACTTTAGTTAGCCAAAAGCTAACAATAGTAAGTGTCTAGCTGGAAGTTGGTGGAACCACCTTGCTAGCGTATCTGGTAAATCAAAATGATTATATAAACTACTGTATTTGAGGACTAACGCACGTATTATTTAGTAGCCTGTCGTTCCAACCTAAATGCCAGTTACTCAGCTACAAAAGTTATAAGATCGAACAACTTCTCTGGCTCAAAGGCCATACATCTTTCCCTGATTTTGCTAAAATAATGCCAGGTTTTTAATGTTTTCCACTCTAATGAAATCATTGCTTTATAGCTATTGTACTATGATTTCTGGAAAGGTCTGTGTGATGAGCTTGGGCTTCAGGTGTTCCACATGAGTGTGTACCTCAGAGATTGGCAAAACAATAATTTCACAACAAGTAAAAGGTCCTTGCAGGAAATCCAGGTGCAGTAAACACTAATGCTACCGCGCAGTACAGTACGGTATGTTAACCATCCGAATCCGTAACTATCCCTTTCCACGGAACGAGTCCCTGTGTCATTTTTCCACCACACAACAGAACCGTGAAAATAGGATGAGTTATCGGAAGTGACAAAAAAAATGCGACGGCTGTGGTGACATTAGTAACATTGAGATTATAAACATTCCAGCTGAAATTCACAAAAGCAGAACACGGCTTTCCCCATAACATTAGCTGCAATTTCTACCTAGGCGTTTAGGAGTCATGTCAGGGGCAGCAAGTGCAGGAGGTACCATACAGTGACTTCACACTAGGCTATATAATCTTTCATATTTATATATATATATATATAGTGTGGTGTCCCTTGGGGTGGGGTGACACTCACAGACCTTTGCAGAGGGTGTAGGCAGTTTAATATCCCGAAGGAGGCAGTATTCAAAACAAACGATGACTTTATTAAATTAATCTTGACAAAACACAACAGGATGGGGTATTCGGGGGAATTCAAAACAAAGTCCAGTCCTTACTCATCGTTGTTATCCGTAATTCAGTCCACAAATCCAATTCAGTTCCTCAGGCAGTCCATAAATCGGTACACAAAGCGGTGTCCTCAAAACAATCCAATCCAAACACGAACAGCAATCCAAAACACTTTTCTTATCACACTCTCCCCAACCACCAACCTACTCCCTCCCAGTGTGACACACAAGAGATCTTTAAATAGGCCTCTAAATGGCCTTCAGCTGTCCGTAGTCCCAAATGCTTAACTTGGTTCAGGTGCAGGCTGCTGGGAACTGTAGTTCTTCTGGCTCCAGTGGCAGCCTTTTCCTTGGGTAGCCCCTTGGGATGCCACACACCCTCCTCCTCAGCTCTGACATAGGGAGGGCTGAGCGGCACATGTCCAGCGGCGACCAGAAGAGCCACCATCTCTAGGTCCCCTCAGGACGTTTTCCGCCTGGATCAAACGTCTGGACTCCATCTCCACTCAGAGAGGACAATCACCGCTTGGGCTCTGGGCTTCACCAGCTTCCCATGGCTCTGCCAGTGAACTTTGTGCAGCCTCTCACTCCATGGTCCGCTCTTTGGCCTTTTCTGACACTTCCAGGCTGCTTCCAGGTGGTCAGGCTTGGTAGCCAGGGAAAATATGTTCTTCAAAACACGGTTAGCTTTCTCCTTGCATTTATTTTTCATACTGGCATCTCCTCTCCACAGACGCTTCCCACGGTCATTCCACCTAAACATCCGCCTGTTCCGTTTCCCGTTTCTCTTCAGATGAGAACTTCGTTTCCTTTTGCCATCTTTTCCAGGAATGAGGATGGACTCACCACGTCAGGAGACGGTCGGATGTTCCACCTGACCTCAGCCATCGCCAAGAGGCTTTCCTCTTTCCTCTAAATTATATATTTAAAAAAATAATTTAAAAAAAATCATAAACCTGGATCTTCACTATCAAAGTCTGGTCTTCACTACAGAGGTTTGTGGAAGTGTGCCATGCCTTGATAAAATGAGATTTCTGTTTTTAAATTTGTTTTTCAGATTTTAATCCCGTTTTTCTCCCAATTTGGTAGCCAATTACACCCACTATTTTTAGGTCAATCCCTCCCTCGTAGTTCGCTGCCGTAGCTGTGACCGGTAGTGACAAAGGCAAAGTATAGTTTCCTCCGAGACGGCACTCGTCATGCTGTCGACCGTAACTCTGGCACTCCAGAGCCACTCCTGGGCGTAGCGAACGTCTCCCTGGGGCGGACAGCCAATTGCCACCCACGGTGGCACTCCCAGTCAGCGCCAACTCTGGCACAACCGGGGAATCGTACCCCGGTCGCCATAGCCAGTGTCGGACGTTGAAACCACTAGACCACGCGGGAGGCCCCTCAAATGAGATTTATGAGGACCTCAGAAAGAGTTGTCGATGCTCATCAGGCTGAAAAAGGTTACAAAATCATTTTGAAAGAGTTTGGGCAAGAGCAAGCCATACAATATTCAAGGAGGTCACAAAGAACCCCAGGGTAATGTCTAAGGATCTGCAGGCCTCTTGCATTAGCCAATGTCAGTGTTCATGAGTCAACCATCAGGAAAACACTGAACAAGAATGGTGTGCATGGGAAGTTAGCAAGGAGGAAGCCACTACTCTCCAAAAAGAACATTGCTGCCCGTTTAAAATTTGCTAAAGATCACCTGGATGCGCCAGAAGAATGTTCTGTGAACGGATTAATCGAAAATATAACTTTTTGGCTTAAATGAGAAACGATATGTTTGGCAAAAACCAAACACTGCATTCCAACATAAGAACCTCATCCCAGCTGTGAAACACGGTGGTGGCAGTATCATAGTTTGGGACTGCTTTACTGCCTTGGTACCAGGACAGCTTGCCATCATTGACGGAACTATGAATTCTGGATTGTACCAGCAAATTCTACAGGAGAATGTCAGGGTATCCGTCCGTGAACTGACGCTCAACAGAAGGTGGGTCATGCAGCAAGACAACGACCCTTAGCACACATGTCAGTCTACCAAAGAATGGTTGAAGCTGAAGAAATTTCGTGTTTTGGAATGGCTGAGTCCAGACCTTAATCCAATAGAAATGTTGTGGCAGGACCTGAAGCGAGGAGTTCAGGAGTCATTGCTGCTCAAGGGGGTTAGACCAATTACTGAAAGCAAACGTTGACATACTTTTTCCGACAAAGACATTCAATGTTGGATCATTTTGGTCAATAAATAAATGAAAAAGTATGTTTTGTGTGTTATTTGTTTAACTGGGTTCTCTTTATCTATTTGTAAGACTTGATCTGATCACATTTTACGTCAAATTTATGCAGAAACGCAGACAATTCTAAAGGGTTCACAAACTTTTTATCACCACTGTATCTTGCACACTCCAGCTCTTCACTCACCCTTTCCACTTGATCCTGTAGATCCAGCAGAGTTTTGGTTTGGATTTTTAAGGTGCTAACAAAGGAGGTTACTTTTGGTCTTCTTTTCCTCATCTTCCCTTCAGGGTTTTCCACTGTCCATTTCCCTGAGGGCATCAGTCATATCAGGAGCCATTCCAGACAAAAATGAGTTGAGGGCTGGAGGCCTGGAAAAACACCTTGAGGGAGCGTCGGTGCACTTTTGTCAGGTGCTCAGGCCCCTCTGCCTCCATGTCTGGATCCACTGTCCAGTCCTCTTCCAGTGCTTCCTCAAAACCAGTACATTCCTCTGCGTCCCTTGTATGCCATTGTTGGGGCCTACCTGGGTTCGGTTTGCCCTTTTCCCTAGGTGGCACCACAGGGTAGGAGTGACCATTTTCCTTTTGGACTTGTCTGTCCTTTGGGTCCTCCTAGCCAACTTCTCCCTTCCAGTAGCACTCACTGGGTTGATGCCCATATCCCAGGCAGCATGGGCATTGGTGGATTTCCCTTTGTGCCAGCTGGGCCTGCGCCTTGTCCCAAGCCTCCTGATGCATCGTCCTCACAACTTCAGACACGGTCGCCAGGCTCGTCATCAGGAAAATGGGGTACCCTTCCAGTGTCCGTCTTTGGGTGCACTCTGGCATCCTTAGGAAATCTGCAATCACTTCTCGTTGATTGGATGACAGGTGTCTTCTCCCATCTCTCTCAAGCCAGGAGAAGATTTCCGGATCCAACATCCACTTTAGGTTCAAAAGCTCCATTTAAAAAAAAGTTATCCAGTTGTACTACCTCCTCATGCCTTCTCCACCATATTGTGGTGTCCCTTGGGGTGGGGCGACACTCACGGACCTTTGCAGAGGGCACAGTCAGTTAAATAACCTGGAGGAAGCAGTATTCAAAACAAACGATGACTTTATTAAATTAATCTTGACAAAACACAACAGGATGGGGTATTCGGGGGATTTCAAAACACAAAGTCCACAGTCCTTACTCATTGTCGTTATCCATAATCCAGTCCACAAATCCAGTTCAGTTCCTCAGGATCCATAAACCAGTACACAAAGAGGAGTCCTCAAAACAATCCAATCCAAACATGAACAGCAATCCAAAACACTTCTTATGTACACTCTTATGTAGCTTGTCGCTGCAAAAATATGTCCAGCACGAGCTACGAGCTAAAAAAATTCAAACACTGTCAATTTGACACTGTCCAGTTCAGATTATTTTTGGCCTGGGTTTAACTGGAGCATTGGAATGCATCGAATCGATTCCTATATCTTTCTAAAAATCTATTTATGTGATGAATTAAAACATTGTACTATGAAAAAGTATATTCTAATTGCGTTAATGAAAATGACAATACTATGCTTTGTCATTTCAAAGAAAATGTGTTTATTTCAGTTTTCGTAACACATATCTAACTCATAGAATCACGCAAACCTGACAATAAAGCCAAACTCTATATGATACTCTTCTAATAATACCAATAATCAAGGTGAAGCTGAAAAAAAACATGGCGGTTGTGTCTGAGCCAGTCTGAGATTTAGCATGACGATTCTGTGACAATTTCGCTTGACCAATCAATGGTCTGCAGTATTGCTAGCTCCACCCTTAGGTCCCTGTTCGGCTCGCTAGTACCTAAACAGAGCAGTAACTAAATTCAGCATGGGTACTTAGATTCGGTACGGTTCGGTACGGTTCGCTTGGCAGTGGAAAAAGCTACAAAACGTGGGATCATGGATTGGTTACCGTGCCGTACTGTGCAGTGGAAAAGCGCCATTAGGGGTGGTTTCACAGATGCAGATGAAGCCTAGTCCTGGAGTAAAAGGCAGTTTAAAATGGAGATTCTCAATTAAAAATACAATTTAGTCCAGGACTAGGCTTAATCCATCCCCCCGACTTTTTTTTTTTTTTCTTTGTTTCAAACGTGAAGACAAATCAGCACACCATGCAACATTCTGGCAAACCCTTTCTGAACTCTTTCTTTCTCAGCACTACCTTGAGAAAGGCTTTGTCCAAATTCTGGGTAGTGTGCTGGTCTGTTTTCATGTATGAAACAGATACGAATTCAACTATTCATTTATTTCTCAAAACAATGAACTTTATTACATGTAAGCTCAGTGTTTAATAAGGTTATCTCCTTTTGAAAAAGAGAATGTCAAAAACATGTCTTACTTCTGTTTTTCTCTCAGCCTCTGTGGCATGATATCAGCAGGGGTCCACTTATCCTTTAAATACAACATCATACAAAACATAATTGGCTACATTTCCATTACATAGAATGCAAGCTGCACTTGTTTCCATCAAGAAAGTTCCATTATTTTTCCATATTGACACTTGAGTCGATTCTAGTAACTCTAATGGAAATATTGCCATTAAAACCTAATGTAACAAATATGAACTGAAAATTGAGGGAAAAAAGTAGTGGTGGGGGACCAGGGAATTATTGAACCTACCGGATCAACAAAGGTTATGCCAAAGGCTTCAAAGGCAAAATACAGCAGTTCTTTTTCCAGCAAGGACTGCTTTATGTGTTGCTGCACCACCTACAGGGAAATATGGGACAGAAGTTGCAAGTCTTTTTATTTGACTATAAATGCATTTATTTATTTTTATTTATTTATTGAAGGGAAAATGTGAATTCGGAACAGGGAGGATAAGCAGAAAAGGAGAAAAAGTTCAACAGAATTAGGTAAAAAGAGAAGGTAAGTGAAGAAAAGTACGTGTGATCAGAAAAATATAAATAAAGATGGAGATGAAAAGGGGAAAAGTATGTGAAATCATTTGTGAAATTAACTACACTTTCTGTAGTTTTATAACAGATTTATAATGCTTGGTACACCCAACCAAACACTTTCACTAGGTTTTCCATTCTCATAAAATGACTGTGTACTTTTTAAGTAGCAAGTTTATTCAAGTCCATTAAACAGGCTTTAATTACTTATTACGAATTAATTCATACCATGCAACTAAAGAGATATATCATCGTTATCTTACACACCATATTTTTATATCTATATCGAGATATCAACCAAATCATGTCCATCGCTACACTCGTCCTCCGGTGATCTAGCATTTGTGTGTGCCTACCTCTTTGGCTGGGATGGCAGCAGCCTTGTCTTCTCCCAGTGTTGCCACATAGAAGGCTAAGTTCTGATTCATCATTTCATCCTCTGGATGGAAGAGCAGGTATGTCTTGGCACACTCAATGGCCTTCTCATAGTTCTCAGCTGTGGGAATAGAGTCAAGAAAGAGATTTCACACCTACGCACGCACACACTTTTGTCACTGAGTCAATTCTAAATTCCCATTTGGTGCTTCTACCAGAAAATGAAACCCAAAGTGTTTGGCTGCCATTTATTAATCAGGCTTGTAAGAGCAATTCCCTTGGTCTGCCAACTGCTCATTGACTGTTTCAAGAAAGCTTACAAATTATGTAAAGCCCCAATTAGATATACATGTTCAATAACAACAGTGTAGTAACCTACTGACGCCGTCGAAGGGCACTTTCACACTAAGTTCACTTGAAATGATTCACACCCTGGTGCACCTAAAAAATAACTTCATATTTTGAATTAAGGTTTGTTCATTTCAGGCCCAGAAGGTTTAATCGAACTCAATTTAATCTGCAAATCAATTGAAGTTTTTTTTGGCTAGTCCACTTGCTGCTACGTGCGGACCTGAATTTGACTGCTTTCACATTGCCAGTTTTCAATCGTGTGCGGTCTGCTTGCCTTTCATCTGCAAGTGTTCTGGAAAGTGTACAGGTATAATACAGAAAACACAGACACCTTCTGTAGTTTGCAGTTGTGTTTCCTGTATTATTAATGCTTTCACTAATTTCCTGCATTAAAACACTAAACACTAAACATACTGAAGGAGTGCTGCATCTATCTGTTGAAGACATTGTTCTTTTGTAAGGAATTTATGGGCAACATCTGGGGAGGAGACAGCTGAATCAACAGAAAATATTTAACGTCACCTTCACGGTTTGGTCCCCTTTAAAGCAGTTGAAATTGCATTTCCAATAGAACTTTAATGCATTTGCTTTCGCACAATACACATTTTAGGTGGACCAATTGTAACATTGACCAATTGTAACATTGTACTGAGCTATCTTCCAAATGGATCAAGATCACCCCTGTGAATGGTGTCAGTTTGTTTGTTTTAATTTGCACCCTAGTGCAATGACACCGTGATCAGAGGTTCCACATATAGCTCCAAACTAACTGAACTGGCCTTGTGTTAAAATTAACTAGGTGTGAAAGTGCCCTGAGATAAAACCCCACAGTGCCTTGAAGGCTACCTACATTATGTGACTGGATTACTTGACATACATTATTTAAGTGGAAACACGTTCACAGGTATTATGTAAAACATTGTTTGAATAAATGATGAATTCCTGTAGCTCCAATGAGAACTACACTTGAATTAATTTACTGTAGATAAATTTGAACCACATTCACAATCCATGGATTCCATTTAGTCTCCTGTTTAGAGCCAAAACCAAAGCACTAGGACTAGCTTTATCTAGCATTGACAAAGACAGCAAAGAGAATAGCGTACTGTTGTAGTATGAAAACTGCAGGTAATTGAAGTGAGCTGGCAGGAAGTCTTCCACAGGCTTGTCTGCACTAGGCAAGGTAGCCAGTTCCACGACACAGTTCTGTTTGCAGTTCAGAACCTGCATGTAGTGATCTGTGAGGAAGAGAAGCAGAGAGGAAAATGTTTGGTTAACAGGCTTAACATTACAGGAGAATTGGGTCATCTGCATTCTGATTTCATTGGCATTGCCAGTTAAAATATATTAGTACAAAGCACTTCAAACACAGTCAGCTAAATGCAAATGCTGTGCGAGGATACACAACTGTCATTGAATACAGAACGTATGGCATGCTGTGGAGAGGTCTGGCCTTCTCCCACATTTTCCACATATATTTTATTTTATTTATTTATATAGCAACTTTCATACATAAATGCAGCCCAAAGTGCTTCACAGCGAGGTAATACAAATTAGAAAAGGAGGATAAAACAAGGCAAGCAAACAAATTACACAATGTAGGATAAAAAAGGGATAAAAAAGGTAAATAAAATAACTTAATAATAAAACTACAATAAAAACTGGCAAAGGTAAAAAAATATGATATAAAAAGGAAAAATTAAGTAAAATGATGTCAATTAAAACAGCTTGTAGGTCATCTTTAAAAAAAACTGTGTTTTAAAATGGGATTTAAATACAGCAACTGAGGGGGACTCTCTGATGTCTTGAGGCAGACTATTCCATAGTTTTGGAGCAGGAAAGCCAAAAGCAGTCAGGGAGAATAGCAGTCATTCAGATCACTGAGCTACTCCACCAGCCTATTTATTTTATTTATTTCTAACCTAAGGCACTACACATAGCATACATTTATAAAGCTGGCTATTGAAGCAATCTGAGGAAAGGACCAATCAATCAAGGCAAGATAGAGCCCTACGTGGGAGTCAGGACTACAACCACCAAATTGCACAGTCAGCTTTCATGCAGATCAAAATTTAGAAATGGTCTTGTCCTAACCTGTCATGGACTGGAATAGGTCAGCGGTGTATTCCAGGTAGTTGTAACCATCGTAGTCATAGGGCCCCTCACAGAGAGCCCTGCACTCCTGGTCAGCGATTAAATACTCTGTCACGGCTTCTTCAAAGTGGTCAATCGCAGGTGCAAAGCTGTCTGCACTATATAACTTCTTTCCATCCAAAAACTCCTCCTGAAAATGCACCATTTGCATTAAATGTCTTTTACATCAATTTAGCAGATGCATTCAGTGTGGGTTACAAAACAAAGCACATATATGCATTCAAATACAGTAGGTTAATAAGAGCAGCTGTACAACAATGATAATTAACACTTTGGACAGGGAATGCCAATTACTAGTGACCTGTGGTATTACACTTAACAGTACAATCCAAGGGCCCCCAGGTAGTGCAACCGGTAAAGGCACTCGCCCGGAGCTCAGGTTGCCCACTGGCCAGGAGCCCTGTTCGGGAGCAGCGTTTGTCTTTCCGCCCCAGAGGGAGGGGGAAGGGAGCCGGTACGAGCTCAACCCTGAGCACAGAAAGCTTCCCTGCGGGTAAAACGAATAGGCAAGTTCCGTCTCGAAGGAAGCGGTTCATTGTCAACCCCGGGGTAGTGGCTACTCCCGTAGTTGCCAGCAGCAGGCTCGTGAGGGAGGGTGAATTGAAGAATTAGAGGGTACAATTGGCCACCATATTGAGAGAAGAAACAGGGAAATACAGAAACAAACTCTGAAATACATGTATATTTAAAAAATTGTACAACCCAGGAAGCTGCAGTTCTCTTTTTTGGAAGATTCACAATTTCACATTACTTTCCAAGGACAGTGGAACATTTGATTGCCTTTCTACAACATTTTTGGACCTACATATGTTTAAAGACTGTTGTAATTCTGCTCGTTTTATACTGAGGATTTTCTTCATGTTATACAGGGACCTCTAAAGGTCTCCACAATCCAGATAGGACCAAAAAATACATCAGAGCCACTTTTTCTGCAAAAAATTCGGCACGCACACGCGCACACACACACACACACACACACACACACACACACACACACACACACACACACACACACAGAGTATAGCATCTCACCATGTGCAGCCTGGCTTCAAGGTCTTTGAAGTCAGTCTCCTGAACTCCAGCCATCATCCTATAGTATTCCAGGTTCTGTCTCATCTCCATGTGTTCAGGGTTGGCCAAGTAGAAGGTGTTGGCAGCTGCAACTGCCTTGTTAAGCTTGTTAATCTACCGGGTTGAAACATTGAGTAAAATGGTCAATTTTCTCCTTGTTTCTCCTTTCACATAATAGGAGATCCTTTCTAATAAAAAATGTTTGTAACCTTTGTTTTACTATGCAATAAAAGCACCTGTGTTTCAGGCATAATAGTGTTTGTTCTTCTGACCATCTGAAGAATATTCAGTGTGAAATCAACAGTGGCTTGATATGTGTTATTTGTTACCGTTTGCTAGCAAAAAAATGTGTAGCCTTTTTAATGTCTAATTAAAACATGTGTGATATAAAGCCAATTGTTCTTTTGATCAACTCAAGATCATTCAATTTCGGTTGAAATTCAGCCTAATAACAAAGTAGGTTAACATCTGTTAGTTTCTTGGCTTTGCTTGTATCAAGAGCAGGGCCAAACTTTTTTTAAATTATTGCTTTGAATTTCATTATTACATCTCATTTAAACGCTAAATAAAAATCGTCTTAAATCGCAATGCAACATTTAGCGTTCAGCCCATTCTCCAGGTGACTCGAAGATACCCCTAGACAGTCTGGAAGTAGTGCATTACTATAGACTCCGCCTAACGACGTGGCAGAGGAGATGAGGTTTGGGGGGTTGGGGTGAGAACTACACACGAATATGCATCAGGAAACATGCAATAGTTACAATTATCCAAATCCATGGTCATAAAATAATAATACATTTTACAGTGAACAAAAACATAATAAAACGTGGAATAAAAACTTGATCTCCAGATGCGATTATGATATGTTAAACCTCTGTAGAATACCACATGCCATAGCTACCTGTCTGTTCCCATTATAACTAAACGATATACATTACAATATCAACCATGCTTAACGTTGAACAAGGCTTTAGGCATTGCATGGTAGGTCTAGAATATCACTTTACACATTCATACAATTTATCCTTGCAAAAATCAGCAGTAATACTTTGACTTAAAATATTTGCAGAAAGACCAAAGCAAATGTATGCGGATAACAGATTCACGCGTAAAATCTAATGTTTCGAGGCCCACACACTTGGTCTTGCAGCCTAAATAATTACCTTGAAGTAAGCTACTTGCAGATAGTTATAAGGACTCCTCTTCCGAAACTCAAGTTCGACTTCTTCGCTGATTTTGTGAAAAGACGGTGGTCCCAATTTCTCGCTTTCGCACGAATTCACGCAATCAGCCCGTTTCAAAACTTTCTGGAAAAAACCGAGGTCCTCCACAGAACCGCCGCCCGGGATTGGGACACCCACGCCCGATATAGGCTCACCAAAGTCGGTTTGGTTAGCGCAAGTCAGCCGGCAATGCGCCTTCACACGGCGGACTGTGCCCTTGTTTCGAAGCGCCCGCTCCATGTTTAGGATGACCGATATCCAGTCCCCCTTATAGTAAGCTTCAACTGCATTGTCGAAAAGTAGATCATAGGGTTCTAATCCGGCATTTATATCAATCGGTATGTCCATAAAACAGTTAGGAATAAGGTTTAGAGTTAATATTGCTATACCTATAGAGCAGTGCATCCTGAGAGATGAGGCCTCTGCTAGGACAAAAATCTAGAAAGATCCTCCCAAGGCAGTCAACAGTATAGAAAGAGCTACATTCCTAGCCGGAGGCAACCACTTATTTCGGAGGGTGGAGTTACCGCAGTCCCGTTAAAGACTCCCAAGTGCCACTACTTCAGCTCTTATACACCTCGTCTTTGTAGCCTACGATTTAGCCTGGAAATTAGATGTTGGATCACTGCTCGCGTCTCGTTTTCAACACATAACTATTGAAATGGTCGATGCGTTTTGACTGTAGCTTATTGTATGTTGTATGTTTTTAAAATAAAATAAAAAACACACATACACGCAATTTCAGCCAGTGAATAAAACCGTTTTTCTACTGTTAAATTTTTTACTTGTATAGAGCAGAAACAATATTTTGTAAGGTGTATTCCTCAGGTTTGTTGTGCTTAACTTGACAACCCGAAACAATATTAGATGCATCTGAGTCAGGGGCAATTCTAGGATTTGGCCTTTAGGGGGGCTCAGCCCCCAATGAGAATGTGAGATGTACACATGCAAAGCACAAGCCTAAATGTTTCAATTTACTGTTACATTCCCCAAAACAAAGACACCACAATGGTGGTCGCTCTCAAAACTGAAATAGCACTCTCTATCTGGTATTTAAAAAAATTGATATTAAGTAAAAATGTTTTTTAGAAAAGAATGACTAAACATTTTCAGGAGGGCTAAGATGAAAGACAGGGGGACTAAAGCCCCCCTAAATAGGGTCTAAAATCGCCACTGTGATATGTAAAACAATCACGGCTACTTTTACTTGATTACTTACTTAGTCAATACATGCTATTTGCTCAGGTCTAATACACACCTAACAAACTAAACCTAAACCTAAAATAACCTAAAAGGCATGTGAGATTGTGGAACTACTTGTCACTGTGTATTGCTACATTCAAAAGAACAGCTATTTGTCAGTGCAGAAATCTATCAATTCTAAGCAGTATGCCAACACAAAATAAATCGGATTTGTGGTATTTATGGAAAAACAGGGGAAAAGCTAAGGGACAAATGGTGTACTTTGTAGGAAGAAAATCTGATTCGATGCAAGGTGCTAATCCTCTGTACAATCTGGTGTATCAGAGAAGACAAATAGATTTCGACAGTAGCGAACATTATCTTAGTATTTAACACTGAGTTAAAAACCATTCGTAGTACGTAACGTCGTACGTACTCCCTCGGTCACCCTAGGTACCCTCTCATAACTTGACCAGCGTAAACCAAACTGATTATACAAACTTTATTAGTTGTACTTCGTAACAAAATTAAACTCAACGCTGCAGTATGTGCCTGGGTTTAACAATAACAATATGTCCTAAAACTTAGAATGTCTACAAACATAACCTTTAATTTGTTTTCTGTAGAATGTATTACAAAAGTTTATATAACATATCATAGTGATTTACAAGAGTAAACCATTTTGACGTTTTAAATACAGTCAGGCATATATGCGGCAAGCTATGTTCAGAGGGAAAGGACCTTAGTAGACCCACCATATGAGTTGTCTGCTGTCTGCCTGTGGTTAGTTAAAAAATGATTATGCTGTCGAGTACTGAGAATTGAAATTAACCTTGATAATCACACTGCCTTCCTGCGCATCGAATTGCCGTGCGCATTTGTGGGGAGATACAACTATGGATAAAACTGTTAGCTTACCAAAACAACTTAACAACCCCAATTCGGGTAAGTTGTCAAAAAGTCATTGTTTGTGCAAATTTGTTTGGAATCGCGATTATGAATTCCGTAGCTAGCTGATAAGAATACTGTAAATTGCGTCATTCTATTTTGTCAACTAGCGAATACTAACTAAACATTATGTGTTTTAGAATGTTGACGAATAGACAAATAATTATTTGAAAATCTAATGCTAGCTGCTTAACAGCCCTTAGAGTTACTAGATAGCTGTCATTTTGTGGTAGTTTGTCCATTTATGTATCCGTTCATGTATTTATGAATTTGCAATATTATAGTAAATGACTAGCTAATTGGTAATTGGATAGCTAACAACCATAGCTACATCTGACTATTTTGATGTCGGTGTTTGTGAAAGGCTTAGAAAACTAGGAGACCATCTTCCAAGTTACCTAACTACCAAACTTTCACTAATTTTAAACCTTAAATTCAAAACCATGTTTGTGCAGCATATCTTCCTTGTCTCAACTGCTTGTGTACTTATTTGGTGTAGTCGGTGTCACTTAGCGTCCCATATGCTTTCAGCGCGTGTTGATTGCATAAGCTATTTTCAACATGCTCCGTACTACTGTACCTTAATCCTGAATGCAGCCACCTTGGTGGAGACCAACAGCGCTCCAAATGGTGTGGAACTGGTGAGCTCCTACCAGACCAACAGAGTAGGAGATCCTATGGACCTTGTTGCCCTGGCACATCAAGTACAGAGGGTAAGGAATATTATGCTGCCACTCAACAGCCTTGGCAGGTTTATAAACGGAAATTTGAGGACAGATTTCTGCCACTGGAATCAAATAGGTAATGGCCTTTAAAGTAAAGACTATAGTAGTGCCAGTTTTGTAATTGACTTAACAAAATAACACACGTTTTTATTTAATCAGGAATAATTGTAAGGAAATGTAGTGGTAATGTGCTTTGCGTATGTATTGGTTTCACAGGGAGATGATTTTGTCAGAGCCAATGCATGTAACAGGTTGACTGTCATCGCTGATCAAATTAGATATCTGCAGGAACAAGCGAGAAAGGTAAGGTACCATTTTTCTACATTTTCTTCATGTATAATCATAATGTGAACTGGCACTGAATAATGGAGGCTGTGGATCATGATGGGCAGTATTCTGAGTTGTGGCTTAGCAATGATGGGAGGGGAGGCAGGAGAAAATGACTTATTGGTTTGTTGTGCTTTACTTCTTTGTTGTTCACATCAGGTTTTGGAAGATGCAAAGAAGGATGCTGAGCTACATCATGCAGCCTGCAATGTGGTCAAGAAACCTGGGAACATGTATTACCTTTACATGCGTGAGTCTGGACAGCGGTACTTCTCCATACTCTCCCCTCAGGTAATGCAAAATAATATTACTATTTATCTGTGCTCTCCTCTAAGGTAACAAAGAACAATACTGTTGGAAAGAAATACTCAGTGTAGAGCAGTGGTTCTCAGCCTTGGTCCTGGAGTACACCCATGTATGCTAGTTTTCATTTCAACCATAATTGCAATTCCTGAAGTACAACAAGCTGTTGTTTTTATTTAGACACTTTTAATGTCTAATGAGGGAGGATTTAACATTACCCTCTTAATGGCAACTTTTGTCCCAAACAGATATTCATGTTACAGATAATTAATATTCTATATTCCTTTAAGGACTGTTAATCAGTCAGATCAGCTCTCAGACAACTAATGCATGTTTTGTAATGCTGTGCCAAATTATTCCTTTTGAAAGTATATTTAAATATATGTATTTAATTGATTTATTGAAAGTAATCAATTTGTCAAAAATGAAGAGATCAAAGAAAAGCAAATGGTTATGAGCCAAATCTGTCTCAGCACAAAATGATGGAACCTAAACACGTTTCAGCAGTATCATTAATCAAGAGATTGGTTGGAATGAAAAGCAGCATACACAGGGGTTCTCCAGGACTGAGGTTGAGAACCACTGGTGTAGAGTGTTGTAATGTATTGAGGTCTGCAGTGATTACCTGCCATCAGGGGCTCAAAGTCTGCCTGTGATCCAGTATAAACTGCATGCACTTAGAGAAACAACACCGGCTTGTGTTGGTTCAACTCACTGCCTCACTATTAAGCACCGTACAATCAAGTTAATACTTGATAATTTAATCTATTTTTTTTATGTTTTGCAAAGAATACTTAAACTAATGGCTGGAAGCACCAAAAAAGGACAAGTGCATACCTTTAATTACACAGTGCTCTGCCACAGGTGAACTGAGCACAACTGTCAAATATTGCCAGGCCTGCCTCTTTCAGCCAGCCTGGCAAATGCTTGGTGACAAATGTGTGCTTAACTAAGATGTGTATGCATGGACTGGCTTTATTTGCAGGGGCAAGCACAGATTTTACCCACTTGACTCTTATTTCCTCAAGCAATCATGACCCAATCTCCTGCAGTAAACCTTGAATTTAAAAGAGAAATGCCAACAGTACACCAATTGGCCTTGGTTACTGGTTACACTATTATGAGATTTGGACAAGGTTGCCACCAGATGTGTTGTCAGACCTACCTAACACAAGCCTTCTAAGTGAGGAAAATGTATACCTAATTTTTAAGTAACACGTCTTCTGAAAGTCATTTGAAGTTGGTATTTTTTTACATATATATTGCTGCCAACTAATTTGACCAATGATAAGTCACAGGTTGGCATGACATACTATTAGTAGTACTACTACTCCCTTAAGCTAAAATGCCATAAAATTGACAAATGCATTTAATGGTAAATTTACATGGGGACAAGGCATTTTGTGCAAAACAAGGTGAATGTTGTATGAATATATATATATGTTCCAAACAAGCAAATTCAAATTTGGAGTGCTTGCAATACTGCAGAATAAAATGCAGGTGTTAATTCTGACTAAGACAACAGCTGGGGATATCACAATCTCTTTGTTAAGTTTACATACACTTCACCCCTCTACTCATAATGCTTTATTGGGAGTTCACATTTGTTTAACACAGTGTCAAAACTTCCCTTTTGGTCAATTATGAAATTACTACTGGTAAGGGGGAATTTTGTGAAGTTTTTTAAGAGTCTATGTTTTTTTGAAATAGGAGCACTTGCATTGCTTCCATTCATTGCGACTTAAGTTATTAAGCTTCCTGGGCTGTTTAGTTATTTTTGCAAATCTGAAAACAAAGGGGGGGAAAAGGGAGGAACAACAATGCAAAGACATAACGTGTAAAATGATTGGATTCTTTCAAATGAATTATTATCTTTTCTGTGGTTATGTTGAAGGAATGGGGTCCGAGCTGCCCACACAAGTTCATCGGGGGATATAAGCTTCAGTACGACATGTCTTGGACACCACTGGATGAGGTGGAAAAAAAGGACTCTGAACTCGGCATCATGGATAAGCTGTTAAACCAGCAGGCTGCTCTGCCTACTGTCACAGAACCCAACTTTCAGGGGCTTTCTTAAAAAAAAAGCCTCATGACCAAGAAGCCAACTGTCTTTAGTTATCAGCTGGACTTATGGAGTATTAATAATGCTGCTTTTTAAGGGGGAGGGGTTTTTTGTTCCAGTAAACTTGCTCACAACTGACTTGCTGCTCCCAAAAAAGCTGAATCTGAAAATGACGCTCAGAATGAACTTTGATCAACTGCTTCATGTAACTTGTGTAATACAAATGGGCCACATTTTCCACAAAGCTGTAATCATTGCTATGAGAGTTGGGGACATCACACAATCGTTCACTCAGACCATGCCAGGTGTAGCTGAAGATGTTAAAAGTGCAAATTATACAGTACATTATTCTAGCATGCCAATTAAGACAGTGTAGTGTGAGTGACAGTGTAATGGTTAGGGTACTGGACTTGTAACTCAGAGATTGGTTCAATTCCCAGGTGGAGCACTGCTGTTGTACCCTTGAGCAAGGTGCTTAATCTGAATTGCTTCGGTGAAATCTCCAGCTGTATAAATGGATTGTATGTAAAGAAATGTAAACTGTGCCTAAAATGTAAATGTAAATGTAAGACCATCTGAGACATAATTAGGACCTTGAGTTTTTGCAGTTTTTAAAACCTGTAATTCAGTCCTCCCGGAGCAAGATGATAAAACTTTCTCATGAAGCCACCTCATTGAGCACTCATTTACAACAATCCAATTTTGTTAGATGAATAATCTGTGAATAATTTAATTGTTACAGCAATTGCATATGGATCCAGTGGTGTTAATGTCATGGCACATTCTTCTTTGTTTAGCGGTATTCTCGATGTCATGAATACAGAAATGTTTACAGAAATTGATGTCAGCTGCTGATTTTCAGATTTTTACTTAAAGGACTAATTAAACCACACATAGTTAAATCCGTATGTTGTTACTTTACTGTGGTAGTAATCTGTACCAAATATAGCTTGATTCCTTTTGGTAAGTTATACATTGAAGCATTCTAAAATTCTTCAGATTTGGCATTGTAATACAATTTCCATCAGGCATTTCACAAATATCTTATAGACCGCACATACAATGAATTTGCAATGAACTATGGCAGCTTGTGGCAAGGGAAACATGGAAATTACTGTTTCAAGGTAAAGTTTAAGATAGGAACATATTTAAAACTAAATGTGGAGATTTAGAAGCAAGTAGTAGTAAGCTTCTAAGTGAAACTGGTTGTATTTTACTGCATTCATGTAAGGCAATAATTTGCAGGATTGAATTAAACATTATGATTGGTCTTTCATAATCTAATTAGCCAGAGCTTTATCAAAGCCAATTATTGTGTCATGTATTCGTGGGAGGGGCGGGGCTATAGAGAGACGGTGGATTTCAACTGAATTGAAAGCTATAAAATTACTACAGAAGACACGGCCTAACATATTGCATCTACTATGATGGCAGTGAATTGGTGTTTTAATTCGGAAGTTGGTGTCTGAGGCAACGAGTGTTTAATCCAGGCATATTTTTTTGCCAATTTATTTTTAATCAAACTGTTCTGGCCATTGTATTGCCCTCATTAAATTATTTTGTATTGTAAAATAAATGTATACTGGGTTATCAGGAGGGATAAGTAAAAGATATGTAAACAAATAAAATATGCTGCAGTTTAGAAGTTCTGTCATGTTTTCTTACAGCAAAAGTAAAATAAGCAGGATTCCCACTTGCATACTGAAAAATATTTATTTGTTCATTTAAACTTTAATAGTTGGGTATATCACAAAATCCTCTTTCTTCACAAATGCATAGTGTGACATGGATCAGTGTTGTCTTTTACAATATTTTAATTCGCTAAACAAAGTGCAGGTCATTATTCTCAGAATAGTTAATGAAAAGAATCACATGGTTGGTTACAAAGAAAATGACTCAAGGCTAACAATTAAGGGCAAATCATCAAACCACTTGACAGACAAACATATTGGAAGCATTAAAAGTGAATAATTATTAAAATCAAATTTTATATTTCAGGCATCTATTCCAGAATCAGGCACTTCCACATCAGCCACTAGGTTTTCTGCATGTTCTTATACCTTGCTTGTGACATTTTTTAAGTAAGAGTTTATGTAAGGCAAAAGCTTCCAGTTGTCAGTGACAATACTGACTCGAACAGCATCCTCTGCATTTGCGATGTTCAGCAACACATGGCATTGGGGTGGAAGAAAAAACAAGACCTTGTAAGACTCCTGTTTCAGGTCTTTGGAGATAAGGTAAGGGTGAAAGTTTGACTCAACCAGGTCACAGAGACAACGGTCTCCAAGCTCAAAACAGAACAGGCTGGTGGTTGACTGACTGGATTCTTCTGAACATGTGCACCTCCAAATGTGGTCAAAGAGCTGTTCCCTGTTCTCCTGGGACCAATCCGTTTTGACAGGCAGTGGAAGGAATATATCTGGGAAAGACACGGAGACATCTTCCAGCTGGGAGTACCAAGATAGCCCATCTTCTGTGGTGAACATGGCGCTGGCATGAAGGCGGGTGGGGTAAGGCTGGCGAGGCTTCAGTTTGAGGTGAATGACCGGGGGCTTCCTGTCCTTGAGGCATGGCACAGTGACATCTTGCACTTCTTCATAATTAGAGTCGGTTAGGTCAAAGTGGAGACGGATGCTGAAGAGCTTGTGGTACAAGGCTTCCACCTCCCCCACATGCATCAGGTGGCATTTCAGGAGCACTTCAGAAGCAAAACCAGGGCTGAGAAATTGTTCCCGATAAATCGTCAGCACTTCCTTTTCTTCTATACTGTCGGATGCACCTTTGCCCAATGCTTCCCACGCCCCGCTGTCCTGGACCTTAACCAGCTGCAGCACTGGTTGTTTTGTTTGGTGTATGGTCAAGCAGCTCGACAGCCCATCGCTCTCCGCCATGATGGAAGATAGAGACCTCACCTTAGCCGGGCCGACGTCTGGCCCCTTCGCCAGGACCCCAGAGAGCTTTTCTCGCGACAGGTTAGTCAGCAGGGTGTAGTAGAACCTTGCGTGGTCCTGGATGTCCGTGTCGTTGTAGTGGTGCATTATGTGCTGCAGTAGGTCAGCCAGCTCAATGAACACCTGATCCAAGCTGGGGTGCAGGAGCAAGTTTCGACAGACTGCAAGAACTGCATTGCCCAGTCGCCAGCCCCCAGCGGCACACAGGCTGGAGTTGATGAGGACACTGAGCAGAAAGCACAGTGAGTTTCTCTGAGGAACCTGGCCCTCTCTGGCCACCCGACCCAAAATCTTAAGGTGCCAGCTGAGGCTCTGGAGAGTCAGTTGAGGGTGTGGCAATTCTACGATCTGTTTTTGCAAAGCTTTAAGCAGCTGGATTGGCCATTCCGAATCTCCCAAACACTCCTGAGCCCGATCGATTAGATTAATCAGATTGGGTGCAAGATAATAGTGCCTTGAATAGAGCTCGCAAAGTCTTGCTGTCAAGTCACTGGTAAATTTCTCGGAGTAGTAAAAATAGCTGAGGAAAGTGAAGACCGCTCTGAAAAATGTAACTGTCATCTCTCTGGTGCCGTGGTTGTCCACGATTCTGTGGAGCGCCATCAGGTGGTTGAACAGGTAGCTGACCCCTTTGTCGTCATCTTCATCTGCCTCCATGTACACCAAGCTGAGGAGGCTCAATCTGCAGAGCATGGTGCTGCTGTCGTTGAACACTGTGGGAAGGAGCGAGGCAGCCAGGCGAGGTGTCACTAGCACTGGCAGACTCTCCTCTCCGTTGCTAGAGATGGGACGGTTCTCTGGGAAATGGAGGATGCAATCCATGTAGAAGAGCTTCTGTGTATTGCTCAGCAGTGGGTGCTGGGCCATGCCCACTAATCTCTTGATGAAGAAGTTCTCATCCTCGGTGGTGAAGAGGCTGTCTGTGAAGGTCGCTTTCATTAACAGTGTGGCGTGCAGCAGTGTGATCTCCGCAGTCCCAAAGAGACGTAGGAGTTGAGACTTAAAGATGGCCGGGGAGAGAGCCTGGACCATGGCCACAACCTCCACAAGCTCTCGGAGCAAGACAGCCTGGAACACGGGGGTCAGCAGGTAGGACTCCTCCAGCAACAAGGAAACAATGGACTTCAGCTCTTTGCTCTCTGTGCATGTTTGCAGCATGGGGATCTGCCCCAAAGAGCTCACCGGAAATGGAGGCAGGGGCTTCTCAATTGCCTTCCAAGCAAACCCCTCATTGCCAGCCAAAACACTCTTTAATTCCCCATCAGCAACCCCATTTCCCCGGGACAAATGGTGAATGGCATTCTTCAGACCCAGCGTGTACAAGACACAGTACGCCTGGTGCAAGGGTGTCGTTTCCTGCTGCTTTAAGAGGTAAAGAGCCTCCAGCTTTTGAGAGAGCAGACCTGGGAAACAGGTCTCCACCTCTCTGAGGCAGTCACAGGCTACGGCCCTGAGAGAGCGGAAAGCCTGCCCGTCCTTGTGATCATTTGTGTCCTGGACAGTCTGAAACAAGAGGTCCAGAAACATCTCGGCTACATTCACCTGCCTGTCCACACAGGATGTGCACACTAAAATGTTAGTGATGGCCAGCATCAAGTGGCACTTGAGGCTGATGAACCTGGGGGGAGCCTGGTTGAAAATGGAAAGCAGCTCAAGGGCTGTCTCCTCTCCCGCCATGGTGCCGGGACACAGGACATTGGGGTACTCCTGCAAGAGGGACAGCAAGAGGATCTGCAACAATAAAGTAGCAAAATGTCAGAAGTTAATGGAAATTAAAAGCTCACAGATCAGTTTTACTTCCACTACACTAAAAAAAAAAAAAAAATTCATGAATATTAGCTACTATACATGTGCATGCAATGTATACTGTAGAATATTTAGTATTTCACATTGTAATCGTAAAATATATGCATATCTCATTCAGCACAGGTATGCAGCAACTTATTTTTAATGTGTCACAATACTTAATTATTAAATGCTTCATGTTACTGACTTACCACACCTGAAAATCTACAGAAATTTTCCTTAAAACCTGCATCTACTTACTAACGTTTAAATGTCCATACTAAACCTACTTAAACAACGAATATCCCTTATAGTACAAGAGCATTAGGGTTTGGAGTGGAAAAAAAAAATGTAGAAAGCCCCAAAAATCCTCTTTGGCCATTTTGCATAATTAACCTAATTTGCATATTAATTAGCAAATGCCCCACAAGTCAGAGAATGGACCAACCAGCTCACAGTATCATCAACCATTACCTTGAATTGATTAAAAACACGAGTTTAATCATATTTTATTAAAAGTATTTGAGTATTTATGGGCCTTACAGACCAATCAGAACAGTGCAAAACCCTCCTAATTTGCATAATTTGCATGCAAAATGGACAAAATCAGACAAATTGTATACTATTGCTATTGAAGCATCTATTTTTTTTTACTATGCTATGTAATAAGGCTTTTATTTAGTCAACAATGTCATAAACAAACCAGATAGTGGACATATACAACTATTAAATAATTAGACTGACTTGCAAAATTGCATAATAATGAGGTTACTGACCCAAATCATCAACTGTGTCAAATTACACAATGAAGATAATAGCTCAACGATCTTGCTCACATGTTTTGGTGTTGGCACTAGTGTCAGTGTAGCCATCAAAAACTGCTGACGAATTTTGTCCATACAGTTTGAGAACGAAGTCTACATAGCTGTTGCAAACTCCAGCTTATGTACAATCCTTTTCACAACAGACATTCATTCCATGCGATGTTCAATGACATTATGGCCGATTTCCTCCAACTGCCTGCAATTTATGCAAATTATCTGTGAAGTACAACAATCTGATTGATCCAAAAAAACCTGAAATTGAAATGGATGTATGCATACATCTTCACTTATTAGTAAAACTTCAAAACATTGTTAGAAATAATAGTCCTATGGAGGCTGCAATTTAAAAAATTTCATGAATTAATATGCAAATTAAGTAAATTATGCAAATTGCCCAAGAGGATTTTGGGGGACTCATCAGATATGTAATTGGGGATGAGTCAGGAATGTTTCCTGAAAAAAAACAGCTTTCTACATTTTTTCCAACCTCATATATGTAAACTGGCTAATGCTCTTGTATTATTTATACGATGGTGCTGCTAGCTTTGAATGTGAATCTTGGGTTACGTTCAGCGCATTTGTCATACATGCTGCATAAATCACAAGCACGTGATCGACCTGTGCCATCCATAGTAACTAGTTAGCTACGTACCTTAGTGCTCTCGCTGGCCCTGTCATCTCGAAGGTCGTGCAGGAGTTCGGCCAGGAAGCACTCTGACGTGGTGCTGGACAAGAACTGGGACGGACTCAGTGTGAAAGCTGCATGTTTCTGGGACCATGAACTTGCAGTCGTGGTTGCCATCATTGAAATTGTGAACAATTGCCCAAGCTCAACGCATGATATTTCTACGAAATGAGAGGAAATCGTTTTCAAGTTAGTTACGCGACTTTGTTAAAATGTTACCAGCTACATAGCCTCGTTCTGAACATTTCAATTGGTCGAGTGCGGTAGCAAGTAGTTAGGTTACGTTAACTAGCAAACTAGCGATACAGTATTAAATAGTCGCGAGCGTGTCCTCGTTTCTGAAAACAATACATGTTTTACTCACATTTTAAAGAAATATATAAAACCGCAAACGCTGCACCTCTGCAGTCTATGTTCATTTTCTTTCCATCTTCGGACATCAGTTCCTCATTTCAGAATCATGTGATCAAAAATAGTATCACATGACCAAACCACCGCACGCCCCAACACCACCATCTGGAGGCAGACTAACAGAAGGCAGTCCTACTCGAAAAGTAGGTCAAGAGTAATACTAGGTATTGTAAAACGAACTACTGATACTTGAATATTGTACTGACAAAACTTTATTTTAAAATAAGCAAACAGGTAAAACAATGTAATAAAAGCTGAAAAGATAACAACTGACATTTTAACTTCTAAGCGCCAACTTAATTTATAGTAGCTATTTTAGAATGTTTGCAAAATTAGTAGCAAAATGTTGGTTTCTGCGGGCAAAAATAGCCTGTTTGGTAGGTGAGGTGCACTTTAAAAAATGCAAACGTTTGCACACCTGGGAAAATCACACAAATACCGTTAACCTCGACTTCTTATTTGAAATGTTGCAGTCAAATGGAAACAACAGAAACGTATTAGTTCCTGTCCGTCCAGTGTATTTGGTCCATAGCTTACTTATTTTTTACGCGGATATTTGGCCGCACGCACTACGTAATGTGCCCCTGTAGTTTTGACTGTGGAACCCCGAGCGCGGACCTGCCAACGCCCGGCGCAGAGACACAAACAGAAAGGATACGGTAAGAAGGCAATTGATATTTATTAAATGTCAGTTGGTACTTATTTTTAAAACTGCAGATTAATCTGTAAATCTATATATGTGTTACCTTTTATAATCGAATTGTACGCTATGGCCCACACGTGTTAGGTATCGTTTTCTACGAAACGATAGCTAGCAAGATGGTTCGCTAGCTATCTTACTCACGTTTACGTTCAGCAGCAGCAATAGAAGACCATAAAATATGTGGCTTGCTATTATTGCTCACTAAATTCACACAGCTTGAAATTTATGGGATAGTTTGTATGGCCAGTTGAACACTTGGCATTTCCTTCCCTAGATGCAGCTTGCTAGCTAACTGTTATATTATTATCTAGCTAGCTAGGACTTGCATATTAAATCAAACCATCTTATGACTTACTATCGGGGTTATTGCCATAGCTGACTGGCTAGCTAGTCAACGCTACTGCTCTGATGATGTGATAGTTTTAACTTAACGTAGCTAGCTTCAAGAAAGGCGACAACGTTAGTTGGTAATGTTACTCTTGATGGAGCCTACCACCAACTAGGTAGCTTGATGAAGCCTACCGCCAACTAGGTAGCTTGCAGCTGGCATATTAAATGGAGAGGAAGGAATGCTTGCTAGGAATGTAGGCTTTCTAGCTAATGTCAGTGCTAACGTTGACCAACTTCGCTATCGAATAATTACCGTTAGGGTTTTTTTATCTTCGCTTCTTTGCTGCAAGATAATTTGGACCCTGTTACCTACTGTTAATCATTTCTAAACAAATATTTCAAAGATTGCGATGTAAACGATTTAGCTTGCTAGCTATGTAGCTAGCCGGCTAGGCAAATGGAAACCGGAAGGCAAGACTAGTTAGCTGTTTTGGTTATCTAGCTAGAGTAGATTGCGCTTTAGAAGTTACGTTTATGCCCGCATCATTCACTATTTGTGTTGAAACAGGCCGTTTGCTAGTTGGCCAACTGAGCAGGTCTGTATGGATGGAAAGTAACGTGAAAGCTAGCTAGTTGGACTTTGGAAAATTTGAAAATTGTTCTCACTGTCGTCTCGTTTTTATCAAAGTTGACTTGGAAGCCCTGTTTTGATAAGTATTTTATGAGAGCGTTAGCCAATTCAAATCAGTGTTGAATGAGTGAGAATTTAGAGCAAGCTATATTTGAACCCTCGCCCATTTTCCTGCTCTGAGAGCTGCGATAATAGTTATCATATTCATATTCACATCCACTCCTTTATATTCAAAGGAGTCAGCTCAGTCATACGTCGAACCATGTTGGCTACCAGGGTTATGCTCTTGTTTCGGGATGGGTCGCGACTTCATTTTTCATTTAATTTTACATGTTCATGATTGATATCTTGATACTGTATCTGGTCGCCATGGTAGTCTCACTAATACAACTTAGCTTGACAGAGAACATCGTTGCTGTAGATATTTTGACATTTATTGGCAACTATTTTAGCTGTATAAAATTTTTAACACATTCGCCAGGTGTCAAACTGCATATAAGCATAAACCGCAGAACCCTCCCGTTTGCATGGTAAAACATTTGGAGGAGCAGCAGCTTTCTCTCAAGGGCTTGTATCTATCGGCATTGTGCCTTTTAGACTCTAGAACTCATGATCACGTTTAGATTCAAGATTTATGTATTTGCCCTTGAGATTTGCAGGGAGTAGGGGTAAGAATTATCATTTTTCAAGAACTAGGTCATCATTTTTGGGTGTTGTGCTTGTAATTCCAAGAGCAAATGTGCCTTTCCAACACGGCAGAGTCACAGTGGGTTTATACTTGTTGGGTAATTTAGTGCATTCATTTTGAAATGGAATTAATGTAGAATTCACTTCATCAACTAGGGACTGGTTGTTGCTCTGATAGTTCGTTACAAAAATAAGGGCTTTTCATTTCTGTCATCGGGAGGCACTAATGACTGGTTTGGTCACCGTCCCAGTACAGGAAGGGCACACTGACACACATTTTGTAGCTCAGTGTTTGGCTGCAAATGTGATGTTGACTTGCATAATTGTTTGGCAGTAAATAATGTAGCATTTATGTCAATGTGGAATAGTCTTGACCTCTCTACTAGTACATAGACCGTCAAGGAGGTTGGTGCTGCTGACATTGCTGAAAATATTTTTAATTCAGAGATCATTTTTCGGTGTTGGACCATGAAACGCATTGAAAATGATAGCATATTTTTGTATGCCATCTGGAGGTTACTGGTTAGTTTGCTGTTATTGAATAATTTACTGGATGTAGCTGCAAGATTGTTTTTCCCCTATTTTCCCCTGCTTTGGTTCTCTTTTGTGGGTTGTGACGTAAGTGGTTTTTGCCTCGGCTGAAGACCATCAAAGCACGGCCTCTTTGAAGGAGTGACGGCAATCGAAGTTGACTGCTTGCCACATGAGTGGAGCGCAACAATGTTTCCGTGAGACTTTGTCACCAAAAGCAGCAATGGGACGCTTCAATTAGTGACGCACGCATGAGTGCTGCATTAGATCCTCATTCTTTTTCACCTGGCTGTTAAGTCAGGTCCTGTGTGGGGAGAAAACCGTTGAGTTTTATACGTTTCCTTTTTGTGTGTCTGCTTTGTGTTTGTTTCCTGCACTGCTTCCAGACTCCATCTGTTATTATGTCTGCAATCAAAGCAATTGTAGGTCAAGCTGTTCAAAGCGGCCAGTCGTTTTTTTTGTTCGGCTGGGAAATTGAAGCTCTGATCTATCATTTGGTGGTGCAAAAGATTGTTTCCTAAAAACTGTGGCATCAGCATGTCCTTCATGATGTGATGCATTTCACAAATTGATGTGATGCATTTTGGCGGTACTATACGCATCAAATTGCATGTAATAGTACTTTGCTTCAAGCCCATGTTGCATGCAGTTACCACTGCAGATGTAAACTCCATTATTTGTAGTTAATCGGTCTGCCACAATGTTTATCTGTTTTTTTGTCAAAAAACAAATATTCCATGGATTTTATTTATTGTATAGCCTTCAGAGCTGCAGTGTGCTCATTTTATTTTGTAGTAAGTTAATACAGGGGTCATACATAAAAATATAATAAAAAAACGTCAAAAGAAATTGTAAAAGAACTGTAATATGGAAATATGTGGTTAAATTGCCACAGCCCTACTGAAATACTTCACTATATTTGTAGACTAGGCTACACTCTAGATTCTTGATGGACACGCCTTATACATCACTGTTGAAAGCCCTTTTCTAGTCTCATCTGGACACTTCGTTCTCAGATGATGCACTTGTGACTGAGGGCATCATTGCAGAAACGCACTACACCCATGGCCAAAAGTTTTGAGAATGACACAAATATTAATTTTCACAAAGTCTGCTGCCTCAGTTTTTATGATGGCAATTTGCATATACTCCAGAATGTTATGAAGAGTGATCAGATGAATTGCAATTAATTGCAAAGTCCCTCTTTGCCATGAAAATGAACTTAATCCCCAAAAAAACATTTACACTGCATTTCAGCCCTGCCACAAAAGGAATAGCTGACATCATTGTGTGATTCTCTCGTTAACACAGGTGAGAGTGTTGATGAGGACAAGGCTGGAGATCACTCTGTCATGCTGATTGAGTTAGAATAACAGACCGGAAGCTTTAAAAGGAGGGTGGTGCTTGAAATCATTGTTCTTCCTCTGTTAACCATGGTTACCTGCAAGAAAACATGTGCAGTCATCATTGCTTTGCACAAAAAGGGCTTCACAGGCAAGGATATTGCTGCTAGTAAGATTGCACCTAAATCAACCATTTATCGGATCATCAAGAACTTCAAGGAGAGAGGTTCAATTGTTGTGAAGAAGGCTTCAGGACGCCCAAGAAAGTCCAGCAAGCGCCAGGACCGTCTCCTAAAAGTTGATTCAGCTGCGGGGTCGGGCACCACCAGTGCAGAGCTTGCTCAGGAATGGCAGCAGGCAGGTGTGAGTGCATCTGCACGCACAGTGAGGCGAAGACTTTTGGAGGATGGCCTGGTGTCAAGAAGGGCAGCAAAGAAGCCACTTCTTCCAGGAAAAACATCAGGGACAGACTGATATTCTGCAAAAGGTACAGGGATTGGACTGCTGAGGACTGGGGTAAAGTCATTTTCTCTGATGAATCCCCTTTCCGATTATTTGGGGCATCCGGAAAAAGCTTGTCCGGAGAAGAAAAGGTGAGCGCTACCATCAGTCCTGTGTCGTACAACAGTAAAGCATCCTGAGACCATTCATGTGTGGGGTTGCTTCTCAGCCAAGGAGTGGGCTCACTCACAATTTTGCCTAAGAACACAGCCACGAATAAAGAATGGTACCAAAGCATCCTCCGAGAGCAACTTCTCCCAACCATCCAAGAACAGTTTGGTGACGAACAATGCCTTTTCCAGCATGATGGAGCACCTTGCCATAAGGCAAAAGTGATAACTAAGTGGCTCGGGAACAAAACATCAAAATTTTGGGTCCATGGCCAGGAAACTCCCAGACCTTAATCCCATTGAGAACTTGTGGTTAATCCTCCAAGTTGCGGGTGGACAAACAAAAACCCACAAATTCTGACAAACTCCAAGCATTGATTATGCAAGAATGGGCTGCCATCAGTCCGGATGTGGCCCAGAAGTTCATTGACAGCATGCCAGGGCGAATTGCAGAGGTCTTGAAAAAGAAAGGTCAACACTGCAAATATTGACTCTTTGCATAAACTTAATGTAATTGTCAATAAAAGCCTTTGACACTTGTGAAATGCTTGTAATTATACTTCAGTATACCATAGTAACATCTGACAAAAAGATCTAAAAACACTGAAGCAGCAAACTTTGTGAAAACCAATACTTGTGTCATTCTCAACTTTTGGCCACGACTGTACACTGTAAGCAGCATGGTAGACCTTATTGCGCAAACGTGATTTGTAAACACTAGAGGAATGTTTTGCAACAGGAAATGACGAATTGTGGATGTGTCATGTAATTACCTTCACACAGAATATATTTCTGATGGGCCCTTCATTGGATGCTTCTGCATGGGTTGGTTGTATTTATGAATGAGCTATTGCTAGTAGAGAAAACTGCCTAGATCAATATAGCGTCATGTTCTCCAATTCAGAGGTTGGAGGCTGTTTACAGGGTTGGCTGCACCATGAGCATTGATTTAAAGGTGCTGAGTGTAAGTGAGACTCATGCAGAAATCTAAACCTGGCATTTGACAGTAAGGGAAGTGCCCCTAAAATAAGACTAATATGCAACAGGAAGGTATTGAACATCCAGGAAGTGTTCTGCATATGAAGAGGTCGTTAAGTTGTCTTCAAACAAAGTAATATACAGCTCAAGAATTTTTGGTACAAAAACAGGTGACCAAACGGGTAACTACCAAAACAGGCTAGAAAGGGCCACTTGGCTACATTTAGACCTAAAATGCCTGCTAAAAACGCCTATTAAAACCTAAGCAATTATTCTACACAACCTCTTAAAACCTGAGGGTTTTCTGGAAAAAATTTCAAAAAAAAAAAAAGCCGACACCAACGTTCACTTCATTTCCCACGTCTATTTCAGCTAATCATAGCGCATTTCATTAATCGCAAAATCGAAGCGACCTAAACGTCACTCCAGGTCTTAATGGGTTAAACCGGAGTTATTTGGCTGTCTTAGAACTTTGAAGATGCAGCTACTGCCAATCATTCTTTAAAGTATTCTCACTGTAGAAAATATTTAAAAAACTGAACCTATTAGTGGATGCATATTTGGTAATGTTTTCAAATTTGGGGATTAAAACCTGTTATTGTTTGGAAATGCTTTTTCCTGTCAAGGCTGAATCAAGGAAGAGGCAGACCTCAAACATTTATACATTTCACTGTTGAAGCAGTGTCGGTTTTAATCCATTAAAGTGTCACACTTCTTTTTGAAGATTAACCTCAAAGGAAGCCATATTTACATGTAATGCATTCTTGCAGGCAAATGTTTTTATTGTAGAAGCACCTATTTTAGACATGCAGCGAGTTTTATAAAGAGAAATAATGGTTATTCTGAATGAAATGAACTCAAACACCAAAATATGTATTAGTATTATTTTAGGCACTGGACCTTGAGTGCTGTGGTCCACCACCCACATGTCATGGCGTTTTTCCACTGTTGGAACAGTGAAGTTGGTTTATTCCCTGAATCCAGTAGCCTTAACAGTCAAATGCCCTTGTTTAAAGTTCAGCACTCTGAATACTGAACACAAGTGGTATTACGTGTTAAAAACCCTCACTTATCCTACATGTAAAATATATTTATTTGATTTAATAAAATAATTACTACACAGGATACCAATTATCAATTAAATCGCCGAATTCGTTGATAGGCAGACCAAGTTGGTGGATCAACCTTCATCAAAATATACAACTCACAATTCAATTAAAATTAACAGCTGGTTTATTAAGTTACAACTTAGACAAAATATTCAACGCCCAATCTACAGACATAGGTTCAACTAACTTAACTTAAATACTAAATCCTAGACATGAAATTGATATGTAACAATCACAAAAGAGATTAAATGGAAGAAAATTATACCAAACCAAGCTTGTCTCTCTCCAAGAAATGCAAAAACACAGCCAAGGTATTAGCTGGGACCAGATCTCCCAAGAGAACAGGAAAGGGGGGAAAAGAAAAGAAAAAAACAACGGTACGAAAGGAACTCCACCAAAATCGGCATCGTGCCACCAACAGGTCACTCTTTAAGTGTTTGGGGGTTGGGGGTTGTCTCACTCCCTTAGCTCATAATTTATGATGTGGGGGAAGGTCTGGCGCAAGCCAGGTTCAGACCCCCTTTTTATATTTTTGTTTTGGGTCAAGACTTACTGCAAGATGTCTTTTCAAGGTTGCCATTGATCTGCTCCTCTCATGTTGAGAATCGTGGCGATATCAAACATCACTAGGGCTTGGGGAAGCCAGCTTTGTTTATACCGAGATGTTGGTTGAGCTGATATTTGGAGAGGCATAATATGCTCAAGAGCATTGCTACCTAGTGACGAGGCCAATCATACCATGTTGACCTCTGCTTTAATCTGGCGGGCCATAATTATTTTCTCCATGATCCAGAATTTCCAGCTGATGGGTAGAACCCTGAAGGTGTGGCGTGTGGCGTGGCACCGGCTCACCACAGCTACATACCCCAAGTGCCCTTCACTCACAGAGCAATAAACCTGCCAATGATGGCCCCACTCAGTCTGCCTGCGCAGGATTACCAAAAGGCACCTCCCCGTCACCACCGAAAGCACGGCACGGTAACCATCCGTACCCATAACTATCCCCTTCACGTGTCGAGTCCCTGTGTTGTTTTTCCACCGCAAAATTGAACCGTGAAGATAGGAGGAGTTCGATAGGAGGAGCGTGAAGTGACAAAAAAGAATGCGACCGCTGTGGTGACATTAGCACTGACATTGTAAACATTCCAGCTCAAATTCACAAAATCCACCTAGGCGTTTGGGAGTCATGTCGGGGCAGCGAGCGCAGGAGGTACCATGCATTTCAAATAAGTAGTTTACCTCCTTGGTCCAGGAAGCGAGCTAATTAGTGAAATCAGGTCGTGTAGTGCGTGGTTGGAGCAAATAAACATCGAACAAAAAGTTCAGAAATTTGTCTTTGGTAGATTATTTCTCTGTTGTAACAATGCTTCTTGGCAATACATTTTATACCGTTGAAAGCCTGTTTATTTCCTTTTAAATGGTGCCCCATTTGTAAGGAACATGCATTTGTGGGATGAGCAGCACAGCTGAGTATGTGGGTTGCGCCCATGAAAAATGTGCCAAATCTTTTCTGCCAATGCCAAACAGCTTATTCTACTGGCATAATCATGTTTCATGATTTGCAGCATCCAAAAATGAGTCAACTTATGATATATATGCTAGCTTTAGTTCCATCTTTCCTCGTATTTAGTTTGCTTGTGCCGCTAAATTAATATGTCGATTTAACACTGACGTGTTGGCTATGCGTTCAGGAGGTTACAAGTAGTATTTTTATTCATTTGAGCCTCTAATAGTTGACATGTATGTAAGTCAATAAAAAATAAAAAAATTCAGTGGGGTGAAGGGAGTGACGCAGGGATGAAAGTGGTATTGATGACTTTGTAGAAAATGGTATGCGTCATAATTCACAAGTAAAATCCTGACTCCAGCAATGCAATTACAAGTTTAACTTGCTAGAGTGGACATGGTGGATTTTCCATTCTATATACATTTCTTCAAACAAATTGTTCTAACAGCCTGATGCAACAGAACTGCTTCTAAACAGAAGTCATGCTCTCACTTCAGCCGCCAAAGCATGTGTTCTACTCTGTATATCAGCTGGGTTGTTTCCTTGAAGCACATGAAGATGCAGCCATTACCAATTTAAACCAGTAAAACATGTGAATTGGTTCCTGTAGTGTATTTGGCTCTGCATATCGATTACACAGGTATCTACTATCTATGCATCAGAGATTGATTGCTCTTGTCTTACTCCCCTGTATAAAAAGGTAACCTGCAAAAAGGATTCAGTAAAAAGAACTTGAGTGATTGAACTCCGATTTCTTGTGTTTCATTGTGGGATATAACTTAAGAACACAACAGTGGCGACGAGATGTTCGGAAAAGTGAACTCAAATTAATCCGATTGAGAGGAGAGCAGAGATTTTCCGCGGGGAAGACGAAAAACGAATTGTCGGCGAGGAGAAAACTCCACACACTCCGTGAGTAGTGACTGGGTTTTGCTTGGCAAAATGGCTAGACAAATTGGAACAATCGACCCTTTCGATTCGGTGGAATATACCGAACGCATTGAACAGTATTTTGAGGAAAATGAAATTGAAACTGCGAAGCGCGTTGCGGTGCTGCTAAGTGCAATGGGGGGGAAATCATACAGCTTGTTACGCAGCTTAACTGCTCCGGATAAGCCTTCTAGCAAAACTTTCCAGGAGCTTGTGGAAGTGATGAAAGAGCACTTATCGCCGAAAACCTCTGCTAATTGCGGAACGATTTAGATTCCATAAACGAAATCAGCACGAGGGCGAGTCAATTGTTTGTTACGTTGCCGAGCTCAAGAAACTCTCAGAACACTGCGAATTTGGAGGCGGCTTGAATGATGCGCTGCGAGACCGCTTAGTATGCGGCATTCTAAAGGAAGGCATACAGAAGAGACTGCTAACGGAGGCGGATCTCACGTTCAAAAGGGCAGTGGAAATAGCCATTTCAATGGAAACAGCAGCCAGAGATGCTGTTGAATTGCAAACAGGAGTGAAAGCAGCAAACGTGAACAAAATGGCTACAGTGGCTAACCCTACGTTCTAACAGCGGGCAATTCGGCAACGAGTTATCGGAAATGCATTGATTCTCTATGAGAGTGAGCGACTTCCGGCGACTGTGGGCAACATGTCCCATTTCCCGATTTGTCGGTGTTTCGGTGTCCCAGAAAAGTTCAAATTTCTGAACTTTCGGGCAACGTTGCCCGGTAAGAGCCATGTCTTGCTCTTTTTACCTTCCACGTGGAAACCAACACAAAACCGACATTTTGTTCCTAGTTCCGACAATTCAACATGGAGGAGAAACTGATAACAGCGGTCTGCAGTACCCATACTTTATTTAATCCTAAAAGCATAAATATTTATAGCTAGCTAAACTTATATGGCCTACATACATCTTATTTAATGTTTGTGTTGGTTAAAAGGCTATTTTTTATCGCATGGGTACGTTTGGAAAAACGTTTGGAAAACGCACTGGAGAGAAATTTCGAGCTGTTTCCAGCGCAAGTATATGGCCGTAATTGCAAAAAGCCTTCTGAGTTTGAGTTTGTGGTTCATAATTGAAGGAAACAATACTGCTAGCCAACTAATATTTCTAATAAAGATTCTCAAAATCTATGATGAACTATTCGTTTACCATGCCAAAAAATTGTAAGCACGTCGGAAGCATTTTTGAGGACGCCAGTCAAGCGTGGTGAACGCCCACTGGGCAATTTATTGCCTAGTATCGCCCGCTGTTAGAACGTAGGGTAAAGCACAGAGAGCAACAGTAAACGTGGAACTGTGTTATAGATGTGGTAGAGGCTCCCACTCCCCATCACAGTGCAGGTTTAAAAATGAAGTTTGCAGGCAATGTAATAAAACGGGACACATTCAGAGAGTCTGCCGCTCAGGGAAAACAAAGTGGAGTGCAAATAAGGAAAAGACTCACAGTGGCTTCCAAAAGAGCAGGAAGGTGCACAATGTGGAAGAGGATTCAGATAATGACAGTGAATCTGGACTGGATAGTTTGGAGATTTACAATGTCAAGGGAGGCGGCAGGGAAGCTATCTGGCTCACACCACGGGTGAATGGTCAAAAGGTGAAGATGGAATTGGATACAGGCTCAGCTGTGTCTGTGATGTCCCAGAGCAAATTTGTGAAACACTTTGGAAATCCAAAACCGAACCCATCTTCTATCCTCTTGAAAACCTACACTGGAGAGAAAATTGTACCCCTTTGTGTACTGCCTGTGTATGTACAGCACAATAGTCAACAATGCATGTTGGACTTGTACATTGTCAAGAAAGGGGGACCAGCGCTGTGGGGGCGTGACTGGCTGAGGAAGCTGCGGCTGGACTGGAGAGCCATAAAGAGCTTACAGGTTTCACCAAACCCTACTCCAAAGTCCACAGAGACTAAATTGATGAAAGTATTGGAGGCCGCTGCACCTGTATTCAAAGATGGCGTTGGAACATTAAAGGGAAAATTGTTCTCAATGATGGAGCCACACCACGATTCCACAAAGCGCGTCCAGTTCCATACGCCATACGGCAGAAGGTGGAAGCTGAGCTGGACTGCCTGGAAGCAGACGGGATTTTGTCCAAGGTAGACTGGAGTCCATGGGCCACACCCGTTGTTCCGGTAGCAAAGAAGACTGGGGCAGTAAGAGTGTGCGGCGACTTCAAGGTTACCATCAATCCAGTGCTACAAGCAGAACAATATCCATTACCAAGGATTGAAGAGATCTTTGCGAACTTGTCAGGTGGACAACGATTCACCAAGGTGGATCTGGCTGAGGCCTACCTACAGATGGAGATGGAGGAAGACTCCAAGGTATTTCTGACACGCTGAAGGGCCTTTATCGTTACAGTAGGCTAGTATTTGGAGTGGCCTCCGCTCCAGCTATATGGCAACGCGCCATGGACCAGGTATTACAAGGGGTCCCAGGCACACAGTGTTATTTAGATGATATCATTGTGACTGGGGCCAATGATGACGAACACTTGGAGAACCTCCAGAAGGTCCTGAAAAGGCTGGAAGACTACGGGCTTCGGGTAAGATGGAACAAGTGTGAGTTCTTCAAGTCATGCATCGCATACTGTGGCCACACTATCGATGCACATGGGTTGCATAAGTGTCAAGAGAAGATCCAAGCTGTCATGAAGGCTCCACAGCCACAGGATGTGCAGCAGCTGAGGTCATTTCTCGGATTCATCAATTATTACAATAGGTTCATGCCTAACCTGTCCACAGTGCTCCACCCATTGAATCAGCTACTTCAGGCAGGACGTAAATGGCTGTGGACGAAGGAATGTGAACATGCCTTTCAGGAAGTGAAGAAGCTGGTGACGTCTGACACAGTGCTCACACTATGACCCACCCTCACCGGTAAAGTTGGCATGTGATGCTTCGCCATACGGCATTGGAGCCGTCATGTCACACGTGATGAGAGATGGCATGGAAAGGCCAGTAGCCTTCGCGTCGCGCTCACTGTCTCCTGCCGAGAAGAATTATGCGCAGATAGACAAGGAGGCGCTGGGTCTGGTCTGGGGCGTGAAGCGATTCAATCAATACCTCTACGGCAGAGAGTTCATCCTCGTGACTGACCATCAGCCGCTGGTCTCAATATTTAATCCACAGAAGGCGATTCCAGCGACGGCGGCGGCGCGAATGCAACTTTGGGCGTTGTTCCTTGGAGGACACAGGTACAAGATTGAATTCAAAAGAACATTGAGTCACGCCAACGCCGATGGTTTGTTTCTGTTGCCATTGGAAACAGCAACAACAAAAAAGGGGGACAAAGAGCCATTGGAGATGTTCACACTTATGCAGATTGAAAGTCTTCCTGTGACGGCGGAAATGATTCAGAGAGAAACCCGAAGAGATGCAACTCTCTCACAAGTGCGCACTGCCACAGAGAATGGCTGGACAAACCAACAAAAGTCTCCACTCGCTCCGTATTTCCAGCGTAGGGATGAACTTACCATTGACTCTGGATGCCTCGTGGGGAATGAGGATCATCATACCTACCAAGCTGAGGTCCATGGTGCTGGAAGAATTGCATTTTGGTCATCTAGGGGTAGTGAAGATGAAGGCGCTCGCAAGAAGCTATGTCTGGTGGCCGGGGATCGATCAACAGATTGAGCAGCTCGCCATGCATTGCTCTGGTTGCCAGCGGGTACAGAACGAGCCAACGATCGCACCCTCCACTCATGGAATGGCCTGCGCCGCGGGCAACGATCCATATCGATTTCGCTGGTCCATTTATGGGAACAACATTCCTGGTGGTGGTCGATGCATGTTCAAAGTGGCCTGAAGTGTTTACCATGAACTCAACAACAACGGCTCACACAATCAATGTGCTGAGAAGTCTCTTCACAAGAACTGGTATTCCTGAACAGTTGGTGAGTGATAATGGTCCACAATTCACAGCTAACGAATTCCAGGTGTTCCTGAAGCGGATTGATGTAGCTTTTAACACGTGATTGAGAGAATATTTTGCTGCTGTTTCTTTAACATGATAGCTAAGGTATGTTTGTTATCGTCTATTGTTAGCTGTTTGCATGCAAACATGATGGATTTCACATTGTTATTGTTGAATGCGCAGGGGCTCGGATCTCCTAACAAGTGAGTTTGCACTTTGGATCCCCTGCGGAGGAAGCACATTGATGTTGCCTTTTTACAAGAGTCCCACCTTGTGAAGTCGGATGTACCTAGGTTTTCTAATAGATATTACTATGTTGCAGCGGCAACGTTTGATTCTCAGAGTGGAGGAACGTTAATTGTTTTAAGACGTTGCCTGTCTTTAACAATCTTGGAGTCGCACAGGGTATTGGATGGGAGTGTCTCTGCTTAAAACCATCATATCAGGCAGAAGAATTGCCTCAGAATTGTTTGTTTATGCCCCAATGGTATTTGATGCAGGATTTTTTCATGGTTTGCCTATGCTCATATTGGAGCTATCAAATGTTTCCTTGATTATTGGCCCCGATATGAATGCGGTTTTGAATGTTGTTGCAGATCGCACAAATGTACAAAGCACCAGTACTCCGATACAAGCATCAAATGCATTATATCAAATCACCCAGCAGTGTTTGGGAAATTTACTATTTCTTCCTTGCCAGCCAAGCCTGGTAGGTGGATTTTTGTTCTGTTTTTGAGACTAAATTGGATGAATTTTACATTTCTATATGCGGTTCTTTTGAAGATCCCTGTCAAAGGGCAAGTATCTTAGAAAAGATGCTTGTCCTTCCTAAAAGTTACTTGTCCTACTCGTGTGTGCTCATGGGACTGTGTAGCAGTGAAACTCTGACGGGTGCCCGCAGGTGGCGTTAGCGACTAGTGTCTGACTGTACAGTATATCATAACGTGCCCTCTAGTCGGGACTGAAACGAGAGAGATTTTTCCATTCCCAACTAGAGTGTGGTATGGCAGCTAACGTAATAGCTAGCTAATAATTCCTAGATTTAACCAAGCACGGATGTGGGAATGATTTGTGCTTGGACTGTAGGACTGAAATGAGAAATCACTGCAGGAAAATCACAGCGATTCTTCAACCTGGTGGCAGGGCTCACCGAACTCAATATAGACAGTAACAAGCTTGCTAGTGTTCACGGTTATTGCTTGCTAATTCAAGGCTTGGTAAACGATAAATGCATGATCACTTACTAAGCCTTGTGTTAGCAAGCAACTAGCAACAACAGATATCGATACCCAATGTCCGTGAACGCTAATGTTAGCTAGCTAACTAACTAGCTGATTCTTGCTGTTGTGTCTATGGAACTTGCTTGATTGACTGCATTTTTTAAAACATTTTAAGCATTTAGCAGACGCTCTTATCCAGAGTGACTTACAAGATGTGCATAAATACATGGTAGGAACAATCATAGTTCGCGCAAGAGATCAGTGCAGTAATACAGCGATAGACATCATTGCAGGCAGCTGCGTACCTTACCTGTAACACTGGGAAGGAAAAGGTTAGTATTTTTATTTTTTTTATTAAATGGAGTAAGCCGGAATATATAGTGTTGAACAAGTAGGCAGTGGTGATGACAATTAGTGAGATGTACAGAATTCAGTGGTAGTGGAGTCTGAGAAGGTGGGTTTTGAGTCTCTTGCGGAAGATCGCAAGTGATCCTGTGGTCCGGACAGAGACCGCAAAGAGCGGCTGCCAGGTGCCCGGAGGGATGGGGCAGTCAGTTTGAGGAGGCGGAGCGGAGGGGTCTGGCTGGGGTGTAGGGAGTGATGAGTGACTGGAGGTATGGGGGAGCAGTACCTCTAGCTGCTTGAAAAGCAAGCACCAGTGATTTGAATCTGATGCGTGCTGCGATGAGGAGCCAGTGCAGAGAGGAGAGTAGAGGGGTGACGTGGGTGAACTTCGGCTGGTTGAACACCAGACGAGCGGCAGTATTCTGGACTAGTTGCAGTGGCTTGATGGCACAGGCCGGTAGGCCTGCCAGCAATGATTTGCAGTAGTCCAGATCACCAGGGCCTGGACCAGGAGTTGAGTGGCCTCTTGGGTGAGGAACAGTCGGATCCTCCGGATGCTGTGGAGGGAGAATCGGCAGGTCCGAGTGATCACTGCAATGTGGCCCGAGAAGCACAGCTGGTTGTCCACGGTCACTCCAAGACTCCTGGCAGACTGGGACGGAGACACTATGGAGCCTTCCACTGTGATTGAAGCATCAATCATCAGGGAGCCCTTCACTGGGAGGAAGAACAGCTCTGTTTTCCCCAGGTTCAGCTTCAGGTGGTGGGTGGACATCCATGCGGCATGCAGAGATCTGTGCCGGGACCTGGGTCTCAGATGGAGAGAAGGAGAGAAAGAGTTGTGTCATCGGCATAACAGTGATAGGAAAAACCGTGAGCAGAAATAACAGAACCAAGTGACTTGGTGTACAGGGGGAATAGGATGGGGCCTAGCACCTAGCCCTGCGGGACTCCGGTAGAGAGGGTGTGGGGAGAGGAGAGGGATCCTCTCCAGGCCACCTGGTAGGACCGGTCAGCCAGGTAGGACTCAAACCATGTCAATGCAGATCCAGAGATTCCCATCTTGACGAGAGAAGAGGGCAGGATCTGGTGGTCCACGGTGTCGAATGCAGCTGACAGGTCGAGGAGGAGGAGGAGGTGAGGGAGAGGATGGGGAAGGAGTTGCGAATGTCATCGACCTTCTCGCGAAAGAAGGATGCGAAGTCATCCGCGGTTAGAGAGGAGGGGGGTGGGGGAGGAGGAGGGGTGAGGAGAGGTGAGGAGAGAGGAAAGGGTAGAGTAGAGTTTTCGAGGGTTAGAAACCGACTTAGCATGCAGAAAAAATGCAGACTTAGCAGAGGAGAGGTTAGAGGAAAAGGTAGCCAGGAGTGTGTGGAAGTCAGTCAGAGCCACAGGGGATTTGGATTTGGAGTGACAATGTGCCACTTTTCTCATTTGGAACTTTGGAAATGTGAGTGTAAAACAGAAATAGTTCCAGTTAGCTAATAAAAAAAAATTAAAAATCCTAATCCTAAAATTCACAGTCGTCAGCAGGACCATCACTTGGAAATCGAAGGTTGTCCTTCTTAATGTTTAGTCTGAGACGATAGGATGACTGCTAATCTGGGCCCCTGGGGTATATTAAGAATGTCTCCACATCCGTTGCCTCTCATTTAAGGATGAGATTGTGGAAAATTGAAGAACTGGAAACTAACCTGGAATTATTGGAACGCAGCCAACAGATTAGCTTTGCACGTTATCTTGATAGTGAGAACTGAATTGCAAGCACTGCTTAGACATAGAGCCAAATTCTTAATACAGAGAGTTGGACAGAATTATTACTTTCAGGAGGCTCGGCCCAGCTGTCTTTTGGCCCTTTGGCTCCTTCACAAATTAATGGAGAATTTCGATCTTTTTATTAAGACTTATACAGTTCAGAAATGTCCTTTGATAAAAAATAAATGCAAATCCTTTCTGAATGATCTTAAACTCCCTGAAATCTCGGTCGAGGATAATGCTGATTTGGCCACTCCCTTGATGAGTTGGAAAGAGCCCTCAAGACCATGAAAAAGGTAAATCGCCTGAACTAAGTTCTAGGCTAAATTAGGTCATTTTCTTTTGGATATGTTTATTTATTTATTTATTTCCAGCCGACTCTGGCGTGGCCGGTGGGATCGAACCCTAGGCTTTTGATATGTTTCAATTAGCAATAGAACATGGCTCATTTCATTGCGATGTTAATTTGGCTATAATTTCTGTATTTTGCAAAAATTTGGCTATTGGCCGATTTCCCTAATAAACTCTGATGTCAAATTATATGCAAAGGTTTTAGCCAGGGACATTGAAACTTGTATGACTAAGCTTGTTCATCCGGACCAAGCAAGCTTTATAAAATCTGCATAATATTCACAGGCTTTTACATCTGGTCTATGCTGCCCGGGATATGGAGACTTCATGCACTGTTCTTTCACTTGACGCGGAGAAGGCTTTTGATTGACTGGATTGGCAGTATCTATGGGCAGAGGTTGAACATATGGGCTTTTGAATGGGCTTGATCAATATGATTAAGGTACTATATGCTAACCCCTCTGCGATGGTTCTTACTTGTAATGTTTGCTCTCCGTTGTTTGCCATCTCTAGGGGCATCCGCCAAGGCTGCCCTCTCTCACCTCTCTTGTCCGCGCTCTCGTTAGAACCCTTGGCTCAGTCAATTCGGCAATCTACTTTTATCACTCCAGTGAGCTTTAATAACACTAATCATAAGAATTCACTGTACGCCGATGATGTACTGCTGTTTGTTAATGACATCGATACCACACATATCTACTTTTAATGAGTTTAGCGAGATTTCAGGCTACAAAATAAATTTGATGAAATCTGCATTGATACCCCTTGGTTTTGTGATGAGTATGGGTGCTTTACCCACACATGCATGTTGATCCAGAATCCCAGGAACTGTTGACCATAGTAACTCATAAGGGACTCTTCAGATACCAGAGGCTTCCCTTTGGGATAGCCTCTGATCCAGCACTATGTCAGCGAGCAATGGACCAGATTCTGTGCGGGCTACCAGGTGTGCAGTGCTACCTGGATGATTTATTAATCACAGGAAACGATGAGGCAAAGCACCTTAACAACCTGGATGCTACACTGCAGAGGCTTGAGGAGTATAGCCTGAAGGTTCAGAAGGACAAGTGTGAATTCCTCCAACCTTCTGTTGAATATCTGGGCCATGTAATGGGCTCCACAAGGCTCCCTCTAAAGTGAAGACCATTGTGGAGGCTCTTCACCACAGAATGTGAGTCAACTGAGATCATTTATTGGATTGTTGACATACTACGCCAAGTTTGTACCTAACCTTGCGACCATGCTAAAACCATTACATGAGCTTCTGAACAAAACAAAGAAATGGAAGTAGACAGACAAATGTGAGGAGGCTTTTGGAAGAATGAAGACGGTACTTTCACAGTCTGACGCTCTCGTCCATTTCAATCCTGCCTTGCCATTACAGTTAGCATGCGACCAGCTGCGGAAAACACCCGCTCTGATCGGACAGATGTGCCTGATATATAGAAGTAGCGACGCGCTAACTTAGCCAGCCTCTATACGGCTGGTGATGGTACCTCCTAGATGGGATGTGATACCCTGGCTCCCGATACTGGTTGATGAGCTCCCGAAAACTCAGACCGTCAATGACACTGATTGGAATCATGTCTTTTTTGACCATTTTGCACAGCCTCTAAGTAATGGCCTCCGCCCGTTGTTTGTCACACGTTCTCCTAGCAAACGCCGAGGTGATGGTTGGTTGAACTTGGGATCCACCCGCTCCTGCCAACAGCTGGCTTTTCAGGTGGTACATTAACGGACTTGTTGTTGTTATATTTCAAAACGACATCGCAATGTTGGTTTCTTTTCTCTTGAAATGTTCCCTCACAGGACTACATTTAGCACGCTTCATTGTTTACTTGACTGCGTCTTCTCCTGTATAATGTAAACATTCTCCTCCAATTACATTGCGCCCCCTTGTGTACAATTTAAATAATGATTTTATTTCAGTTTCTACTCGCTTCAATACAATTACAATGACATCACAAAATGTTCAATTTCATTGTTTAATTTGATATGCATGATTGATAAAATTCTTAACAGCAAATAATCCATCACCGATTAATCGCTAACATCCCTAATACTTCTACTATAGAAGAAAACTGTTCATGCTGCAGAACCCCCACTTCCCGCCCATATGCCTGCTAGTCTCAAAGCAGATGTTTGGGCCCATTTTGGGTTAAAAACCAAAGCGGATCAAAATAATGCCATCTGTAAGCTTTGCCATTCGGTATTAAAATACACAAAAAACATACGCGCACACTAGGCACCATGCGGATGTTTTCCGACAGCCAGGCGGCTACATTTGTGGATCCCAAACAGCCAAAACTGGACAAGGCCTTCATCTACAGTGTCTGTGGCAGTTTTCATCTGTAAGGCCATACGCCCTTATAGTGTTGTGAAAAATTTAATTGTTTTCGGAACATGGTACGCTACGCCATACCAATGCACAAACACAAGACTGAAATAGCAGTCCCGAAGCTCTCGAGGTGAAGAAAACCATCATTGCATTGCTTGAGTCAGTGGAAAGTTTGTTTCACTGGTCTTTACCATGTTCTGCACTGTAGTCTTGTGACTTGTTTTTTTATTTTTCTTAACACAATGAGTGGTTAAAAAGAACTTAATCATTTGCACTATTTTCCAAGGCACGCTGTGTGTGTTTCCTTTGCACTAGCCTATTTCCAGACACACTGTTTCATTTGCACTATTTTCAAAGGCATATTGTTTCACATTTTATAATTCAACGCACAAAATAACTGAACCAGTTGTGCATTTTGTTTACAGTTTGCTGATAAAGCACAAAGTGTATATTAACTTTTATTCCAGTGCACTACAGCACACATACATGTGTAATGTTCACATTGTTTAACTTAAATAAAGATTGGAATGTTAAAATCAGTTTTTGGCTCAATTGGCAATTTGTCCCTTAAACCATATCATGCACATGATCATAATCTCAATACTCCCAAGATACACTGTATAATATGTATTCATTCTTTGTGAATTTCAGTCATATATAATATTGATATAACGATATTATGTGAAGTATCTAATTGTATCATGACCCATAGTATCAAAATCAAATCAAATCGTATTGTGAGGTTCTTGCCAATACCCAGCCCTAATGTGCTTCAGCTACAATGCTCATTGTGTGGCTGTGGGTGGAACATTGGTGAATTAAGAGGCACAATTTATGATTCCAACTGGGAAGGAAAATGGCATTCTGTAATAGTCGTTTGACAACTGGCTGGATGTAGTATCATTGTTTGAGTAGGTGAACATTTTGAACATTCAAAGTAATATCTGGGTTCTGGTGCAGCTAAACAGTCTGACACAGTACCTAAATACCTGAAGCGATAACTATGTATTTTATGGCTTATGTAAAATAACACTAGTTGGTTGATGGTGAAATCAACTAGCAACTACGGTTGTGCATGGGCTAGTCATACAAAATGCAAAGCTATTTACACCAAGCACGTAACTTTTTCTTAATTTAATTAACTTGATAATTGCTAAAAATAAAAAAATAAAAAGATTATGGTGTTTCATAAACAAATTGAAATAGCTTATATTTCCAGAGATTTCCATGATGCCTCCAGCTAATTACACAAGCCTCTTAGTGTGGCCAAACCATTGTGTAGCTGATCCACCTGACTGCTATGATTAGTGAGCATCAGCTAAGCAGCACAGTTGATTCTTTTCGGAACACCACGTCAGTGTGATTTAGAGCGGAAGCATTATTAGCATTGTATAGGCTCATGGGATGACAGGAGATTAATTTTATTGACCGATAGCATTGACCCCATTAAGAACACATTTGTAATGTTATGATTAAGAGTCCTCTAGCCATGTGCAATCCTTTGAATGGTATCTAGCCGTTAAATACGAAACATCAACGGGTAAGAAACTACCATTTTCCTTTCTAAATGAGCTCAAAAATCTTCAAAGTTGAACAGAATACAAACAGCCAGGGACCAGGAATGAATTGTTTTTAAAGAATCCCAGGACACCGAAGAGTTACATTGGCAATTATTTTGAAGGTAATGTCCTATAAATTGGCGATTCCTTTATCATCTTTAGGATTGTAGTTGCATGGCAACTGGTATGATACTGATCGCAG